>CM021766.1:12250381-12260893 GCA_011076525.1 Nettapus auritus | reverse complement strand
AAAAAAAAAAAAAAAAAAAAAAAAAAAAAATCATTATAGGATGATTCAGATTCACAAAGCTGAAGAGCTACCTTTACCCTTATGAATTTGAAGTCCAGATCTTGCTAATTCATGGAAATTGTCTGGGAAGTTGTATAAAAGGGGAGCATTTAAGGAGGTATTAGTCAATGCCAAGTTAAGCAACTTATTTTTAAAATTCTCTCCCCTTTTAAGTTTACATCAAGCAAAGTGCATGCTCTGGTGGACTAGACCTTTTCTATCTTAAGTTACATTTGAGCAAGAATAATAAAATTTATGGGAAACAGCTTAATAACATCAATGTTAACCAAAAGAAACTCTCAACATTGACAAATGTAAGGAGTTAAAGGGAATTAATAGAGACGCCTACTGCTCTCAGTCCTTTGTGGTTTTTTCTTAATATTTTTCTACCACCCCTCTCCCCCAGAAAAAAAAAAAAAAAATGAACAAACAAACAAACAAACAAACAGTCCTTATGAGGGAAAGTTATTTCACACCCATATTTCTCACTCTCATAGAAACTGTAAGATTCAGTCAACCCTTGTCACACCACTAGGAGAATGCATTAACTGACACGACAGCAGATTATGGCCATTAATAAAATTCACTGCACAACCAAACTTCCAATGAGAATGTGCCCTGTGGTGACAACGAAACTGTCAGAAATAACTAAAAACGAACAACAAATCTGCAAAAGAAAACTAATACTCATCTAACCTGTGTGACCTGCAGTAATGACCTAACTAAAATGATTTAACTAAATAATATAATGTTTAACTTTTCTCAGTGAGAAAATGAAAGCACAAAGACAGATATGCTAAGGGTTTAATTTTAGAATGCTTGCTCAAGAAAACATGATTGTTTGTTATTGCTATTTATTCTTTATTCTTAGTATTACCTATGGGACTAGTAATTTACCCTTTAACACTTTCACCAAATCAAGCATCAAGCTATTTCATTTGGAGTAGCAAAAAAGGTGGAGGAGGAGGAGGCAATAAACAAAGGTGGGATAGAAATACAGAGCTCCATTTTATTTATTTATTTATTTATTTATTTATTTATTTATTTATTTTAACGAAGGTCATCGTCCTTTCATTCTATAGCCAGAACAGGTATTTCACTTTCTATCAGACAAATTGAAATGGAAAGATGAAACCTATGTGACAACATTACTTTCTGTCAGGGAGCATTTAATGTACATCAGGCTACAAAAAGTTTTAAGGAGAGATTTGAAAGAAATAATGAGGTTTTAAAAGAAACACAAAGGTTTATTGGCCACGCAGCACTTATTGTATTAGCACTGGAAAGGCTGGACTGCTGAAGCTTGAGCAACCCAAACAAAATCAATGGGACCATTTGTATGAATTAAGCTTACATTATGTGGCACAGGTACTGTACACAGCTATATGTTCTTCATGGAGTTATTTAAGTAATTTGCTTCTGCAGTATAAAGTGACACAAATTCTGCCTAATGTTTGCGGAATAAGAGAGACTTGATCAACAGTAAAATGGAGAAAATCTCAGTGACCAAGATCATATAATATTACAGTGTACAATAGAAGAAAAGAAAGAAATGAAAAAAAAATAAAAAAATAAAAAAATAAATTAAATTAAAAATAATAATAATAATAATAAAATAAAAAGTGGGAACAAAACCTTGTGTTAGATCCTGATTTTCAGCCATAAAAGTCAACAGTGTTTTGCCATTGACCTTCACAAGCATTAAATCAGGCTGAAGGATGATTCTGTGATTCTATGACTGAAGGATGAGGAAGGATGGGGGAGGGGAATGTGTCTCTTTCTCAGAATAATGTGATTCTGTGCATGTTTATTTTGGCCTTTATAGTACCTGAGTCAGTAATAGTGAAAGTCCGTAGGTGAAACAGTGATACTTTACCAAATCTCTGTCTTCACTGATCTTCCGGTTATATTCAGAAAGCTTTCTTGTGCAGAAGGTGCTAACCTGCTGCTACCCAAAATGGGGAAGCGACTGCAAGGCAATGGGTCTTCTCAGAAATTGTAAATATCACTCTTCAATGTGTATAAAGAGTGCCTTTCTTTACCTTATTTTGCTCTTCCTGATCCATTTTAGCAGCAGGTAATACTGAAATTTTTGGAAAGCAGAAGACTCCAGGGAGACAAATGTAACAGTAAGAAAAACTGCAGATAAGCCTTTGAGTCACATTTTCTGTTGATCTAAATCACTGTCTTCCCACATGTCTTCATCAGAGACACCATGATTTATACAGGTTGAGGATTTTGTCTTGTGTTTCCAGGAATTAAAACACAGTGGATGATTCAAATTTTCAAGATAGTTCTTATATTGTAGTTCTATTTTATTTTCTTGGGGGGAGGAGTATGGCTTTATGTATGTATTGATATATGATTATCATTAATCGTCTTTTGGTACAGGATGCATCTCTTATTAATAGATGAACTTCCCAGCTGTAAATGTCAAGATAAATTGATTGGCCAGCTGGTACTTTGGATATACAGTATTTCTAAAGTATGCAAAGCTTGAAGTGGGGGAGGGGAAAAGGAAAATATTTTTGTTTTAACCAAGACTCAGCATTGCCTAGTACAAAAAGGACTGATAACAGAATAAATCTGATTAATTAATATAGGTTAATAAAAATAAAAAATAAAAATAATAATAATTAAAAAAAAAAAAAAAAGGAATTTTCCTTTAATTGTAGATTCTGACTTGCAAAACATTTCCTCTCCTCCTCCCCCCAACACACACAGAGTAGATGTACCTTTGGTTTACTTTCCCATATTTTATAAAAAATGCATTAGCTGAAACAGTAACAGGCAGGCTGCCATCTGCTGGCTGCTGCTCTGCGAAATAATCTCATTAGCTGAGGCAATTGCATTAACCTGAGAGAAGTGTGCTGTATGTTGATATTGATTCAGACATTTCAGAGGTTGCTATTGCAAATCAAAGTACATTTGGAAAAACAGAACAATAAATCAAAATGATCAAAATCTAATCTGGATACAGTCTTTAGGATATGCCTCTATTCACACTGCAATTCGATGGCAGACTTACAGTAGTCTCAGCGATCCTGATCAAAGAACTTTGGTTTGCCTGCTGGAAAACAGAGGACTGAACCTGACACCATGTGCCCTTAGCAGGAGTCCTCAAAACTCTTTCTTCTTCTTTACAGGCTCAAAGGAGAAGTGATGGGGGAAGGAGAGAGGCTGGATTTCTGAAATTCTTTCTTTGTGAATCAGCAGATAGTGCTTCTGGAGATGGGAATGTTTCCTCTTGGACTGACTCCATCTCCTTTTTTGGTCCGCAGACCCTTGAGGTTAATGGTTGGGGTTGGAGAAGTTGGAGCACATGGCAGTGCTTTGAATATGAAAAGAGGAATTTGCGCAATATGAGTGCATTAGTCATTTGCAGTTCACTAATTATCTGTTTTATGTTAATGCTAATTCTCCATGTAAGTAAAGTAAATTAACACCATAACATAAGAGAAGCAATTAATGGAATATATAACATTTGTAGTTATAATAAAGCTCATTTCATTCCACACACACAGAAAGTGCCTATTTAGGTCTCTAAAATAAATGAGGAGCTTGCTGAGACCTTGCTGCTCTAAGTAACACCAAGGACAGACTCCCATGACATAATATTGTTGCCATGGTAACAGGGATGTGCACCAGTGGAATCATGCTCGTATATCATTAATTTAGTGCTCTGCTAAACACAAAATAATACCTCTCCTAATTATATTGTGCCTTCGATTCTTAAGAATGTAATGTCACTATTACCTAGAGCCAACAGTGTGAAATATGAGGTGCAGTGGCTCTCCAAACCCGTAACTACCAGAACATAGAGCTTTTGGTACAATTTCATGGGGAGGGGAAAAAAAAAAAAAAAAAAAAAAAAGGAAAAAAAAAAAAATGAATACACATCCATAAGTCTCCCACATCCACCAGTCTCCCCTAATTGTCCTAAATATGCCACTGAGGAAGCTAATTGGACATGTGCCATTTGGCAACACCTTTACAGTCTTCCTGAGGCTCTGTGATATCAGCCACTTCCCAAAGCTCAGAGGCTCAGCTTGATTTAGAACCACATCTGGTGCTTTTGGGAAGCACACTTGATATCAGCAATCACACTGCACACACGCAACTTCCCGAATATCACATCTATACCCAGAGTACTCATATCAGCAGCCAAAAAATGGGGGGAAAAGCTGCGTAAAAGCTATGAGTAAATATACTGATGAGAAAACACTTAGGTTGATGAATCTACAGGACGATTTGAAGTGTTAGTAATGCTATTAAGTCACCCTGGGAGAAATTGCCCTGGAGACTAATATAAAGAAAGGCTTTTTTTAATGACATTGAGTGTTTCATCCAGGTGATGCATAGATTCCAGAGGATCTGCTAGATCCACAGGCTGCTCCCAATCCTGACTTCTGTCACTCAGTCTCATTCAGTCAGGTACTTCAGTGCATGCAATGGAAACACACCACGTGGTCTTGCTGGAAGCAAAAGCACAACTTATCTCTGTTAATGCTCCCCTGTTAAAACACCTTCTGGATTTGGAGTCATGTTGTTTTATGTTTCTATACCTTGATAGTCAAACACATCACACTGCTTCTTTCTATGCAGGTTTGCACGATCTGCTTGTTTATTTTAAATCTTGGCCTCTTATTTGCAGAAGGCTAGCAGAATCAGGCTGAATGACAAGCTAAATTCCTAACTAGTTTATTTGGTTGGAAGGAAAATATCTGAGAACCTGAAAGTCCCCAATATTGTTTCCTAACTCTCCAGTATGGATGACACATTTTGCAGAACAGCAGTCAGGTGCATCTCCTTGTTGCCATCTTCTGATATTCTGATATAACATAGATGCATTTAATTTTTTATTATTATTATTTTCTGCTTCTTCTACTAGGAACAGTGGGTTTGGAGGACTTTTCCCTGCCCTCAGTTTCAGTTTGCCCCCCTTAACTTAAATAAGTTTATCTTTTTAAAAAAATATCGTGAAATCTTGTTTTATTACAGTATGCTTTCCTAATCCGAATTCGGTTCCTAGCCTGAGTTCACTGCATGGATCTCCTGAGGTGCAGACATAATTACTAGCACATTTCTTAGATATATTCGAGTTCTATTTTTAGCACATTTAAAACTCCCAGGGTTTTGTTGTTGTTGCTGATTTGTATTATTATTATTATTTTTTTTTTTTTTTTTTTTTTTCCTGAAAAGGCAAAATAATTTACATACAGTTTTACTAGTTACCATTCCGGGGGTGCTTTTTCTTCAAACGATGACCACGGTCCCACCAAGTCTCGGTGCGTGAGCCCGTTTCCCAAGGCGCGCCGCCGATTGCGAGGAACACACTGACACCCAGCGGCGCGCCCGGGAACGCGCCTCGGCCCCCGCGCACACTGCTGGGTCCGCAGCCCCTATTAGCGCAGCTGCCCGGATGCTTCATCCCTTGCTGCTGTGCCTTTGCTTCTGTACACGAAAATAAATAAATAAATAAATAAATAAATAAATAAATAAATAAATAAATAAATAAATAAACCGCAGCCAAGCTGAAGAAAGCCAGTAGGCAAAGTCTGGGACGGTCTGTTGCTGTTATTATCTCTAGGCAACTGAAAGCATCACTTCTACAGTTGTCTGTTTAGAAATATGTTCTCTGAGACATGGACTTGTGTCATTCACAGCACTATAAATAAGAGCTATATGCATGAATGGATACGAGACTATCTCTAGACCTCTAAACGAAAATCCTCTGCTAGCAAATGTTATATAAAATTTAATGCAGTGTGCTCTTGCTTTAGATGCTTCCTTCCATTGTATATAGGTTAGAAACAGCATGTGACAGAGCAAAGTAACATGTTCTGCTCTTATCCTCTTCTAAATTTGATTACACTAGCTTTTATATTATTGAGGCTTGGCAGGCATCTGATTTATAATCTGATATTAAAAGGGAAATTACTCCTGCCCTTAGTCTTAAGTAGCACTTACTTTTAGCCTCTGCTTCTTCCAGACAGGAGCCTTCTGACAGATCTGGGATTTCAAGATGGATTTGCCTAAAATAACCTCTGATTTAATAAATCAGCAACAGGAATAATCAGCAGCAAGAATAGGACACATACTGTACTTTGGCCCAGACCTTCCAATATTTGTCTAGTTCCACTGCAGTCAATAGAGATATGTGGTGCTTTTGTCTAAGCATCTCGTTGTTCATTTCTTAAGTTGGATCCTGGCTAGTTTTGGCAAGAGTAGAATGCTGCAGCTTCATTTTTGCTGCCCAAATACAGGGGTTGCACCTGAGCCTGCGCAGCTCTTAGTAAAAGATAGACTTGCTTTCACTGATTCCCCCCAAAACACAAAAGAGTTGCAAACCCTAAAATCCCTTTAAAATGCTCAGCCAGGCTGTAAGATTGTTTGTGCTCAGCCTCTCATAAAATATTCTCTGGGTCCATTTTTGTCTTCTTTAAAGCCCTTGTACACTTTCAGGATGGTACAGAGAAGTGTTGTTATAGCAGATCATCTGTCCTTTACCTGTCTGTGCTGTACATATCCTGAACAGAAGAGTGCTGGGTGCTCTGTGTCTTCTGGAGTCTGCTGGGTGCAATTCCTGTGCAGCAGGAAATAAATTCAATCACTGAGAAATATACTGCAAATAGAAGAAAGAATTTTATATTCAGTTTTTCATATATTAGAAGTACTTCATAGGGTAGAGTTTAATAATTGCTGTTTATTGCAATTGTTTAGACAAACGTTACAGTACTAAGCACTTAGCAACAGATCAGCCACAGCATGGAGAAGCTGAACATATTTTTTTCCTGGAAGTGGGAGGTTAGACAAAATTACAGGAGACAAAGGGCCAACTGCCATAAATTTGTAAATCTTCATATTGTGCCATCAAGCATAAGCTTTGCCTTGGCGTGTGCCACATTCTTTTCATTCTTTCAGTACCCAGCAAGACCCTGCAACAGTGACTTTTGTCCTGGAGTCCAAAATAATTTCTGGATTTTATGTACCAAAACACTAAATTCGAAAGACATGATTAAGTCATAGTCTATGTATCCCTGAGCATTTGTTTGATGGACAAAAACTGAGTTATCCTTTACCATTTCCATTCAGAGAATCCTCAGAATGCAGTGTGAATGCCTGGAAGAGAGACTCACCAGGCAAGCTTTGTAACAGACACTGGAGAACATCATCACCAAATTGCAAATATTTCTGTCAATGGAAAGAAAGGAAGCTCTATTTTTCAAATCACACACCCTCTAGAAATTACTGCCTCAACTGTAATTAGGAACATGCCTTTAAGTATAAATAAAACACACAATAGGAAAAAAAAAAAAAAAAAAAAAATTTCACTCTGACATTTGACAGGGGCACTTTGTGAGATCCCAATTAGGACTCTTTGTACTTAAACTAAAAAATGAATCACATTCATGCTGTTGAATACTGACTCACTGTAACAAATTAGCCACTGGGACATGTAGGTTTCCTATCCTGCTGGATATCACCATCATACATCATATTTTGCATTGTTCCATATGAAAATTATCTGCCTCTTTTCACAGATAGATCTCTCTCTTTTCTTTTTTTTTTTTTTTTTTTTTTTCCCTTCACTCTCCCTTAGCCCTTCTACATAAACCTGTTAATTGTCATTAAAATTGAATATCACTGACTCAGGACAGGTCATGTCTCTCGGCTCTGTCGTGAAACATGACAGTGCTGCATAAATGATTCTCAAAGACTGCTGTTCACAAATACTCTTTTTAAGCCTGTTCCAGCATCCTGTAATGTCAGTGGAAGTCCTACCTTTGATTTCAGTAGGAGTTGGATGATATCCTTAATTCAAAAATTACGAAAACAGCTGGAATTTGAGACAAACCCTCAGATTGAAATCTACAGATGTGTAGGATAACTTAAAACTACAGAATATGAGGAAAGGTAACACAGGATTTTATTGTGTAGTATTTCCCCTAGGAACTTATAGTGAATTGAAATAAGACATATGGTTTTGAACAGCTTTACATTCAACATTTCATATTCTGAACATTTCCAGGTCTCAAATAAAATAATATGACATTAAGCAGACATGATGTCTTTTACTGGAGGGTCTTACAATGCTTTAGAAACAATAATTAAGCTTGCAAGGTATTTAAGTGCTGTTACAGATGGTCACTAAGGCACAAAGACATTTCCAAGGTCACTCAATAAATCAGCGACAGCAACAGAGACAAACCCCAGGAGCCTCCCTTGCCCCAGTGTTCAAAACACTGCAACCAAATGCAGGACCAGCATGTGCCTCTGCTCCGTGATCTCACTATTCCATGCATTTTTATTCCTTTTCCTGAAGGTTTTTTGTGAGTATTGGGTGTTTGGTTATACATAGCAGACAGACTAATATGCTGATGTAAATTGGCTGGGTTTGATTGGCTTCTGTGCACTGTATCGTGTGAAAGAGCAGCATTTGCATTTAGCTTTGATATAGAATGATGTGAAATATGACAGTTTGATGCAGTTGACTGCAGTCATCCTCAGGCCCTGCAGGTCTAATTTAAAAGACATTGTCGCTGACTTCATTGGAGCTATGACAGTTGAAACCAGATGAGGATCTGACCCAGAAATTTCATAACACCTTTGAAAACAGAGAAGAAGCTATAAGTTCATGTAACAGGAATGACTGGTAGATCATAAATCATATTTGGACACTTTATACATTCAACAAGCTGTTTATTGAACTGAAGTATTTGGTATTGCAAATACACAGGATTTCTTCTTTATTCAGATGTAAATACACAAACAAACACAACCTGAGAATTAGGAATTTCAAAGAAGCCAGGAGTAAATGACTCTTTGGTACTACATCTGTCTATTTGCCCAGTGAAGGAACTCTGGAACCATTTTCACAATGCCCTGCTATGAGGCAATTCTCATCACCCATAATAAATATTTAGTTTAAAACTTTAGACTTTTAGAAGGGGAATTAACAGAGTGAGAGCTGACGATTTTTCCTCTGGCCACAGAATAGGTCAGTAGGGGAGCAGGGTTTAGACTTCAGCATTCCTCACATCCCCTTCCCATATTCATCCTTCTAGAGCTGAGTCTCCTTATTTGGGAGGAACGCATTTAGTGACATACCATCAAAACAAGTCATCATTTTTTTCAGGGAGAGATAATGGGACTGGAATTTACAACTACCAGAACCTTTGCCATGTTTGATCATCAACATAAAACTGTCTGACTCGTATAGCCAGATTTCCTCAAACTTGGAACTTTTCCACTAAGTGTAATTGCACAGCCCAGTAAGTCACCGTTTACTAGGTCAACTCATCTGAGACACTGACTAAACCCTCATTCACTTTCCATTTACAAAGAAGAAAGGGAATGTCTTTCTGAATTTGTTATAATCATTACTCAGATATATTCTTGCCTTTAAACTCAAACCAAAAACATTTAAAAAAACGTTTTTAAAAAGAGAAAGACTGTTGAAGGATTATGACCTTTCACATTCATTTAAAATCTATAAAAATACATATTTTTTCTGTGACCAATATACAATATTTGGCCATGTTCTGAAGGGCAAGAGAGATTGTCTGGACAGTAATCAAAATGTTATCTCATTCTCTGACTACTTTAAAATATGAATTAGGGTGAACCTAAGCTTGTAAAATGGAATAATCATTTTAGCACTTTTATCATAACTTATGAGTATTGCATACTAATGAACAAGAAATATCATCACTGCTATAAAGTACCTGAGAACAACTACAATAACTTGGAACTGACTCATTTCAGTGAAGACACATAACACAGACTGGAAATAAAACAGAAGGCATGTGATGGTTAAGGAAAAAAAAAAAAAAAAAAAAAAAAAAAAAAAAATCCATTCTTGAAGATTTCCTTCTTGAAGATTTATATTCTATTAAAATCATCATTATGTTCTTAACACTTTATTCCACTCTGAAGCCCCTTGACCTTGTTATGGTAGGAAATTGTTTCATGTTAGAAAACCCATAAACATCTTTTAACTAATTTGCTGCTAAGTACATCTGGGCTTCTAGTGTAGATATTTGTAAAGTAGTAAACTCCAGTTAAAACTGGGAGTACATGTAGGGTTAACCATGAAGATGTTGTTCACTGGAAGAGGACTATATTTATACTTATTACTATTTGACTTGAAATATCTTGCCACATTTGTAGACATGGTATGTTTTCCCAGGAAATATATGTTTTCTGAAACCAAGTGCCCCTTTTAATTCTCCCTTTTAATTCAGGTTGTTGATTCTAGATGCTGTGGGAAAGGAATTCTTGCAGCAATTTTAGCAAGTGTCCAGCTCTCTTGTAAACATTTATCCTCCTACAAGGGTTGACACTATTTTTTTACAAACATTTCCATCTCTTTTATTTTCTTTGGTGCTAGGTTATTCAGTCCCATTTGATCTTTCCCATTTTCCCTGATGCTGCAGTCTTTTTTTTTTTTTTTTTTTTTTTTTTTTTTTT
>CM021766.1:12235490-12250281 GCA_011076525.1 Nettapus auritus | reverse complement strand
ATTAAAAAAAAAAAAAAAAAAAAAAAAAAAAAAAAGGAAAAGAAAAAAAAAAAAGAGTAAAAAGACTTAATCTATTTACATAATTGAAGTACAATCTCTGGTTAAATCTCAGGTACTGAATGGGCAGGCTCAGCAAGGATCCTGCATATGTTTAGGAATGCATTAGTGTGGTAGGTCTGAAAGGTTTGAAGACATTTTCCTTCTTGTAAGAAGTAAGTTCTTCTGTAGAATTACTATTCCTTTAAAAGTCAAATATTTGTTGCTAAGTTCTCAAGTTAAACTGCTGAGTCGGGTCTATTTGGCAGATACAAATGACTTTTCAAAACCAAGAACAATTGAGAAAAATCATGAACACAGAGAACTGATGGAAGCTTTTAAATAATAATTGGTCTAAGTATAATGTCAGATCTACACTTGTTTGTCTGAAGGTTAGTCAAACAAAGAAGTAATAAATGATGACTAGTCCATAACTATAATGTGAATCATGACCAACTGTGTGTTTGAAGAACCTCGCTATGTACAACTTTATACTGGGCATTTTTCACTATGTCATGATAAATGTGGTGCTTATTTTCCTTCTCTGCTGCCTTTGATCTATATTGACTTCACTTCACTGGAAGTAAATTTGCATCTGGCACATGGATAATAATGAATGGTCATCAAACTTTAATTATCACCTGAACCTTAATCATCATCTGCTTATAATAAACACTTTTGGACAAAGCTGTGCCTATAGTTCAGGAAGTGCCAATATTTCAAGTCTGAAGACCTGTCTCGGATTAACAAGTGGTTATGTCTACTGTTCAGTATATCACTATGCCAAGTGAGTGGTAAGCCATTTTAAAGTAAGGCTGAGCAAAAAAAAAGGGAGGAGAGGAGAGGAGAGGAGAGGAGAGGAGAGGAGAGGAGAGGAGAGGAGAGCTGGTATTTCAATATTTAGTAAAGAGAGATGGAGAGGGGAATAGACCATGATGTCATTTAAAAGTGACTCATGAGCTCCTGGAGGTCTTTGCCTATTGTTCAAATGCCTAGAAGAAAATTCCAGTCATTAAGGCAAGAAAATGCTTAGAAGTGTTTTACTGCTGTAGGCAAAAGTTATGAATGACCAGCTTGTAAATTGTGTAATTAATGTACTTAATCCTAGTGAATAAATAACAGAAAATGAAGACTTCCCAAAGATGTGTGTCAAAAAGACCATTTAGTACAGGAGCAGACTCATCCTCAAAAGCTAGGCTTTATGTCCTCTAATTGTCAATATATTTACATCCAAGGTAGTTGTTTATATTTATTCAGATGAATCTGATCCAAGGTACTGAATGCATGTAAGCCAAGTCTGTGAGGCCTAGGAAAGCACAGCATCCAGTCAAGTGCCCAGAGGCAAGGGGAACCCTGCCAGGGCTGGAACAGTATAGACTGCCCATTTGAAATGTCTCATTGCTGATAAGAAATTAAAATAATTCATCTGTTAATTAAAGTGAATAGGAAGTGGCTAATCCCTCTGCGCTACTTTTCAGATCCAAAACTACCTTTCCTTCCACCACTAAATGCTTACAGTTTTTTTTAATCTATGTGCCATCTTCCTTGATTTTTTTTATTTTATTTTTTTTGTTTTGTTTTGTTTTAATCCATAGAGTCTAGATTTTTTGATCTAGTCATATCCTGGAAAATATGTGATTCACGATCAATGCATTTCATAATACTTCTGTGAGATATTCTGAAATATTTCTGTGAGGTATTCTGTTTAGGCTTTGCATTTCTCCCTTCTTCAAAAGAGCTTAAGAAAATCTGTCCTGCTGCACCACAAGCCTCCATGATCTTACCTGCACCGCAATACTCATGATCATGAGTCAGGTTATATCAGATGTAATCACCTCTCCAGGATAGGAACAAATGAAGGTTCAGCCCTTTCTAGTTTGCCACCCACCCAGGTCCTGAGTGGAGAGGAACAAGAGGAGGTGAGGGAGCAAGGGCTCCTCTAGTCTCAACCCTTGTGTTCTATAAAAATGAGCCCTTTACATTTCCATTCTAAGCTCTTCTGAGAAACACAAACACTTTTAATGTCAATGCTTTAAGGAAAAAGCATTTCTTCTCATAGGAATGTCAGTCTCACTTGCAGCCCTTTCCCAGGGAACCACCAAAAGTAGGTGCTTCACATAACACAGAAGAAACATCATAATTCCTGTCAGACACATCTAGAGTCATGACAGATAAAGATTGTTATGAACCATTGGCATGAAGCTTATTAAATCTTTCAGAATTTATTAGCATTCACTACTGTAAATGAGGATATTCTTGGGTATTATATAAGCATCCAGCTGCCTCTTCATCTCAGTAAGTCTTCATCCTTAACAGCATCCTTTGCAAGAAGTTTTAATATTTACCTGCTCTATTTGACAATATATTTCTTTTTATCTATTTTGAATTTACCACCTTCTAATTTCATAAAAGTCCCCATATTCTTGTGTTATGAGCCAGGGAGAACAGATGCTCCTGATCTACCTCTTCTATACTGTTTATTATTTTGCATATTTTTATCACATTCACTTATTCATCTTTTTTTCTCCCAGTGTTTTCAATTTCTCTTATATGAGTTTTTGCACTGCTCTATTCATTGTATACCTGAAGATGAAAAATGAAATAATTTTAAAATAGTTAAATCAGATAAAATGGCTGAAGCTTACAAAAAAAAAAAATAATAATAAAAATAAAAAAAAAAAAAAAAAATACTCCTTAGCGAGACCAAGGACAGAAAATATTAATGAAAAAGTATGTTATTTGAGAATGGCCCCAGTAAAGAAAATGAGTAGATTAAACATGAATATTTTTTATTATGCATATACATATAAATATAAACATACAAAACCTCTTACTCACATACACAGCCCTAAATATTTAAAGGTATATAAGCACATACAATACATTTGACTTAGATGGGGGAATTACGAGTCCTAGGTCAACTAAATAGTTAAGTCAGAATTATGACTACAAAGATTTGTCAGTTCATGATATATCTGAAAGTGCTCTGGCAACTGAAATTGGTTTGCCATATTATTTAACTAGAATGGACATTAATATGATAGAATTCTATTTAAAATAAAATGTTTGTGGTATTAAAGAGCAAACAACATGGTGCCTATAAGCCTGTTCTGTTACCAAGGAAATTAAAGATGGGTCTTACACCAGCTGCTGAAAACCAGCCTTACAAATATACACAAAAAAGTAACTTTACTCAAACGCATTTATTTTGGCCATGTTAGTTTCCTCATCTTTAGTCAGGGTCCCTGCTTCATTTGATTTATTACAATCATTTCCCTTCTAAATCACAGCCTGAGACACCTTTCTGGGCTGAAGTAGATAAATATTCTAGTTTTCTACAAGTAATGCCATATATTTATCTATTTTCCTACTCTGGAGTTGTTCTTTTACATTATAAATGCTAGTGAATGCACTGTATTTGAACAGTAAAACTGTAATTCAGTCCAAAATTCCAGCTTCTGTACAAGCCATGGATTATAACATAGTTTACAGTGATAGCACAATCTTTGGCAGTACTAATGCGTTAATTCACCAGTATCTTCCAACCTGTCTATATTTAGTCTATATTTGACCAACACATAAATGAATAAATCATAAATAAAAAGAAAGAAAACAAAGACATAACAAGCAGTTGCCAAAACTTTTTGTGAACATGCCCACTTCAAAAAATAGACAAAAGCAAAACCAGCAGTGAATGACATAATCTCATATGATTTAATCTCATCTTCAATTACCACTCAGCAAAACACATGGTGTCAGAGCATCCGCTGCATTGCACCAAGTGCTGAAGCAAAAAGGAGCTGGGGAACTGCAGTGAGTGCCCAAGCTGGCACTGATCATGACATCTCCACACAGCCATGGGAGAGCTCCGGAGGAACAAAGTTCCTGTAAAGAAGAAAAGTGAAGACTATGTTTTCATTTATTTACCATCTTGTATAAACCAAAGGACAGGTCGATGGATTCTGCTCACTTCTGAGTCGTTTGGGCATTGTCCTGTTGACCAGGGCATGAATATTCTTGTACTCTTGCTGAAGCCAGGGCATCCTTTTCCAGAAAAGGAAAAAGCTTTTATCTCCTGTTCTCCTGCTTTTTGATGGGACGGAGCTAATTTTCTTCCCAGTCTGTGTTTGGGATTTAGGATAAGAATAATGCTGATAGCACACTGATGTTTTAGTTGTTGCAGAGCAGTGTTCACACAAGCCAAGGTCTTTTCAGTGTTCACACAAGCTAAGGTCTTTTCAGCTTCTTGTGCTGCCCTGCCAGCAAAGGTGCTGGGCGTGCACCAGAGCTGTGAGGGGACACAGCCAGGACAGCTGACCCAGACTGACCAAAGGGATGTCCTAGTCCATGTGGGATCATGCTGAACAATAAAATTGGGGTTAGCCAGGAGGTGCGGGGAACAGCCACAGCTCAGGAAGGGGATGGGCATCAGTCAGCAGGTGGTGAGCAATTGCATTGCGCATGACTTTATCACCATTATTATTGTTGTTGTTGTTGTTGTTATTATTTGCCCTTCCTTTTCCATCCTATTAAACTGTATTTATCTCAACCCATGAGGTTTTGCTCTTTTTGTTTTTTCCTGATTCTCTCCCCCAGTGAACAGCTGTGTGGCCTGCCGGGTTAAACCCCAACTGTTTCTCTGTTCACTAGCACCAGAATCAGCATGGTTTGGTTAGTCAGCAGCATCTGTCCACTGTGTGTCCAGACAATAATGCTATACAACAGCTTTAACTGGAAAAAGATATGATATTTTCAAGCCCAATGACAGTGAAGATAAGGCAAATTTCTTAAAGCTGCTAGTGAAGAATGATGCAAAATTGGTAATGTTCTGCATTGCAATGACATTTCTTTGACAGATAAAGCTCATTTTCCAAAGTATAGTGTAATCTATACTGAGCCCCTGTCCAGGATTATACAAGGTCTAAAAAATAAGAGTGCTAAAGGGTGATAAAGAGCGCTAAAAAATGTTAGTGCTGTATGAATTCTGAAGATTTCCTATTGACACCTGGAGATTTTCCTTTCCATTACAGAAGAGAAAGTAAAAAAATAGTGGCAATTTTTAGGAGTCAAACAGATACACAAATTCAATTCTCCATTTAAAAAAAATAAAAATAAAAATGAAGATAGTTTAATTTTGTTTTTAAAATGTAACAACATGATATAACTACATTTTTGAAAGTTCATATTTCTTCAAATGGAAAATACATTAAAAGTGATTCCTTTAGCAATTTCAATTTTAGTTAAAAAAAAAAAAAAAGTTGAAAATTTCAAGTTCAGTTGTAGAGATGATAATGTTGATTTACCCCTTAAAGAGCAAATGGATGAATTATGGAAACCCAGTTCAATGTTTCAACTTTGATGGGTATGAATTCTAGAGTCTACAGGTCTAGCATATATTTATATTTACCTTATTCACTGTTCTTATACAGCTAAATATTTCTATTTGTGCAAGGAAAACAGGTATTTGGCTGTGTGTAAGGCAACAGTGTATGCATAACCTTCCAAGATCCATTTTCACATGAAGTCAATACACTTAGTATTAGAGGAGTTGAAGATTGATACATCCTTGCTTACAGATTTGGGGACTACACATTCAAGGTATGTTCAGCTCCACTAGCAAGGAGCGCAACAGAAAGACCATTCTTTTGCATATATGATATAATGAAGAAAGCTTGAATCTAAAAAGCCAGTACTTGTATAGCCATTTCAGAGCAATTTTTCACACAGAGGATCTGCAGCATAATTAACTCATAGCAAGAAGCTAATTCTAGTTTGACTCACCCATTCCCATCCACAGATGCTCAGCAGAAGGATTCTCTGAAGGTCTGCTGGAAGTTCAGAACCTGATCAAAAGCCCATTAAACCATCAGTTTGGGCCCCTAAATGAGAGTGAATCATCCACCCTGCAGCATTTTCACACTTACAAGTTTGCTCAATTGATATTAACTGATCAAGACAAGTAGCCAAATATTTATCACACATTGCTCTACCCAGCCTTGATGCCTGGTTCAACAATATGTCTGTGCTGTATAACGAAAACACTAAAGCCTGAGAAATTATTTGAATTCAGGTTTCTGGTGACTCTTAGCTAAAACATTTGGCAGCTGTTATTATAGAACCTGACAAGACGTCACTCTTGACAATGAAGAGAGAAAACCTGGGGTTCTACACAAGGACCTGTTTAAAACAATGGTAACAAACATTGAAACCACATATTTAAGAGGTTGCAATAAAGACTGACTTGTTAATTAAAATAACTTTCTCAATTCAACAAATGATATCACTTTGAGCTTTGGTATCAGCTGTTAAAATTCCTCAGAGGGACATTTTTAATAGGGAATTTTAGTGCTTTTACTAAGTGGCAAGGCTGGCTACACAGGAGACTGAAGTACAAGACCAGCGCAAGCTGTATCGGAGCTGGCCCCTCTCAAGCTCTGCTCTCTCTTGACCAGGGCAGACAGATGACCATTAGAGACAAGAGCCTCCATGCCTATCCCGCTCCTGGTCTCTCTGTCTGCTGACATTGCCACAGGGTCGTTTTCAGATAGAGACAAGGGTGCATCACTAACGCATAAACATGTCAAAACTAGACTGTTTAAAACTCTGTTTTATTACACTGGAGCTTGCAGCAGTGATCTGGAATGAGTGATGAGTCTGGGTTTCTGGTTTGAGGATGGCCAAGTTTTCATTAATTTACATCATTTTTGGCCTTGACCATTCACTGTTATGTTTTTTAAGTTTTTTTTTTGCTGGCACAGTTCTGATTGGTCCCCATCCAACTACCAATCTCAAAATGTGTTTACCTCATACTTTTCAAGAGAGGTTTTATTAGCATTGTCTAGTAGTGAGAGAGGAAAGCTCAAAGAGCCCGATTTAGTTTTTAGTCAGAGAATGCCATGCCGCTGATATATTAAAAACAACCATAGTAAGTCCTTTGAACAAAAACAGAGAAAAATAAGAAATAAAGGTGATAAAAATAAGAAATTAAAGAGGAGATTCTTCCACAATTGATAGAATACAGGACTCACTACTAATCTAAATCCAGTTAAAATACTTCTGTGTTCTAGACATATTTATTCTACATATACAACATTTTTTCACTATTAGCTGTTCTGTCATGTCTTTATAGAAATGTTTTCTGTCACAGACCTATCCTACTCCATGTCCTATACAAAACACTTGCCCATTCTAGGTACTGAACAGATAATGAAGTCATCTATTGTGGTTTCTTGTCCACTCTGTTGTAGAGTTACTCAGTTTAGCAGAAAAGTGGCTTGTGGACATAGATGCCACATTCTTGAACATGCTATCTACCTAGGCAAATAATTATGCAGACACTCCAATATACAGTATCCCACAAAGATACCTGTTCATGTCCCCAGGCTGGATGGCACTGCTCAACAGTCAGTTCAGAGTCTAGGGTCCTATTCTGTCAATCTTTTTCAAAGGTATTTTTACAGTGATGTGTTCCTAATGCTTTCCCACAGTCCTAGTCTGAACCCTGTTTTATATGGAAATTTTGTCTTGTCACAGAACAGATCCATTTTTTTCCAGAGTCCTTAAAAAATGTCTATGCTGTGTTATAAAACCCAGACGGGAAGGAGAGCTATGGAAGAAAATGGGAAAAAAGGATCCCAGAAACCCTACAAAATACTGCCCCTGCATTGGCACATGTAGTTTGACGTTTTGATGTTTGATGTTTGTTTGATCAAAACAAAACCAAATGGACTCATTTTCATTTGTGTATATCAAGATTTATATATTAGACTATAGACTGTGGAAAAAAAAAATAATAATAACTATAATTATAGTTAAATTTTTGGACTTAAAAATATATTTATATATATATATAAAATATATTTATATATTTTTAAAGGCTGATATGCAGGAGCTTCCCAAAAGAAAGAAAATCTAATTTTCATTTTGTTCTAATCTCAAAGCTTACAATTAAATCTCAGGAGATTTCTATCTGGCATAAAAGTCTCCACAGTGGCTTACTACAGGATCATATACCGATGTGTTTTTTTGTTTGTTTGTTTGTTTGTTTTTTTCTTACTGTCTATAAGAATTAAAAATAGCTGACAAATTCAAACAACTTCATAACAAAAACATTTAATATCACTGCAGGTTGAGAACATGATTGAAGAAAGCAAGTAAATGTATTTAGAATTTCAACTGATGTTCGGGGAAAAAAAAAAAAAAAAAAAAAAAAGTATGTGCTTAGCTTTCAACAGGACAAAGCACGAACTTTAAGTTAAATTTGGTTAATATGCTTTCCTGAACACAGATAATTTTCTGCATCAGGTTGTTAATGAGCAAATGGTAAGTGATACATTTTTTCCTTGCTACAAGTACAAATGTTTCATGATAATTTCAGACCAGCAAGTAATAAAACTATACTGTGAGAAATACCTTACTAAGAAAATCTACTATGAAATGTTATATAAAAATAACAGACTGTTCTGCATTTGATTTCTCCAAATGATCTCATTTAAATGTAAATTTTAACTAAGTTATGCTTCCCTTGGTGGTATTACTGTTTAAACTAATTGCTGGCTGTTAGAACTCAAAATCATGTGTGTATGCAGCTGTGAATAATGAATTTCTATCATCTTGCTAAAGAGCACAGGTTTTTCTCTCTTGATATCTCTTTGTCTTCATGGTATCTATCAGAACTAGTTTTTACACAAAATGAAATTAAAGAACTATCTAAGAAACATTTAAAATACATTTTGGAAGAGCTTAGGTGAATCTCTTCTGAGGGAAACATTGGTAAACTTGCAAAATTTGTCTTAAAAGTCACGTTAAGATCATTTACTTAGCAGAAAATGAAATCTAACAAATATTTGCTGTCTTGTTTTTATTTATTTTTTTTTCTTAGAGATAATCAGTTTGTTTTTTGGCATAATTTACAACAGAGGGAGCAGAGTAAACTTCACAGATTGCAGATAAATGGTATTACTATATATCTTATGATGCTGGGAATTTCACAGATTTGCAGTGGGGGAATACCTCATGTTCATGGCCTTGGTCAGGTCAGTCCTTAGGTCTGTTTGTGCCTTTCAGATGCGACCATGTGCAAAGACCAAGATCTGCCCCAGACAAACACACGTGTAAGTCCATTTCCTTTTGAGGCTTTTGCAGAACTGTTCATAGTCAGACAAGTGTACAGTCATTCAGCATGAGATCCAGATTTGCCTGTTCACCGCATACCAATGCGTGAGATTTACTGGATGCCCAGTGTGCTGTGAAAGGAGAGAGCGCGAATACACATTGTGTAAAACATGTCCTCTAGGTAGTCTGAGTGATGGGGAAGGAAGAGATGGGGCTAAACATGTTGCAGAATTTATTGTCTCTCTCTCTTTTTTTTTGTTTTGTTTTGTTTTGTTTTATTTTGGTTTGGTTTGGTTTGGTTTGTTTCCATAGTACAGTGATTTCTTTCCAAAAGAGAACATCATCTATTACCAGGAAGTATGGTTTACTGCATGGGATGTATGTTCATATTAAGTGTAGGCCCACTCTTGGGATCCCAGGTATAACCCTTCAGCCATTCTTATCCTGTATACCAAAACCACACTGCTGTGCAGGCTAACCTTGGAAGCTCTGCCAAACATCTGGACATGAGTTTGGTTCCCCTTTTTCTGCCTTCTAGTCCTTCCCTTTATAATATGTATCTGAAACCTACCTTGATCTTCCACTGCTCTGCGTATACAAAATCTGCCAGCTCTCTTCTTGGCTCTTCTCTCTTCTGGTTATAAGTAAAAATAATCAGGAAAGAGAAGCTGTTGGTCCATCACTGATTTCTAAAAGGATTTTAATATTGTGCCTGAGAAAGAAAAAAAAAGAATTACAATCAATTGATATGATATTAGAATGACATATGATATAGGCAGTGAGTGGCAATGATATAATCTCTTCTAAATTTTTTAATTTCACAACATGGGTGACCTTGGAGATTTTTGATCTGCATTCCAACAGTATATTTGCAAATTTCAGAAAATATTTCCTAATAGGATTATTATAAGTGTAAAATTCAACCTTGTAAGATTTATGGTGTCCATTCTCAGACCCACCCCCCACCCCCCACCCCCCCAAAAAAAGAGAGAAAAATAGAAAGAAATAAAAAAATATAAAAAGACAGAAAGAAATTGTAAATTCTGACTATTTGTGAGAATATCACTTTGCAAAAATTTGTCACTTGAAAAACCAGACGAATGAAGTGGAAGCCAACGTACAATTTACATGTATTATTTAAAAGCCAGACTACTTAAAAACACGGTCTTCCTTTACAAAACTCCTGCCAGCAAAACTGAAATATTTTACTTTGTCCAGTTTCCATTTTTCTGCCAAGGCTACAAAATAAATTAATTCATTCCTCATGCTGCCACTTTGCTTTAAATTAAGTTTCCAAATATTCATTTAAATTAAAATACAAGCTGATGATGATAAGTTTAGCTCAGAGGTGGAAGCTTTAATGATACAGGAAACTGGTAACTTGGCAGAACCTTTCAACTTGGATTACTGGTTCAAACCCGATCAAACTGTAACCTCTTACAGGCTGGTTATGACATTCATTTACACCCTGCACCTTATTCCTTGAACAGGAAACCACTTTGTAACTGGCACTTACTGGCAGACATGCTGGCAATCTAAGCAGAACAAGTTAAGATTTAAGAGGTTTGGAAACTGAATCTTTTCCAAGTGTCGAAGAGCACAGAAGGTCCCGCTGCTGCTCAGATGACAGGCTCGGCTCCCAGGCTGGAGTCACTGGGAGTCCTTCCACTTCCCACATGAGCTTGGGTTCACAAGTAAAAGCTGAACTTCAGCTTCTCACAGCAGTTGGTCTGGGAATGCTTACAAAAGTAATGTCATCTATTTATTGAAGCGGTTCATTATCTGGCTGTAGGTGTGTTAAAGACTCCTGCACGTAGTGCTAAGGAAACTGCTAACGTAGTAAAGACAGGGACCCTCCCTCAAATGGTATAAGTTTTATGGTTGCCAAACATATATAGATAGTTTGATTATGCTTCAGTATTTACCAGGTCAACATAAACTTAAAGAACTGCACTGCACTCTTTTTTATATGTCAGTGTTTCCCCACTTGTAAAGAAAGAAAGAAAAAGAAAAAAAAAAAAAAAAAAAAAAAAAAAAAAAAAAAGTAATATTCTGCAGCAGTACTTGGAAAATGTAGATTTCTCAGAGTTAACACGGGAACATGAACTGTGATTATTGCAATCAATAAAGTTAAATTTGATTTAAAGAATAAGTCTGCTCAAAACAAATAAAAACACTTCAGTAATGCTACATTTCTCTGTTTTCTAGTCTTCTAAAATTAATGGAAATGACATGAAAATATATCAGAAATATATAATAAGAGCTTGGAAATTAATCAGGAAACATAAAACTACGGTTCTGACCACAGCATTATATTTTCCACATTGCATAATGTTGTTGCTGCATAACTTAAATTACTCATATAAAATCAGGATTAAGGAAGCTTATGTTAACTTAAAAGATTCCTGTTGACTTGAGTGGCTCTTAGAATTAGAAAAGAGCGCAGAAAATCTGTTGAACAATATTATTCAGGACCTGCAGCGGGGAAACTGTGAACCTCAGCCCTCCTTCTGGAGAGTTGCTTGAACACCCTCCATAAATTGTAGCTGAATATCTTTTACGTTTGTTTTCATGGATTGCCTGTGCAGCTATGGAACATTAGTTAAATTGAACCAATATAGATATATTATTTTGTATTATTGAAGGCAATTTTCTTTAATTAGCATAATAAGAGGAAAATTACATATCTTACTAAGGGCCACTTGTGTCATTTCCCCATACACACAGGTCTTTCCAGCTGATTGTTTTAAATCAACCTAGAAAGCACTATGAACAAAACTGCTCAAGTGTAGCAGTCTTACTTCCAGCATTATTCAATTCATACATGACATATTTTCAAACATGGTTTCTGAAACCCAGACCACATGAAAAGATTACTTTTGACTCTTTCAAAAAGCTTGTGGTCTGTTTGCATGCAGTCATCATGGAAAGACTTATTCAACAACTGCATGTTTTTAGTGTTTTTTACTTCCTTTTCCTTCTTGTGAGTGAAGATGAAAGAAGAACCTAATTACTGTAGGATTAAACTTCTTTATATGAAGGACATTTTGCTGTGACTTTGAACATTAATATCACTAGAAAACACAGAGACAATAATTCTCATTTGCCATACAGGTTCAGATGATGCAATGTGATGAATTAAAGAATGTAAAACTATAATTATATACATATGGCTTGTCAGAAAGTAAAAGGAATGTCATAATAGCTGCTAATTAACTTTTACAGGCATGAGCAAAGTTGGTTATGTATTTTGAATTAGGAGAAGGTGAAAAACAGTATTTCATCTGAGCTGTGAAGATGTCATATGGGCACTTTTCCCCAGATAAACCTGTATCTGAAACTTGGCATGTCAGTAATGATTAGTGGTCATGTTCTTTGATGCACTGTAACAGACCTGTTTGTCAAATAATGTAGGGTAAGTAGCAGTTACAGAATCATAGCTCTGAACTTTTTTAAAAATGTGTTGTCATGTATTCACTTTAAAAATAAATCTAAGGATCTGTCAATAAACATTAATGTTGGCAGTATGGTCTTTCATATATTATGATTTATTTATTTATTTTTGGGGGGGTTTCAAGAAAGAAAAAACAAAGATTTTTATTAAATATGAGAACGTATGAATACTTTCAGCTTATCAAAAACATATTTAAAAAAAAAAAAAAAAAAAAAAAAAAAACTTTTTTTTCCCCATATGCATAGTTCCTTTTTTTTTCTGTGTTGTTGAAAGTTTTTCTGTGTTGTTGAAAGTAAATTAAATTTCTCAAAAGGCTACAGCAGAAAACAAAGAAACTTCTGACTTGCACATTTTTAATACATATCCACAGTTGAGCAGCCATGACTCACAAGCTTACCATAGTAGAAAATAAGGACATCCACACTAGGACAAGTTGCTATGTAACTCTATATTTGGCTAAAAAATCTCATGTAGATAAGCCCTAATTACTTGTCAAGAGCCAGACTGATATTTTATCTATCCATAGTGAGCAACACCCAGCTTCACCAGAAATCTTACGAAGACAATGGAGGAATGTTGATCAAAACCAAAAACATAAAAATGTATCTTGCAACATGAATTCAATCAAAATCCATATGTACCAGTCTACTTTCTTTTTGAGGAAACTAAACTTAAAAAAAACTGAAGGTCCTATCTGCGTCAAAAGACATTGCCCTGTGTTTCAGGGCAAAATCCTGATTTTTATTTTAAAATGAACCTCCTATAAAAATTCAGACTATCATTAAAATATAAATATACATATATATGATCCAGCCAAACTTCTGATTCAAGATTTTTTGCAGTTGAGTTTTGTGTTTTTTTTTTTCTATTGAAAAAAGTTTTCAAATTCTATTTAGATTTTGGATCCTCCCTGCCTTCACATGAAGGGGATCACTCATTGAGAGTGATCACCTAATTTTCCACATTACAAGCCAATCAGTTCTCTTTGCGGCATAAGAGCATGCAGGATTCATCACAACTTTGCCCTGTAACAAAATATTCGTGACATAAAGCCCAGCATATGTGTCAACCATATTGCTTATGTGCCAGTAATTCTGAGATATTATGTTTACATTGCAGTTCATAGGCCTTTGAGCCAAACCTTTCTGTTATTCATTACCTGGCTTTCCATTCTGTTCAGTACATGTGCAAAATTTTAGCAATCAATGTGATATGTTATTTTCTTTTTATAATAACCAATATCAACATTCCCCTCCAAGTTGCATCCTTCCCAAGTAAGACTTGCAAGGAACAAATAAATACTACTTAAACTAGCATTTATTTTGCAATGACCACAGGCAAGGTCACGGAGTTTGAATGAAGCCATTTTTCTATACTTGTGCAAATTCAGTGCCCATGCTTTTCCAAGCAAATCAAACCCAAACTGCTTTTGCCTAGGATTTTTAAATGTGAATTACTCACAGAAAGCTTCTCTGGCTTTGATTCTCCACTTGGATTACCTGCAATTGCTTGCAAGTACTTAGATGCAAATAAGCACCAATTTCCTTTCAAGATCAAAGATTTATTAGATGTCAGATTTTATCTCTGACAATCAGAACACTGTATGCATAAGCCTATTGCTGTAGGTTCTTACATTCAGATTCCCATGTTCATTCTATTAAACAGAAAGTAGGTTGTTGCCACATAGTAAGTGAATGAGCATAACAGTATAAGAAATCTATAATTCTCTCTTGAGGGTTAAACAAGGGAAGTAGGGAAAAAGATTGGATTAATTCTCCTGAAACAGTGTGGTTGGTCATTATTCTTTATGTGGATCAATATGAATCGAGTCTGGGCTATTCTAAAATGTACTGTTACTTTCCAGAAGGCAGTGAGCTATTTTGGTAGTGTACTCAAACCATAATAGTTACATTTGTCAGATTATCCATTATACCTCACATCTCCATAAAAATTCTCAGTGCTCAGATGTGCTGTTGAAATCATCTTAAGTACTTCTGCTTGGAGGTGAGATGATATAGTTAGACCTGTTTTGGTGATATTTTAATGATTACAGAATCTTAAAAGAAGAGAAGAGAAGAGAAGAGAAGAGAAGAGAAGAGAAGAGAAGAGAAGAGAAGAGAAGAGAAGAGAAGAGAAAAGAAAAAGAAAAGAAAAGAAAAGAAAAGAAAAGAAAAGAAAAGAAAAGAA
>CM021766.1:12112276-12235480 GCA_011076525.1 Nettapus auritus | reverse complement strand
AAAAGAAAAGAAAAGAAAAGAAAAGAAAAGAAAAGAAAAGAAAAGAATGTTGAGAACAATTTGGTCATAATTATCCTTAATCATTTTGGCTATTTTAAAAATTATTTTACAATCCAATCTGAGAACAATAGAATATGGCAAGATTAGACATTCAAATATCAGATGCTTCTTTACTATCAAAGGTTTTTCTCTTCTAATTATGAAGCTTGCTTTCTTAGCACCAGAATACTCAGTGCTCATACATATATACTCAGGATGCATCCAGCTGTATTCCCAGCTATCTATTGGGAATAGGTTTCACAGTGGTTTAGATGACTACCAATCAGATCCTGTAAAGGGCTGAACAGCTTCTGGAACTGTCAAGTTATTTCTTTTAAGGACTAGATTTTTTTATAGGTGTAAACTCTTACTGAAATAAGAAGGAATACTTCAGTGGATCTATGATAATTTAGACCAGCTAATATTTTCCCCCTGCTTTCAAAATTTCAGAAGTTGAGATCTTTCATTACCCTGTTATAGGTTGGAGCCATGAGGAATAAAAGTTAAAAATTCCCTTATGACCTCTATCATAAGGACTATGTGCTGAGAATGTATATCCAAGAAAGTGTTTAGAACTGCATCATGTATGCTGTGCAAATGTCCTTCCTCCTTTTGACATTGACACCGATTGTCTCAACCCATTGCAGAATGTTTCCTGCTTATAGCTAACTTCATTTTCATTTATCTTCACTGAATCTAATGATAGCAGGTAAAATGTGCAGTCATTTGGACCAAAGCAGCGTACTTATATGCATTCCCAGTAAATGGTGTCAGGGCATGAAACAAGGATGTCCAGAAGCAGAGGAGAACTGCAAGAAAGATATAGAGGGCACAGAAAATTCAGCTTTTTGAAGGGAATGTGCAAGATTATTGCAATAACCTTTATATGAAAATAAAGCATTTGACCTTTATCTTCACTGCAGCATTTAAAGGATAGGTGAAATGTTTTGTTTTGTTTTGTGTTTTTTATTTTATTGTATTCAAAAGACAGGAAATGAAATGTGTAAAAAAGCAGTTATTTTCATCACTAACTGTATCAAGAAAGTAGAACCTATTTTCTCATACAATGTTTAGTAGGCACTGCTGCTCAGTAGATGTCAGTCAAAAGGAGTGAAAAGAGTTGTGAACAGTGACTAAAAATCCCTTCTTCTCTCATTTGTTCAGATTTCAGCCTCTTTTCTCTTGAGATGTCATAATTTCATTGTATCTCCAGTTACCATAGAGTCTTTCAGGATGGACAAGAGATGAATGCACATAAAAGAAGAACAAATGACTAAACAAGTGAAAGAAAAAAATGACTTTTTTTTTTTTTTTTCTTTTTTCAAGATCACTATTAAATGATATCTTTGTTCCTACAAAAATAAATGCAAGGGATTAAATTAAAGCAATGCTGACATTGTGACATGAAAATACAAGGTCATTATTCATTTATTATACCCTACTGAGTCATAGAAGTTACAGAAACGTGCACAATCTCACAGCATATTACCTAAGGTCCTTGATCCTGCTAGCATGCACTTCAGACACGGAAGTCATTCCATGTAACCAAAATAGAAAAAATGACATGCTCGGATTTAAGCAGCTGCATAAACTTTTGTGGGATAGAAACCCAGACACATGGCAGCTAATATGAACACAGAAATTAATCTGATTTTCTGTATATTAGTCATGCAGAAGTAAATATTAAGTTTACTTCTACTGGAAATGGCAGCTTAATTTCCCTTTATGGATATAATCACATATCAGGAATACAAGGAGATTAAAGCCTTAAATTGTCTAACGCAAACCCTTTAAATCATATAAATTCTATGCTGCATAGAAATAATTCTGCCTAAGGGTATACTGTAAGGAAGCATAACACACTTCCTCAAGGTATTTTCATTGAATCAACAGGGAGTGTAAATATACAGTATCCCTGTGAACCAGGTCAGTTAGTTAAGTGACTGAATGTGGGTTTGGGATTAGGATTTTCAAACAAAGCTGAAGGAGTTAGACCATTCCTCTGCCACACTCTCTTCAAAGCTAATTAACTAAATGATTTAAACACCCCATTTTTATTGTCTTTTCCTTTGATTTATCAAAAATCCCAGCCTAGTGCTGAAATCCTGGTCCCACTGAAGTCATCTACAAGCCACCCGTTTGATTTCAACAATGCCAGGATTGCATCTGGGCCACCTAACTTTCCCCACTCCAGAATGAGCATTCTCTAGATGAGAACTGTTTCCACTCCCAGTAATGATTTTATTTTATTTATAGCCAGATCAAGCCATAGGAGATTAGCTTGACTTCAATCCAGCTTAAGGTGAACGACCTATAAGGGGAACAATCACATGGTGACAATAAGACCTGAATGAAAGAACCCCAATGAAAAGCACAAATTTCTGCAAGGGGTTTTTATTATGCTTCCAATGGGCAGAAGCCAGTATTGCTGATCTGTGCTGCCACCCTGTGTCACGAAGCACTCTGCCTGCCTCGTGACTGCAGTTGCTAATGGAGTATTTTCCATGCAGCTCAAAATCACAGTATCGTCTCCTTTTCCCTTTCTTTGGCATTGAACTTCTCCCTTAGCAAACATCCCACACTAAATTTCCATTCAGTCAGTGGGATTTATATTCCAGATGGAAGTATTTGGCATCAGTTTGGTTCAACACACATGTGCGTTAATAGTTAAATAAATAAACAAATAAATAAATAAAAAGGTTTCATCGTACCAAAGTCAAACTGATATTTATTTACCACTAGGGACAGACATTGTTGCATGATGATTGTCAAATAGGTTATGCCCTGATTTAATAGGAATACCACAACTGAAAATGATGGATAATATTTTCATTATGTTTTGTGCAAGGCATTGCTTAATCATACTTATAGTTCATGATGGGAAAATATTTTAATTGGATTTCACTGGGCCAGTCTGGGGACAAAGACTGTCCTTTCATTTTCATGTGAAGTCCTTCAGGCAAGAAGATTCTGATCTTTAATCATGGCCTTTAAATACAACTACAACTAATAAACACATAATTTACATATATATATACAAATGTTACTGTAAATTATAACTTTTAATTCATTACAGATGTGAAAGAGTTTGAATGGACATGGGAAAACCTACCTGACTGCTGTCTTATAGGACAGTCAGTGAAAAGCTCCGTTGAAAATCTGAAGGGTGCAAAGGGCAGTAACATTCATTCCTTTCAATCACAACATTCCACTTCTTTGAGAAAATATTGTATATTGAGAAGCCTACAATCTATCTGTTAAAATTACCTTCCAGCTGAACTCCATAGTGCCTTCTCCATTGGCAGATAGGAATACTTTTAATTAAAGCATGATTTTTGCACTCGGCAATATTCACTGGCCACTAGGTACCTATACTTTGTTTGCTTGCATCTGAAGCTGAGAGCTCTGTGATCACTTCTAGTTTGTCCTTCACTTCAGATCTTCAATGGCCAAAGCAGGCAGCTTTGCAGAGCCTCTGTAGCTTTGTCTCTGACTCTTCAGGTTGTTTGTTCAAAGCTCAGTCATTTTCCCTCTGAATTGCCTCTTTCCCAGACTGCAGAACAGGACATTTCTCATGGGTCCTCTCTGCTTTAGAGAAATACTGACTAGATACCTATATTGCATTGTATGTCACAAAAGTATGTTTAGAGGTTGTTGAGTGGTATACAAAAACAAGCACACAGAAAATATGAGATTGTTAAATGTTTATTAGATAATTGTTAATTAATGAGTACTGTTTTTGATCACTATTATTTTTTCCAGCATTCTTCAGTGCTGAGAATGGATGGTACTCAGGGAACTCACATTGCTAGTAATCCTCAGGCTTTTATTTACTGCATGCCATTTAAAGCCTTGAGGGTGTACAGGATTCCCATCTCTTCACGGGCTTTTGTGTGCTATTATTTATAGCTATTGCTTAGCTTTTCACAAATATTTGTTAATTCTAGGAGTACCTGCACCAAACAGTGGAGTGCTGGACAAGCTAGTCACAAAACCAGCCCTGTCATAAATGCATCAATGTCATGTTGCATCTAGTCCTAGGGAGAGGTTTTTGTTATGGCATGAGAATCACACTTTCTGTAACTCGGACAAGTGTTTCTGAATGGTAATGTACTTTGCTGTTTAGCTGTACCAAATTACCTAATTCTATCGATTCGTATTTGGAACACAGTGTTGTACCACACAACCATGGCCTTATCTTCACTATGTTGGGTGTTGGGAAAAGGTAGAATCACAGAATCACAGAATTTCTAGGTTGGAAGAGACCTCAAGATCATCGAGTCCAACCTCTGACCTAACACTAACAGTCCCCACTAAACCATATCCCTAAGCTCTACATCTAAACGTCTTTTAAAGACCTCCAGGGATGGTGACTCCACCACTTCCCTGGGCAGCGCGTTCCAATGTCTAACAACCCTTTCGGTAAAGAAGTTCTTCCTAAGATCCAACCTAAAATTCCCCTGGCGCAACTTAAGCCCATTCCCCCTCGTCCTGTCACCAGGCACGTGGGAGAACAGACCAACCCCCACCTCACTACAGCCTCCTTTGAGGTACCTGTAGAGAGCGATAAGGTCACCCCTGAGCCTCCTTTTCTCCAGGCTGAACAATCCCAGCTCCCTCAGCCGTTCCTCGTAGGACTTGTTCTCCAGGCCCCTCACCAGCTTCATCGCTCTTCTCTGGACTCGCTCAAGCACCTCGATGTCCTTCTTGTAGTGAGGGGCCCAAAACTGAACACAGTATTCGAGGTGTGGCCTCACCAGAGCCGAGTACAGGAGGACGATCACCTCCCTAGCCCTGCTGGTCACACTGCTTCTTATACAGGCCAGGATGCTGTTGGCCTTCATGGCCACCTGAGCACACTGCTGGCTCATATTCAGCCGACTATCAACCATCACTCCCAGGTCCTTCTCTGCCTGGCAGCTCTCCAACCACTCATCTCCCAGCCTGTAGCTCTGCTTGGGGTTATTGCGGCCCAGGTGGAGGACCCGGCACTTGGCCTTGTTGAACTTCATGCAGTTGACCTCAGCCCATCGGTGCAGCCTATCCAGATCCTCCTGCAGAGCCTTCCTACCCTCGAGCAGATCGACACACGCACCTAACTTGGTGTCGTCTGCAAACTTACTGAGGGTGCACTCGATCCCCTCATCCAGATCATTGATGAAGATATTAAAGAGGACCGGCCCCAGCACCAAGCCCTGGGGGAGTCCACTAGTGACCGGCCTCCAACTGGATTTGACTCCATTTACCGCGACTCTTTGGGCCCGGCCATCCAGCCAGTTTCTAACCCAACGAAGCGTGCGCCAGTCCAAGCCAAGAGCAGCCAGTTTCCTGAGGAGAATGCTGTGGGAAACGGTGTCAAAAGCCTTGCTGAAGTCAAGGTAGACCACATCCACAGCCTTTCCCTCGTCCACCCAGCGTGTCACTTTGTCATAGAAGGAGATCAGGTTCGTCAATCAGGACCTGCCCTTCATAAACCCATGCTGGGTTTATCGTTCATAAACCCATGCTGGGTAGGTATCGTTCTTTGTGTTTATGAAAAAAAATACTATATTTTTTTTGCTCCTGTCTTGAAATGCCTGCAGCCTGATTTTTCAGGATTGTCAGCATTTCTATGGCATTTTAAAGCACAGTTCCCTTTGGCTCCATTTGCAAACCCACCAGATTTTGCTTCAAATTTCAAGTTAAAATGATCTCACCTCAAAGCTCTGTTATGCCATTGCTAGTTTTGTGGAAAGGTAAACAAGAAAAACCCAGCCTCAACCACATATTATGAATTTTGCATGGTTTCAGTGGAAATCCATGTCTCAGCCCAGATCCTTTAAAAAGCAAGTTATAAATTGCACTTGGTTTTCAGAGAAGACAGTGAATAATGCTGGAGGCATTTTATCATTTTGCAGCAGTGTCACATTTTAGCTTTCTAATGCAATCCTACCTACCTAATGAGATATAAGTGCATGGCTTTTCTCACTGCCAACTGTGTCAACAGCAAGCTCCTTTTGGCCAGCAGCACAATCAGTAAGGTGATGCGAGCAGTAAAAGGAAGGAAGCTCAAACCAGCAGTGTGACCAACAAGAAAGCAAGGGTTAAGCTGAGGCTTTGCCATAAGACAAGGCGATAACATCAGTTTTAAATGAGACACGGGTAGAGGCAGTACTGTAATACACGACAAAATCCTGCTTCTGTGAGACTTTATGATAAAACAGGGAGCATTCGCCCTCTAGAGGATCAGCGACCAACAACCAGCAATTGCTCTTTCAAACTCACAAATCCTTTGTTGCAGCTTGCGAATGGTGTGAAATGGTTCAAGTTACTGACATTCCCTTCCTCCTCCTGGCTTCGGTCCTGCTGTGCTCCCATGACTGTGGAGAAGTCAGAGAGGAGGCGCTCGGCAGTAGGTGCTTTCCCAGAAGCTGTCACAGACAAAACAAAAACAAAAACAAAAACAAAAACAAAAACAAAAAAAAAAAAAAAAAAAAAAAAAACAACAAAAAAAAAAACTATAGCTCTAACCGCTGAAGCTATCTGGAAAATGATTCAGACATTTCTGGAGCTATAAACTTGTAAATTGTGATTTTCCTGGAACAAAGCAGAGCAGATGTCACTTTTTAACACAGTTGCTTGAATAACAATTCTGCCAGTCTCCTCAGTTCCATTTAAAGATGATGTTATCACCCTTTCCCTTGGCATTGCCTCAATTTACCTCTTGTTCTCTTGTTCCTTCCCTGACCAGAGTTAACTTCCTTAGCACAAGTGTAAGCACCACTGGTCACTGGTGCTCACAGCTCAGGGAAGGTTCTCCTCCGATGGGCACAGCAGGTTCTGGGTGGAGAAGTTTTTCTTTGTGTGGTACCACAGAAGGGCTGCTTTGCTGCCAGAAATGCATCCTCAGTGTCCTTCCCACAGGTGGCACAAGCCATCTGCTTCCTGTTGCATTCTACAATACTCCTTCTACCTCCTCCTCAGTCTCAGAAGGCCTGGAAGGTAGGAGAGTTTATGACCCTTTCACTAATTAAACATCTACCATCGTGCAGACCTAAAATTCTCCACCGCCAATATCAGTTCCCTGAAGACTGAACCACTCATACCTGTGGAGAAAGCAAAATTTGCCACCTGAGAGTGAGGGTCAGTCAACCATTATTTCCCAGTTTTATCCCAGCAAGCACTGTGTATCATAAAACTTAAGCCTGATCAGGCAGGACAAAGCTTTTTTTTATTTTTTTTTTTATTATTATTATTTTTTTTTTGATAGTTCCAAAATCAATAATCTGAAACAGTATTCCCAAGATCCAGAAGCAAGACTAAACTGATCATTTAAGAGAAAACATTTAAAAATGTACAGCATGTAATGGCACTTTGGAACTAGTTACTATTTTTATTTTTGAAATATGTGAAAATTCAACTAAGGTTCCCAAAGGCCTAAATTTTAAGGCTGAGTTGAATTTTAATTGCTTACTAACAACATTATGTAATTCTCTTATTAATCTTCTCTCAAAACAAGCTTACCCATGAGATCTATTCCAAAGCCATTTTGTGTAAAATTGATATTTTTGAAAATGAACATATATTTGATTTCCTAGCTGGAGTTAACCTCTTCTGTACTGAAGGATGTATTAAGCAGTGTTAGAAAAGATGACTGTCCAGTTCTGCAAATAGATACAGTCCTTCTTGTGATTACATCAAGCCTCCCTCTGAAAGTGATGTACCAGAAGAAGGTCTGGGGCCACCATTAAGACAACAGAATCTATAGTCTAAAACTGTATGTTTGGTATTTTATTTAAAGTGTTTACATGTGTATGATCTATACAGGGGTGCTTGATACAGTACATAATGCACAGGTAAATATTTTATCTTAGCCAAACACAGCTAGCTGTAGGCAAAACGCGTGCTTGGTGAGCTATTAAAAGAAAGATCTGTAAGCAGGCCTGGGGCATGTACATTCAGGGATTTTTACATGTACAGTGATTTTTCTAATCATAAATGTCATATTTCACGTTCAGAGCATACATTATTCTATCTATTGAAAGCCTTGTCAGCTCTCTTTTGAATGGCAAACTGCAAATGCTTGAGCTATCACAATGGCAAAGCTGAGCATAATAACAGGACACAAACTGTGAGAGGGCAAAGGCTCCAGCCTAGAGGAGCACTTCTGTATGCCAGGGTTAGACATTGCCTCATCTGAGTGCAATTGTACTCTAAGACATATTTAAGAGTTGAATAAGTCAAAGTTATTATCATGTTCACTTTTATGCTCAGCTGTTGCTGTAGGATATAGTCTTCTACCACTTATGTGCTGCCCAGCTGCAGTTTTTTTATTAGGTATTCATTTTGTATGGTATCAGACATGCGAAGTACAGAAAGGTGAAATATATAACATGGGTAAAATGAAAAATATTATACATATTTTACTGACACTAAGTATTGAAGCTCACCTGAGGGTTCAAGTATTCAATGTTCATAGCTATACATTTTCAATTAGTCTTCCATTTCCTTTTTAATTCCCTTTTGCCAAAGCCTCACAACTACATGCAAGATTTTTTTTTTTTTTTTTTTTCTTTTATTTGTGACTACATAACTTGTAGTTATAGTGCAGTCTAGTTCTGGGTACCATTTCTCCTGATAAAATGACAGGAAAAAACAGCATACAAAACCTTGATGTGCTGATCCTATTTGCAGTGGTCCTTGATCTGATCAGCATTTTTCACATCCCCTTCATTTTCTGTTTGTGAAAGATATGATGTGATAGTTTATCCTCAGTATAGGGGACAACCTGAACTCTTGATGAAGCTCTAGGAGGGGGTTCTGCTAAACAGTATCCAAGATTTTTAGTGGGAGGTGTCCCTGCCCGTGGTGTTGGGGGGGGGGAGGGGGGCTGGAATTAGATGATCTTTAAGGTCCCTTTCAACCCAAACCATTATATCTATCATTCTGTTATCCAAACATATAAAAAGCTGTGACATATATATTCCACATATGTATGGATACAAGCCAGAGTGAAGTAGAATTTTTTGTTTGTTTTTTTTTTTAAAAATGTGGGAGATTGAAAATAGCATGTTAATTTCATGAGTTCTTCTTACATAGGTAGCTATTTTGGTCAAAATAAACAAACACAGTCTTCAGAGAATTTGCTGGTCCAGTGAAAGATTCTCTCCTGAGCTAGCTTTCATGCTCCCAAGAAAAGTAACTTTAAAAAAATTGTCAAAATATACAAAACCACACAGGTGACTGAGAAGTCTTTGTTTAAACTATACTTATTTATTTGGAAAACCCATTTATGTAAAATAGATTCTTGTGAAATTGTTTTGTTTTGAAATTGATCATGTAGGGTTAAGATAAAGACTTTTGAATTTCAAATACATACAAATAGATTTGTGTATCTCTAAAAAGTGTCCTAATCCTACAGGAACTTCAGAGGAAGTTTCACTCATGTATGTCAGGGAGGGATTCATTACATAGGTGCTGCATGATTATGACAAATAAATTAATATTTTTCCTGAGTCCCATTGACTAATTAATGGAATTCCATTAACTTATCTGTAAAATAATAATAGTAATCTTAATTCTTTGTCCAACTGCAAAAAGTGAGACCTGGTGACTGAGTCCCGTTGACTAATTAATGGAATTCCATTAACTTATCTGTAAAATAGTAGTAGCAATCTTAATTCTTTGTCCAGTAGTAGCAATCTTAATTCTTTGTCCAGCTGCAAAAGTGAGACCTGGTGACTGAAGTAGAGATTATAGTGATGTACAAGTCACCCTTAATCTTAGCAAGGCCAGAGTTTCTTTTTGTAAGTCAGTGGCACAGTTAAAAGATTCCTGGAGTTGTGGTATAGAGTCTTCAGTTTTAATAACTACTAAAGCCATCAAAAATAATAACTTGGTTCTTTTTCATATTATTGGTGCAGGCTGCCATCCAATACTAAGCTTCTGTAGTAGGTTGCCTTCAATTATTGAGCAGTAAGAGGTGACAGGTCTTTATCAGGAACAGAGATGAAAGAGAATACTTTGCTTTACTACAAGACGGGAAAGACATGTTGCTGAACATAATGAACTGTATACTATGTGGAGTACATCATAATGGGCTCTTTATTTGGGTTACATGTGGAAGATGAAACAAATACGTTCATACATTCCAGAGACATCTTTTCAAAACTTCAAACCACCTCATTTCATTCACTTTGGATAATATTTTACATCTGACAAAGCATAGGATCATTTAGCTGATTAGGTCACATTGCCTATTTGAAGCTTTTATGGATTATTCAAAGGAGAGAGTCTTACATGTCCTGAAAAATGTAAGTAAAAGTAAAACGTGCATGATAAAAACTAGCTCAGTTCTGCAACCTTACTTCAGTAAATCTGCCATTAACACTTAGCAGAAAGCCACTGCTACAGGAATGAAAACTAATCGTACCCTTGCCAAAATGCAAGGATTGCACAGGTTGCAGCTGTCCTTAGGCAGGTATGCTCTTCTGCCTTTCTGTGAGCACAATGGTGCTAACAGTACTTGTGCACCTCCCTTTCCAGATGGCTAATTGTACAGCTGTGAATCAGTTGAAAGCACCAGAAAAAAAAAAAAAAAAAAAAAAAAAAAAAAAAAAAAAAAAAAAAAAAGCTATAGGGCAATACTTCAGTGATGTGTGCTTCATAAAATACTATTTACTTCAGTATGATTGACTACACCATATGTAAGTTAGAAGATATTTTTCGCCCATGAGACTTAAAAGATTAACTGAAAACAAGCTTATTGAGCAAATCAGGGGAAAAAATGCACCATCTTCAACATTTCTGAAATGTTTTGACTCTGAATCTTCATAAAAATTACACATTTTAAAGTTTTACTTCAATAGCACAAGATGATAGTACAAAATACAGATATTTAATAAGTCTACAATTGTGTCTCATGTCTAGAATGTGATTATAAGAGTTGGCCAACTGCAGCATGATGTAGACATTAACAGTGGAAGATACAGATGGTTTCTGTTTAGCACTTGTTTATAATAATGAAGTGTAAGTGAAGTTGCATTTTGTGCTGCATGCTAAACAGCTGCGTAAAAGCCAGTAAGAAATCTAAAACCAAGTATGATTTAAATTATAACATTGCTTTGCTTTTCTCAGAAACAGGCAGTGAAGTGGAGAATGTTTTGATTAACTTTGTGTCACTTATACACTTGTTTTTAACTTGGTTTTCTAGGACAGTTAGGTTTTGCAGCTCATGTTTTTCTTATCTGTCATTGAGTTCCCCTCTCATCCACCAACTGACTACTTGCAATGGAACACGGTGAGAGCAGAAGTCTCGGATATTAAATGCCATATTTTGTTAAAAGAGACAGATGAGCAGCAGAACAACTTAAATGTTAAGATGATGGAAAAGCAGGAAGAGCTCATCCATTTTATACTCAGTTTTTTGAGCAAGCTGTCCATGCATCATCACTCCAGATCAAGTACAGCATATGATTTTGTCCCTTCCAACCTCATCCATTCTGTGATTTTACACTGCTGGTATGGGCAATGGAAAACCATAGTCAGGATGAGAGGCTCCTGAGACCATCACAGTATGGGGACATATAACAGGAATTGGTTTACTTCAATGTACAAGATGTGGCCAACAAGAAACGATATTTGGTTGTTCTGCTGTTCATGGAAAAAACTTCTCTACATTCCTACCTCTTCCCACAACAAACTTACAATAGCTGAAGCAGCCAGAGATGCAAATATGGCATTTTTACTCTGAGCCTGTCAGAATACATCCAGCTGAGTACACTAAGTGTTCAAATAAGCATTGAAATAAGAAAAGCTGAAGATTAGCAAATAATTGATTTTCTGGCATTTGGAATTCAGAGCTGGCTACACCACATTTATCCTTCACATCACATAAATATTAATTCACTCTCAGAATCTCTTTTGGAGTGTACAGATTTGTCTTGAAACAAAATCTGGGTGAGATTATGGATATGGTTTGCTCAAAGGCCTCTTCCAAAAGGCAACTGGAACAAGACTTAAGATGGTTAGCCTGCCATCAACTTCCACAACTCTACAGCTTATTCATGGGGTGTTGCACCCTCAGATATCTTCAAGGTCCTTCTCCCACACTCAAGGCTATGCAGCACAATTTAATTTCATATTATAAAATCACTGCCCCAGTAAGCTGTAATACAGCTCTCTTGCTACTTTAGGTAATTGAAACTAAGATTCCTCTCACCCTAACTATGTCTTAGGGCCTTATAGGGATCTGAAGAGACCAAGGGCCAAACATGGACCTTAATTTTTATGAACTTTCTCTGGCTTTATATTTAGAAGATGCTTTTTATCATAGAGGCATCCTGCTACCCTGACACACAATTATGTAAAGAAATGCAAGATACTTGAGGGTTAAATATTTTTTACCTTTCTTCCCTCCTCCTCCCAAAATGAACAGTAAGAGATAACAAGAAGCATTTCTTTTCAGCGTGTGACAGCTGAAATGTAAAGAGATGCAGAGCGGTTTTCAAACTACTCTGAACAGAATCGGACATGAACTAGGTCCCACCTCTCCCCAGAATATGTTTTGCTTTACTAAAGCAAGACATAAATTTCATTCTTTTCCATTACTGTGGCTCCACAGGATCTAGAATGTGGTTTTGTAGGTACGGGCAGATAGCTGCCTTAATTTATTTTTTTAACCGCATAAACTCCATAACTCCTTTATGTAGTAGAATACACTTTGGCCTATATGTGTACCTGCATTCTTAAGGTCTTAATAAAGGCTCTTTGTCAGCAGTGTGACAGGAGCAGGACTGAGGTACCTTATTATGTGAAAGACCATATCTGCATAACATTAATCTCTCTTCTTGCTTGTCTGACCCTAATGCAACAAAGAAGTTAAGAAAATAAAACCCAACTAGAGCTAAAAGAAAAATCATTAAGTGGGGACACTCCACAGTAAGTGTCAAGAATGGAGCAGGTGACAGAGTTTCCTACTTGTTTCCACAAAACCACAAAACCTCTTATTGGTTTTGTGTATTATAGTTTTTAAATGGATCTAAGAGGACGACAGCAGAATTTATTAGTAGGGAGGGTTTTGCTTTTCTTAGGTTGGCAAAGATGGACTCTGATGAATCATTATTACCTATGTTACTGTTATCTTCCAACAGCAAATTGCATTACTAATGGTTAAAGTGAATTTATTCTAAAATGTTTGTAAAAGGATGAATGAAAAGACTATGTAAGTGAATACTGAATATTTCAGGGTATTATAAGCAACCAGTAAAGGAAAATGCTTCCAAACAGAATTGCCCTTAGAAAGAAGTTCTGTAAGTTATAAATTTTTAAGCCATATTCAGTGGAATAAAACACTGCTACTTGATAATTCATTGTTTTTCTTTGTTAATCCTGAGATTGATTCTCCTTCAGCTGCCATTGTTAACAACTTCCTCGTACAGAATTTGGATATAGCATTAAATTGCAATTGGGAGGAAGCACACCACAAGATATGTATGAAGTTCTGCTTACCCCCAGGAGACACTGAAGTGTATACTGGCTTTTCATTCCTGTATTTGTGATTATAACAAAGTCTTTCACTTAATGATAATCCTTTGCAATATGCTTCTTCCTACAAATAATATTGATGTGACTCTAGCTTCCTTCACTTATGTGCGTGCATAAGAACCAAGATATTTTTTGTTACAGAACCAATACATTTTTTGCCAAACTTGACCAAAACCCCTATCTTTCCACTACCTTTCTCTCTCCTTCCTCTACCTGAATTATTTACCATCACAATATTTGTTAGCAGGGTAAGCAATTCAAATACTTTAGTCTTCTAATAAAGACGAAGAAAAAGATGTGAAGGAAGATGGTGAAATCAATCTATGTGTAAACTGCTGAGTAAGGTGTTCATCTTGACTGTCACCAGGTGTTCTGGTTTGGTTAAGGTAATCCTAAAGCTCAAGAAGCACTTATAATATACTACATTACTCCAGGATTTTAGCAAGATGCAAGATTTTCCTCTTTTCCTTCTCTCATATCATTGGTTGGAGAAAAAACCTGTTCCTAGCACTGCAGCAATCGGAGGTATCCTCAAATCTAGTTGTGTGATACAAAGAAGGGTCTGCAAGATCCAGCATCAATCCCGCACAGGGTCCCATAGCCCAGTGCAAGCTGTATTTCTACCTTGTAGGATGTCTTTAAGAGAAAGTGTCAAAAAAACATCACACTGAACATTACCTGTGGTTTTTATTCCCTTTCCTACTGTAAGGTCTTTGTGGTGAACACACTCTCTTCACACTACCATGTACACATTTAATAACCTTCCACCTGACTCTGACAGGCTTCCTGCTAACAGGCAGGCATTCTTTGGGTACCCCCAAGCCTTAGCTTCAGGCTAAACAGGCCTTTATGAAGGTAGGAAAGAAGCAGAAAAACAGCAGCAGCAGCACAAACATCAGTTTCTGCCTCCTTCTCTGTCTTTTACTTACAATTTTGTCTAGAAGGAAACACAGGCAGAGCAAATTAGGAGGCATGCTGAGGCCTGGCAAACTAGCTTTGTAAAATACTGATTTTAGTGACTTGCTGAATATTACGTGAGACCTGTAGTGCAGAAACCTTGGCTAGCCATTTTTTAAATTATTTTTATTTTTTATTTAAGAGAATACTTTCAAAACTATGAATATGAATAATTTTGGAAATGAAAATGGTACGTGAGCAAAGGGTACAGTGATGTTCAAGACAAAGTTGAAGGTGCAGTCATGCTAACATCCTCTTAAAGAACTACACTCACCAGATCCTTTCTCAGAAATGTGATGAGTGGTGTGTGAAGGGAACAAGAGCATTTGGAATGCTGAAGTTTATTCTTTTCAGCTCAGTGGATGCCCCACAATTGTCATGAATTCCCTTCACAGAGTCTTTGTTCATGGCCTTCAGAAAAGGGGTGACAGACAGTCTCCTCATTATTCTTTCTACTGGCAAAGCAAAATTTCTAACATGCCAACCGTATTCCCTCTAAATTTCTCTTTCAGTAGACCTTGAGCTTAGCTTTTTTTATTTTAACTTTTTCTGACCTTTATTAGGAGTTTTGTGTTGCTTATACACACAGTAGAGGGCTATACAGAAAATCTTGTCTTCCCTGGGAGTGTGAAGCAATGTCCTGGGTTTGGCTGAGACAGAGTTAATTATCTAAATGGACGCTGGTACTGTGCTGTGTTTTGGATTTAAGATGAAAATAATGTGGATAACACGCCAATGTTGCTAAACAACTCAGTCAAGGACTTTTCAGCTTCTCACAGTGCCCTGCCAGTGAGGAGGCTGGGGGTGTGCCAGGAGCTGGGAGAAGACACAGCTAGGACAGCTGGCCCAGACTGACCAAAGGGCTATTCCGTACCATAGGACATCATGATCAGCAGTAAAAGCTGAGGGGAATTGGCCAGGGCATGGCTGCTGTTTTTGTTCTTTCCTTTGTGTGCCTTTTTTTTTTTTTTTTTTTTTTTTTCTTATTAAACTGTCCTCCTCTCAACCTGTGAGTTCTCACACTTTTACCTTTTTCGATTCTCTTCCTCATCCCATTGTGGGGGAGTGAACAAGCGGCTGTGTGGTGCTCAGCTGCCTGCTGGGTTAAACCACAACAAGTAGTCACAAGGGAAATAATTTTTATTAACTTTAGCCCTGGGAAAACTCTAGAAGAAATGTGCATATGCAGTCTGTGTTCTGTGTAGGCAGAAATTTTGAGATCCAACCATGCTTGGTACAGGACACCATAAAAAATACAGTTACTCAGTTGCAACAAGCACCTACTAGGTGTTTTTCAGAGATTTTAACTTGGTAAAATTTGGGCCTTATTGGCCAAAAAGCTAAGAAAAAACACTCTCAAGTAGAAGGAACCAAACTCCTCCCCAGAAAATAGAATGAGATTTCTTAGTTAAACCCAAAATAGTATTTTAATTCTTGAATAGTTTTAGTTGAATCTTTTGAAATAAACAGACAGTATAGGCACAGGAATCTTTAACTCAACTATATAGGTAAACTTGTAACTGACTGAAAACAAAATCTTTGGAGGGAAAATAGCACCAAGGCATCCCTCTAGTCAAAAACTGAGGATGAAATTGTCACCTTATTTTCACCAATTAAAATCTGATATAATTGCAGTTAGTTAGATCTGACACTAAATAACTGAAAGCAAAATCTGATCATGGTAATTCCAACAGTTTTAAGTGATTTGTCAAGATGAACCAACTAAGATCATTTTATATCTGTTATACTTTTGCACAGCAGTGAGATTTTTCTTAATTAAGAATCCTTGAGATGCAAAAGTCATGTTTATGAAATTAATATATACACATGTATGTGTGCCTGTATATTCACAAATAATATAATGTTCCACTCTTATGTTATTAGTGGAACAATAATCCTAGACAGTAATAAAATGGAAAAAAAAAAAAAAAAAAAAAAAAAAAGTTTATATTCCATTTCCCAGAACAAATGCAAATGCTTTGATGTGCAAAATGCATCATAGACAATAGCAGGAGAAAGAAAAATATTTTAGAGTTGTCTAAGGGGTAGTATAAAAGTCCTCCATTTTGTGATTAAATTTAAGTTTAGGAATGACGTTAGATTTTGAAACTCTGCCCACTCTGCCCAATCAGACTGGTTAAGTTTGTGAAAGGTTGCTTGTCAAATGCTATGTCAGTGATACGAAAACAGGCAGCCAGTAAATCATCCTTCCAATATAAACATCAACTAAAAATAAATAAATGTCTGCAGCAGAATGTCAGCTTGATGCTCCATTAAGATGAATCTTACAAACTAAGAAGCAAACTCAATAATGATGACAAGAAATCTGTAAAAAGAGACAGTCGCTCATTGCCAAATTAGGAAAGTGTTAGTAAAACTAGGGAACTGAATAGTGAACAGGAAAATAAATAAATAAATAAATAAAGACAAAAAGAAATGTCCTTTATAATAAAAATTGATGCAAGTTAACTTTTTTTCTGACTATAAGAAAATAAACTATAAATATATCAAAATGTTTATAAATATTTGAAAACTGCACTAAACTCACTCTGCAAATTTACTCTGTGTGAATCCTTGAAGTACTTCTTTTCATTTATTCTTTTGACAACATTTCATTAGCTCGAAAAAATGTGTAAGTTCTTATCAGTACTTGTTCTTCATGGTGCTAATCACTAGAAACGTATATACTGAAAGCAGCTCCCATCAAACTGGTGTGACTTTAGTCTAATCTGAAACAAAATACAGAGGAAAAAAGGAATACAGGAAAGAAAAATGGAAACACAATAGGTTAAATGAGAGGAAATCAGGTATAAAGAAAACAGGCAGCGAACAAATTACACTCACTAGTACACAGTTCCTAAGCTTTACAAGAGTGTTACTGAATTTTTCCACTACGCTTAAAAACGAATAAGCAAAAAAAAATGTAATTGAGATAGATGATAGGTTATATAGGTTAATGCACAGCATCCAAACTTTAACTAGAGCAAGTTATTGGCTGTGTTATTTAATTTAAAAATTAATGAAATGGGAAGATTACATGAAAAAAAAAAAAAAAAAAAAAAAGAGAGAAAAACAGGAAATGAAAGACCATGAGCCACATAGCTAGAAGGGAGATGGACGGTGTGCTTTAGGGCAGCACAACCAGCAGCAGGGGTAGGGCGAGTGAAGGGCAGCGAGAATCGTGCAATGATGCTGAAACCCGCACTGAGACTGAGCACAGGCAGCAGCAGGAGGCAGACTGCAAATGGGAGGAAAAGGTCAGGGATGATAGAGACAAAAATTCCCTGGATGCTTTAAATTCCTTTTTTTTTTTTTTTTTTTTTTTTTTTTTTCCAGTCTATATTGAAGCAAAGATGTGAAGACAAGCAGCTTGGAATGTGCCAAGCATCCGTTGCTCACACTGAATTTATTTAAAATCCCACGTACTCTCTGCTTTCAGAATCAGGCTTCTGATGCCTAAATAGCTAACCAGACTCATGTTTAGGAAGGTAATTTGGTGGTCCAACTTTGCAGATCCTGTCCTCCTTTGAAACCTCATGAAAGTGAGATATGGAATCCATTATGAAGCTATGACCTACAAACCGTAATTATGTGCAAAATGGAAGGAATAAAAACCTAAGGACAGACATCCAATGTACCAGCACTTTACTGGTAGGTACAGTGGTGTCTGCTGAATCTTCACTGAGGCCCCTGCTACAACATTGACTGGAGTACATTTCTGCTAGCCTCTTTATCTAAGGTGTACCATTCCTGTATGAAAGGCCTTGTGCAGGAGATAATGGCTCTGCACACACAGATAGAATTGCAGGATTCAGCCCTGGTTTAGTTTCCCCCTTGTTGGTTTTTGGTTTGGGTGTTTTTAAAAATAATAAAAAAATATTATTATTTCTTTTGTTTTGTTTCTTCCCTCTCAAAATCATTTCATAGTGGTGGAATACGAAATTCATATTTGATATTCATGGGCAGGGACAGCTGCAGACAATCCTTGAAGGACATATAACTAATTTGTTTTTGTGTTTTTTGTTTGTTTGTTTCAATTTGAAAAAGTAAACATGTTTTTCTCAAATCTTCCCTTTACAACCAACACAGCTTTTGATTTTCCTGAGAACTCCCCGAACGTGCTAAGACATTGAAAATAGTCGGTTTTATCTTTTTATTTCTTGTCTTCCTCCCCCCCGCCCTTTCAAAGTTTCTCTTGCCTCTTCCCAGTTTCAAACGTTTTCAGGTCGTGTTCCCCCAGACACCACCACCACCACCACCACCACAGCTCGGGACCGACCGCCCCCAGCCCCACCGAGACCAAGGACCCCCGCGTCCCCTCCCGGGCCTCCTCATGGGGCTCCCCCCGGGGCGGGCCGGGGCTGCGGGCGGAGCCTCCCGCCTCCAATGGAGGCAACGGCGCCGCGACGCCTGCGCCGCTCCGGCTACGAGGCCCGTCCCCGGCCTGTCCTTTGCTCTCCGCTCGGTTCTCGTCCTGCCTAGCCATGTGGAGCCGCTACCGGGCGGCCGGAGGGCTGCTGAACCGCGGCCGGTGAGGGTGGGCAAGGAGCTGGGGGGAGCGGGAGGGAGGCAGGGAAACTCTGGCTGCGGTCGCGTTTTCGGCGGCTGCTCCTCAGCTGCCCTCACCCAGCACGGGCAGGGGTGAAAAGGCCTCGCTCTCTAATGCGGCGCTGCCATCAGACCGCGTTTGCTTTAAAGAGAAGTGTTGTTTCAGGTCCGTGAATCAGAAGTCGTGGAGGTGGAAGAGCGTTTTTGCCAACGAAAGAGCGCTGCAGTACAGGGTAGGAGAGCAAATCCATGGCTTCACTGTACGTCAGGTAGGCATTGCCTTTTGCTGTGTGTTTGTGCAGATACATTTTTTCTTGGTGGGGAAGTGTCAAAATGAGGCTAAGTGTCTGTATACAGTGCAAATATTGGCATAAATGCTTTGGTTGGTCTTTTAAAACTGAGAGTAGTTGCTTATATTTATCCTTCTGCAACTAAGTTCGCTGGGTATCATTAACACATGATCCTGTAGGGACTTTGTTACCATAGAGTAAATGATGCACTGTGGGGGTATGTGTTTCTGTTACAAATGTTGAACATTGTGTGGTCTTCTAAAAGTATGGGCAGATAATTGATGCTTCACCATGTGTTGTTTTATAGAAGACACTAAACTAAAATTTAAACCCAGAGTTGCTTTTGATTACCTTGTTAACAACCTGCAATAGCAATAACATGTGGAATTTCTTTTTACTTCTTTTAAAGAAAAAAAAGCAGAAGCAGAGAATGAAGGTAATCTGCAAAGAGTTATTGGTAGTCACAGAACTAGTAGTAGAATTGAGTTCCTTGATTCCTTGGTTTTCCTTTTGCTGCCCTAACCGCTGATATTTGAATATATGCTTTCTATTTTAATTTGTGATCAGGTTGTTTTGGTCTTAATATCTATACTGGAAGAGTATAGTTCTTTGATTTTAGTGTAGTTTATTTTTTTATTTACATGCTTTATTTTCATAAAACGTAGAAACAAAGAACTTATGTAATACTGTATATGGTGTCATTATGTACAGGATCAGCAAACTGATCATTGCCACATTATTCTTAATTTATTTGACCTCCTGGGAGACACATTCTAATGTAGGAGTTTTCTTCTATAATACAGGTGACCGCTGTTCCTGAGTTGTTCCTGACTGCAGTCAAGCTTAGTCATGACAGTACAGGAGCCAAATATTTACATGTGGCTCGGGAAGACTCCAATAATCTGTTCAGGTAAAACGTTAATATATGTATAGCACATTCCATCTCAGCATCAACTTGTGGTTTATAAACTGTAATTCAGCTTTATAACTGGGTTTTCCTGTGATAACAAAGACAGTAGTACTTACTTTGTGGAACTTCCTTAGAATTATTAAGTTTGAACAGTGTTTTGAGAGCTGTTGTTAAATATGCTTCTCAAAACAGGGTCAGCATTTAACTCAAATTAAGCTCTTCTGAAATTTATTCAGGTAGGCCTTGAAAACTTCCAAAGGCAGAGATTCTGCAACCTCTGTGGGTAACTTCTTATAAGTGTTTGACCATATGTGGATTATTTTTTTCTTCAATACCAAGTTGGAACCTTCTTTGTTTTAATTTATGAACATCATCACTTGGTCTTCTCTTGTGTGTACCTATGGAAAGAACCTGTTTCCATCATAACCTCCTTTTGTGTATTGGAAGGCAGCAATTAGACAAGATTCCCATGTCTGCTGGTACAGTCAGTCTACTAGATTAGTTGGGCACAGCAGGTCCTTGGTGAAGTCATGATTAAAGACAACCTTGGTTGGCTGTCTCTAATCACCTTCTTCTCTTCTGTCTGATTCCACATAACTCTCTTTCATAATCTTACCAAGCACTGAGGTGAGATTGACTGGTCGGTAGCTCCTGGATAGTTCCTTATTACTATTTTTAAAGAGTAATATTTTTCCTTATTTCTCTTTTTAAAAAATGGATGTGATACTCCCTTTTCTTGAATAGTGATGGACTTTGTCTGTTTGCTCTGACTTTTCAAATATGATGGAGAGTGGCTTAAAAATGGTCTGCCAGTTTCCCTCAGGACACAGGGATGCCTCTCATCATGTCCTTTGAGGTCATGGATGTTCAGGTTCCTCTGAACTTGATTTTCTCTTACGATTTCCTGCCTTGAGGTATGGGAACATGAGAGGTGTGGGAACAGTGCTTGCCCTTGAAAACTGAGGCCAAAAAAAATGAGTACCTCAGCCTTCTCTGTATCAGTTGTCACTAGTTCTTCTGTCTTACTTATCAGTGGGGTGCATTTTCTTTAGTCTCCTTGTTCTGATCAATGGGCTTGTATTCTTCATGTTCCTTGCCAAATTCAGCTCCAGCTGTGCCTTAGCTTTCTTTATCCCACCCCTACATTCGTGAGCAGCATCACTATATTATTACCAGGGTATGTGTTCCTGCTTCCACTGCCTACGCATTTCTATCTTCAGTTTGATCAGGAGGTCCTTCCTCAGCTGTGCTGGTCTCCTGCCTTTCTTTCCTGATTTCCAACACACAGAAACTGAGAGCTCTTGCATTTCAAGAAAGATCTGCTTTAGGAGCTGCTATTTTTTTCTGCTCTTTTTATTCCTGAGGAATTTTTTCCAGGTAGTCCCACCAACTAATTCCTTAAACAATTGAAAATTTGCTCTCCTAAAATTCAGGGTCTTGTTTTTACTGGCCTGGCCCATATCCCTCAAGATCATAAATTCCACCAGACATAATCACTGTAGCCCAGGCTGTCACCATTCTTGACCTCTCCAATTAGTTCATCTGTGTTGGTAAGCAGCGGGTCCAATAGTGCTGCCCCTGTGGTTGTGCTGTCTGTCACCCGGATTAAGAAATTATCCTCAGTGCACTCCAAGAATTTCCTGAGCTGCTTACATCTCTCTGTGCTGCTGATTGAAGTCCCTCAGCAGGATCCTAAGAGCAGGATGCTTCCTGTACTTGAAGTAAGAATGCTTCATCAGCATCCTCCCCTTGATCAGATGGCCTGTAGTAAACACCAGCCATGAAGTTTCCTTTGTTAGTTTGGCCTCCTATTTTCACCCATATGCTGACAACCTGTTTTTCAATGCTTTTTTTCAAAGACATCTCCATGCATTCTATTCTTTACTTTTTTTTTGTTGTTTGTTTGTTTTTTGTTTTGTTTGTTTTGCATAAAGGGCAACCCCCACACATCTCCTTCCTTGCCTGACACTTTTGAATAGTTTATAGCCATTTATTGTATTGCTCCAGTTGTGGTTTGTCCCACCAAGTTTTAGCAATAGTGATTAGATCATAGTTTTCCAGCTGTGCAATGAACTCTACCACAACCATTCTCTCAGTCCCCCTCAAAGAAAAAGGAGGAGACAGTACAATAGAAAGAGCTCACTAACAAACAATAATAATATCACTAACAAACTATAACAGTGAGAAACTAAAAACACCTTTTTATGCCCATCCACCCTGTTCTGTGTCCCTCCCGCAGGCTGTGTCGGGGAACGAGGAATGGGGGCTGCTGTCAGTCCCTGGTGCTTCGTTCCCACCGCTCCCGCATGGTCCCTCTCTGCCCCTGCTCCACACGGGGTCCCTCCCACGGGATGCCGTCCTTCCTGATCTGAGCCTGCGGGGGCTGCCCACAGGCAGCAGCTCTTCAAGAACTGCTCCCACACGGCTCCGTACCACGGGGGCCATCCCCCAGGAGCAAACTGCTCCAGCACGGATCCCCCGTGGGCAGCAGCTCCCCCCAGACCCCCTGCTCCTGTGTGGGCTCCTCTCCACGGGCTGCAGCTCCGGCCCGGGGCCTGCTCCTGTGGGGGCTCTCCATGGGCCGTAGCCTCCTCCAGGCCACATCCACCTGCTCCACTAGGGGCTCCTCCATGGGCTGCAGCATGGAGATCTGCTCCATGTGGGACCCATGGGCTGCAGGGATACAGCCTGTTCCACCAGGGGCCTCTCCACAGGCTGCAGGGGAACTGCTGCTGCATGCCTGGAGCACCTCCTGCCCTCCTGCTGCACTTACTTTGGGGGCTGCAGGGCTGGGTCTCGCTCCCCTTTCCCAGCTGCTGTAGCACATCAATTCTTTTTCCCTTTCTTAAATCTGCTCTCATAGCAGTCCAATCAGTGTTGTCCATGGCTCGAATGTGACCAGCAGCTGGTCTCTTTTTTTGAGCGGTCTGGAGCTGGCTCTGACCCGACATGGGGAAGCTGCTGGGCTCTGCTCATGGAGGCCACCCTTGCAGCCCCCTGCTACCAAACCCTTGCTCCATAAATCCATTACAGAAGAGATTTAAAAAAAAAAAACTGTGTTTTTCAGCTACTAAACTAAATAGTAGGGGGAAAAGGTCATATTTCCCTATAGGATGTAAATTTAGCTGTTGATGCTGGCTGTAGGTTTATAAATTACTATAGTTACATAGTTCGTCTGCTGAGCCACCTCTAGTTCTAGTGTGTAGTTATGTGCTGAAAAGTTCTGTGCAACTTTCAGAAATGGAATTGCAGAAATATTACCCCTTCTAGCAGAGATGGCTGAGCACTCAACTCAGTTTTTCATAAAAGCTCAGTAACTGCATTCCACTGTAAGTCACATTAATTACTAGGCAGTAACAATATTTCCATAAATCTAAGCTGCAGATGGGAGGTGGGTGCACTTCTCATCACAAATAAACGTGTTCCTCTCTGTTCTTTCTTCCAGTATACAGTTCCGAACCACTCCAATGGACAGCACTGGGGTCCCACATATCCTTGAGCACACAGTGTTATGTGGTTCTCAGAGGTATCCTTGCAGAGATCCATTTTTTAAAATGTTAAACAGATCATTGTCAACTTTCATGAATGCATTCACAGGTGAGCCTGAAGTAAATAATACTGCTTAAAATCAGCAAGGTCTTACTGCAGTAGAACTTTCTGTTGGTTCTCTTTATTTTCTCTTTGGAGAGCCATTATTATGTGTGAATAAGAGACTCAAAATTGTGAGTGAGGGATTAAGAAACTAACAAGGCAAGGCAACAAAATAAATCTTGTTTGTTTGAGAGTTACAAAGGCCCAATAGAGCTGGATTTTTATAGTCTGCTACAAGACATTTAAATTTTTGGCTAGCACAAAGTTTTCTTTACAAATAATTACAGCATTAGTATATGTCAATTAGTAAGTTTCTTCTCTTCCAGCTATTTATATTGATAAGGGTTTAAATATAAATGAGACCAAAATGAATCTCAGATGTTGAAGTTCTGAAGTTCTGTTCTTTTTACCTTTATTTGTATGCAGCTAGTGATTACACACTCTATCCATTTTCAACACAAAATCCCAAGGATTTCCAGAATCTTCTGTCAGTGTACTTGGATGCAGCTTTTTTCCCATGTTTGCGACAACTAGATTTCTGGTAAGTTGTGGAGATGTATGTAAACTTTAGATCTAAAAAAGATTTTATGACAAAAAAAAACAAAACCCACCAACTCTTGAACTCCCAAGCAACACTTCCTGTTAATAATGTTTTTCAGGCAAGAAGGCTGGAGGTTAGAACATGAGAACCCAACTGATCCTCAGACACCTCTAGTCTTCAAAGGAGTTGTTTTTAATGAAATGAAAGGGGCATTTGTAAGTTTTGTGGATTTTTGCTTTAGATCTTCTACACAGTGTCAGTTGCAGATTGTCAACAGGATTACTGCACCAGAGATTTCTGTTCTTCCTTTACAAAATTTAAGTCCTCTGTAAAGACAACACTGTTACGTGTTTATTCTTGAAGTTAGCCCATTAAAAGTTTCTTTGCATAGAGAAGAGAACCTTGTTAATGGATTTTATTGTAGAATTTTTCTTTTATGTTGGCGTAACATAGCTAATTTTAAGAAATTACATGGGTATCAAAATACTGTGTAACAAAATGCTTATGTGGGGAGTTCTTGTGTAAGTTAGAACTCTGAGGACCTTTGAGCACCTTTTATTTTTAAAATGTTTCGATGACTTTTACTAAAATGTGGTGTTTTCCTCTTAAGACAGATAATGAGAGGATATTTGCACAGCACCTGCAAAATAAACTCCTTCCTGATCACACTTATGGTGTAGTATCTGGTGGAGATCCGTTAAGTATTCCTGATCTTACATGGGAGCAGCTTAAACAGTTCCATGCCACACATTATCATCCAAGCAATTCCAGGTATCTGAAATTTGTGACTAATTTACTAGGTTATATACTGACTTAGCACTGTATTTATATAATTGTGAGGGAACAGTATTTCTGTACTCATCATCATCAATATAACTTACACCCTCCAGCAGCTATCGTAGTTTCAAAGCAAGGAAGTTGCTTTAGGGAGAAAGATAAAGGGTGAATTAGAAGTAGGGGCTTCTGAAGAGAGGTGGCTGATGGGCATTTTCGAGACTGTGTGTGCCTGTTAGGAGGATTTGTTTGAAAGTTTTTATTTACAGATAATTTACCATGAACTTATATGGGTTGGGGAAAAATTGAACAAATACAAAATAGTAAGTGTTTGGAAGTAATGGTGGAGCGTTACCGTACAAGTAGCACAGATGAGTCTAGGGGTTCCTAATCCCTTTCAAATCAACCCGGATTAAAAGTTAAAAGAAGTTACAAATGCATTGCTGTTCATTTGCTCCTGAATCACATTACTGTATTGGACTGTAAATAACGGATATCCATTTGAGTTAGACACTAATTCTGTTGGTACTAATAAGGTCATTAAGCTAAAAGTCAACTTACTTGAAAATATGAGAGTGATGTGGAGGGAAATCTATAGTATTCTTTATTCTGCACTAATTTTGTGGTCAGTCTGATTAATTCATTTATGGAACATCAGCTTGTGACATCATCATGAATTTACCATCCTTTATTTTCTCATCATCCCAAATATTAATTTGTACCTGAGCTTAGGTTTTAATCAAGTAATAATATTTACCTGAGACACCCCATGCTCATATTTAATCTAATGGAAGTTAGCAGTGTTTCTTGTAGGTACAAGAGCATACTTAGTAGAATGACATGTAGAACCCAACCCTGTTTAATAGATAAGAAATGTATCATAGTATTTTATACATTGTGTGAGGACCATAAGAATCTTGTCTTCTGAAACATTAGAGTGTTGGGATTCTGGTTTCAATTACAAGTATTTTTCTCTTACAAGTTTGTATATTGCTGCAACTAACTGAATTCTAGTTTTGTGGACTCCAAAGAATAAAACAGATGCTGAAAAGTGTTAGAAATTTTACCAGCAGATCTGTGGGTTTTACGTATGTGGCAAAATGTGGTGGGTCTTAAAACTACAGACCTTACAAAGTATGTTCTGTTCTAGATGTAACTGAATCACTGGAAGTCACATGAAATTCAGAAGAAAAAACAGAACACCATAAATAAATAAATACATATAAAAGCTGTTCCTACAGATTTCCTGTAAAATCTGATGTTTAAGTTAAAACTTCCATTTCAAATGCAGATTCTTCACTTATGGTAATTTTCCACTGGAGCAACATTTGAAACAAATTCATGAGGAAGCATTGGTAAAATTTGAAAGAATTGAATCAAAGACTGACATCCCAAAACAGAAACTCTGGGAAAAGCCTGTAAGTATTTAAAACAAATAAAGAATAATTTTTAAAGAAGTGCACGTCCAATCTTGGAGTTGCAGAAACTGAGTATAACTGAGCCCAAACTGGTGGGATTATTTTGTTTAAAAGTGTGTTTGTGTGTTTAAAAAAAAAAAAAAAAAAAAAAAAACCCACACTGCATCACTGTATACTTTTCAATTTCAGTAATAACTGCGTACAGTTATTAATTTTCAGTATGCAAATGTCCTCAGCATTTGGAGAACAAGCATCTATCTATTTAAAGCATCTGGACCTAGGTATTAAAAAATATTGATACTTAGATTGTCAGCAAACATGCCCAGCAAATTTTACCTGAGATTCCAAACGTTGTTAAAATAACTTTTCCGCTTCATTTATTTATTTATATTATTTTCCTTTCTGGCTTGTGCAGGAGCTTAAGCTTTTCTTTGAAATCAAGCTTAGACTGTTAATTATGGCCAGATTTTCTTGATCCTCTTCTCTATTTCTGCACTTGTAAAAAGTGGAAGTACCACTCTTAGTTTTTTAAGATATACTGAGTAAATATCCTCCATTTATGTATTTATCTAGGAGAATCTGTGAAATTATTTTAAATCTTTGGAAAGAAGATGCTATGAAGACACAGTCATTTTTTTTATTTGTAAGTCTGATATGAGTTTAGTCTGCATCATATGTACTTATTATACTTTACAGCGAGAATACCGTGTAACATGTGGCTTAGACTCATTTGCTGCCGATCCTTCCAAGCAGACAACTGTCAGTGTCAGCTACTTGTTGACAGAGTAAGTCTATCAAAATGAAATTCTCAATCAAAAACTTGTTTTAGTACTTTAAGGAAGATTCAGGAGTACTTACTTGTGCCCCCATCCCTCTTTGCAAATGTCACCTTTAAGTTAAATAATGCTGTGGGGTAGTACTAGACAAATCCTCCTTTAGTAAATGAAAGTTTACGTACTAAGTAAAATTTGTCGTTTTCTTTAGCAGGTAGAGGTAAGGAGAATCAGCAGTTATCTTACAAGACTATTCAGTGGATTAGGCTTTGGGAACACTGGCTTCTTGTCTGTGATCTGCCTTCGATGTGCAAGCTTTTCTGTATGGCCCAAATGCTAACTTCATCCAGCCTCACAGCCTAATTGAACTTGCAGAGTTTTAGTGCTTGTTGTGATGAATAATTCAAGTTTATGAACAAGTAACTCAACATAAACCCAGAACTCTCTTGGTTTCCTATATTGTGGTGTGGTGTTCATAAGAGGCAGTTATTTCTCCTTTGTCTCCCCTACATTGTTTAGTAGAAGTAATTATTCTGAAATTAACTCAGTGGTGTTTTGATGTGAAATATTTGGAGCTTGATGGCTTTTAAAAACTAATAATTTTTCATCAGCATTACAGACACCTTTGAAACTTTCACGCTGAGCCTGCTCTCCTCACTCTTAGTTGATGGACCGAATTCTCCTTTTTATAAAGCCTTAGTCGAGTCTGGTGTTGGTACAGATTTTTCTCCTGATGTTGGGTAAGCGTTACAAGTTGCATTTCATACCTATAAGCAGTATTAGAGGAGTTACAAATGAATGTCAAGTTGGGAAGAGTCATCTCATGCAGGCAACGTAGGCCACACCAGAAGAATATTAAAGGTTTCTCCCGATGAACTACTGTCAAGTGTAATTTTTGGCGTGTCAAAATAATTCAGTAGAAGCTGTGTTACTGAAAACAGTAGTACAGCTTTGTTTAATGTTTATCAACAAGAAAAATTCATAGAACACGCTATGCTTTCAGTGTGCTAATAGCTTGGAGTGTTTTGATCTTGTGCATTTAGTATTACTCAGAAAACTATTAAAATTAGTTTTTACTCTTACTACGTACTGTTACATTTGCTTTTTTGCTTTAATCCTGTGATTTAGTAGTAGGTAGGTTTGGCACAAATGTGCTTTTTTGCAATTAGGTGCTGTTAATTTGCCATTGTCAGAATATGAAAGGATACGTCTGCCAGTATTTATTTGTTCAAACTGTAGCTTTTGCTACCAAGCTAGCTCTGCACTGCAAACTAGATGGGTGGATTCTCTTAACCTAACTACAGGCTCAGTTGCTCATCATAGTTAGACTTCAGTGTCGGCAGAAAGAAAGAATCACTTTCAGGGCATGATTCATCTGACTAATTTTAAAGTTGAGGATGACAATAATCATGCTTTGTCTCCGCTGTCTCAGATGTTAGAGTGGGAAACCTAGATATACTAATCTAGTACGATTGTAATGCCTTGGGGTACTCTACATGGCTTAAAATCTTCTCTTTTGGGAGTGCTGCAAAACCTGTGTCATGAATTCCAGTGCTATGTAGACATCTTAATACCACAGGGCATTATATCTGTCTTCAACCACTGAAGTAGTGATTAAGCTGTTCTGTAGTTCCTCAGTTAATCCTTTTTTGGGCTAACTACACTAATTTGGTGTTGATCTATACAGTGAATTGTCTACTTTGCATTAATAGCTCTGCAGATCAATCAATTTAAAGACAAATTTTGAGTCCACAGATCCTCAATTTGACATCTGAGTCTGTCATTGAACCCCTTCTGTAGTTTTTAGATGTGGAATAGTGAATGCTTAGAGTTGAACACCTATTGCTTTTTGTTTGTTATCCTTGGCCTGAACAGCTACATTCTGCATATTTCTGCAAGTATCAGTTTGTCTCTCTGTAGTGGAGCTCTTATAGTTAACTATGCCTGACAGGTTTACAACATTTTGTTGTTGTTGTTGTTTGGTAGTACTGAAAATAATTGCAGCAAACACAGAACACTTCACCTCCACCACTTGCTCTGCAAATAATGCTTTAAATGTACTAATTTAAAAGTTCTGTTTCACTCTGCTGCTTAAGGAGAATGTATGTAGCTACAATTTTCGCTTAACAAATGAGACTTTGTTACCTGTAAGTACGTACTGATGAACTGGAAGATGAATAGAAAATAATAGCTTTTCTTCTGTAACTATTTTTCTTTTTCTAATATCATATGCCATATGTTTTCCTAACAGTGAGCTGCAACTACTTAAAATTAACAAAAAGCACTTTAAGTTCAATTTTTTGTCTCTTTGATAATTATTTTTCTTTCTATCTGGCTCTTAAAGTCCACTTTTTATGCGAAAATCATGAATTAAGTGTGTTTCCCCTTCTACCTTTTTTAATGCTGAAGTTCTAGTACTTGTAACTAAGTTGAATATTTTGTTCCAGGTTTAATAGCTCAACAAGAGAAGCCTATTTCAGTGTGGGTCTACAGGGTATCGCAGAGACAGACATTGATACTGTGAAACAGATTATTGCTAAAACAGTTGATGAAGTTATTGCGTGAGTAATATTAAATCATACAGTCTTTTACAATTAGATTTTTATAGTAATATAATAATATATTAACGTATATATAATAATACAGACACATATTGATATACCTTAAAATTTTAGTAATGTTTTTTAAAAAATGCACTGAAGAAAGTTATATTGCTCAATACTCTTAAAAATTTTATCTGCTACTTCCTCTGTTGTAGCATATTCATCAGCATAACCTTCAGGAGTTTAATGATATTAGTGCTGTTTTACTAAATGACACAGCATGATAAGATTATTTCATATCGATTTTAATTCAGTGTGGAAGTCATCATGTTGTAATGCTTCCTTTATTGATGTTATAATTCATTTTCATAATTTCACTTAGAGTGATTAGTGCTAATGGATGTGATTTCCTTTTCTCTTTACCCCTTCCCAAAGGAAAGGATTTGAGGAAGACAGGATTGAAGCTCTACTTCACAAAATTGAAATCCAGCTGAAACATCAGTCTACAAGTTTTGGACTTGCCCTGACATCGGTAAGTCCGTGTGCGTGTTTGTGAATGTTGTGCATGGTTTCTTTTAGTTTGTTTCAGAAACAGGCATGGAATCTGAATTGTACACATTAACAAAATATGTGGTTATTTTGTAGGCTCTTGATACCTAAAACTTTTCACTTTATGGCTTTTTTCTTTGTCATCTGTGGTACATCTCTCCATTCTTTTCAGTAGTCTTCAAACCATCGCTAGACTCTACTCTGTAGGACTTAATCAGGCAGTTAGCCTGTTGTCTTTGCTTGAATAGTAGCTTTGATTGCAGTAGGACTGATTACTTCTGTAAGAGAGGAATGTCATGCTGGCTCTTGGTACGTTTTGGCCTGTTGCCCATGTATTTGTAGAAATCAAATCAAAGGACTGTATTTTTCTTCTGGAACTTAGGGCTGTGTCACTATAATTTAATATAATTGCTAGCCCTACCATTAGAAGGACCTTCCTCTCTGTGATTTATTTATTTAAAACATCAATAGGAGAATTCAGTAAGCCTGGAGGTTTCCATTTGTTTCTAAATTGATCAAAACAGTGGAAATTGTGTTCTTAGATGGTGGCCTCTTCTGGCTTGCTTACTTTTTATCTGTGCAACTGTTTAAAAGCAATCAGTTTCCTGATATTCTTTTGTCCTTAGATAGGTTCCACAAGAAAAGCTTATGGAGACTCAGGTAACCAGGTAGAAGAGATGAGTACCTCCCTCTCCATTTTCCTTCCTCAGAAAGTTGTAAAAACCAATTAATTCTCCTCTTAGCCTCCTTCTGTTCAAGCTAGACTAACCAAGTGTCTTCAGCCTCTCCAAACAGAATGTGTTCCAGCCCTTTTACCAGCTTTGTTATGCTCCTCTGGATGCATTCAAATATCTTAATACTGTTTTTATATTATGGATACAAGAACGAGGTTATATATGGATACAATATTCGAGGTTAGACTGCACCGAAGCTAAATATAGCAGGAGAATCCCCTTTTTTGGGCGGTTGGCTGTGCAGGGTTTGATGCACCCCAAATGTGATTTGCCCTCTTGGCTGCCAGGGCACATTGCTGGCTCAAGGTGAGCCTGCTGTCAGCCAGCACCCCCAGGTCCCTTTCTGCTGAGCTGTTCTCCAGCCACTCTTCTCCCACTCTGTACTTTGTCCAGCATTTCTCCGTCGCATGTGCAGCACCTGGCATTTGCCCTTGTTGAATTTCATGTCGTTGCTGATTGTCCAATGCTTCAGTCTGTCTAGATTTCTCTGTGAGGTCTTCAGCCCTCCAGAAAGTTAACAGCACTTTCCAGTTTAGCATATTCTTGCAAACCTGCTAAAGATGCATTCAACTCCCGTGTCCAAATCATTGATAAAAATACAACACAGAATCAGCCCTAGAATTGAGCCCCAGGGAACACTAATAGTGAACAGATTGTTTCATCTGACTGATAAGGTAAATGAGGAGACTGTTATATTTATATACTATTTTGCATACACCTCCTGTTCCCCTTTTCCTTCTTTCCCTTGCTGAGAGTGAATTTACTTGGAATATTCTTTCCTCTCTGACATTCCAATAGATTTCCAGAATACAGACATAAACACCTATGCAAAAAAGAGGAAAGGGGGGGAAAAAAGTAGTTTGGTATGGTAAAATTGGAGGAGGGAGTGGAGGAGACAGAGGGACAGGTGATGATGACAGTCCTTCAGTTTGAACAAACACTGCAGCAGCATCCCCCGCCTCAATCTATTAGAAGTATGCAATAGCTATTACTTATCATCTATATATGGATAGTAGATAAGGTGGTTTTGGAACACAGATGCTGCCAGTTACAGAAATACATATGAATTGTCCTGCTTACTTAATTACTCTTGCCCTTCAGTATATAGCTTCCTGCTGGAATCAGGATGGGGATCCAGTGGAGCTTCTGAAGATTGCAGATAAAGTCTCTCGGTTCAGGCAGTGCCTCAGAGAAAATCCCACATTTCTTCAGGAAAAAGTTAAAAAGTATTTTAAGGTAGGAAAACCTGCAGGAAAATATCTGCAATACTAATTTTTGAATCACAATTTTGTATTTAAAACTAAATTGAAGTGTACTGAGTTGTTCATATCTACACCATCTATTTTTAGACGTAGATGAACAGCAGCACTTTTGAATAAAGCATGTTCATTTTAAATGGTTGAAGTGAAATCTTTTTAAAACGGAAAAAATTGGCCATTGGACAGTTGGAAACACATATTAGAACATTGAGAAAACACTGATGTTTTAATGTTTAAAATACTGTGAGGCCTGATGCTATAGAAAAGCATGCGAGTCTTTCCCAATGAGAAGCTAAGATGTGGACAGCAATGTTGACCTAGTAATGTTCATTGAACTGCTGTCTGAATTTTGCTGTCAACTTTTTGCTGTTTTTCTTGTTTTCCTCTCTATCTGTTCTACTAGAGTGCTTTTAGATTTAAGAACAGTAAAGGCATTATGACATTGAATAGTTCTGAATTCCTGCATTAGCTAATGGCAAAACAAGAAAAAAAAAAAAATCCAGTGATAGTAGTGCAAAAGTGTCTTCTGTTGTTTTTGTTGGTGGTTTTGTTTTGTTGCTTTCCTTAATTCTTCAGGTTGTTTTGAAGGACACATCTATTATATGTAACTGCCAGCCTGGTTTACTAGTGAGTAAATGCTGGTTTGCATATGCTCAAAGGCAACAGGACACAGTGGCATAAGTTGAAATCTGATTTCCTAAAGGCATAATTAGTGTCTAGAAGTAGTAGGAAGCTGTTAAGCTTTTAAGCTTTTGGTTTTTGTATTAAGAAATACGGGCATGGTATTTTTAAGAATTTACTATGCAGTTCTGCTGAGGGGCCTAAGACAAAAGCACCACTCAACAGGAAGTAATGAGAATTGTTGGATGTTCTAATATCCAAAGATTATGTACCTTCTATTACACACTGTGCCTGGAAATTAATAAAGCAAGAAGGCTGTGAGCAAAAGAGATGCTGTTCATCCTATCCATTCAATTGTGCTTGGTTGATTTTTGTATTTCACTCTCTAACTCTGTAGTCAGTCATGTTTCCTTAGTCTTTCCATATAAGCATAGGGGAGATAAGCTCATAAAATAGAGAATCCGATTACATTGTCCCAAATTATTGGCAGTGAATCTCAGTGACAGATGTTGCTCTTTGACTCCTACTTTGAAATGGGCATTTTTGAGGTCACTGTCTTTTGACTAGCCTCCCATTATTATCTAAAATGGAAGGTGATTGAGTAATTTTGTGATTAAAATTCCACAATACAGTATAAACAAAGAGAAATTTAACAACAGTTCTCACACTTGCATAATGCATAGAGTTCTCTGGCAGTAAGACTGATGTAAACCATTTCTGAGCAGGATAAAGCATGCCCCTTTTACATCATATGGGATTTCTGTGCACTCAAGCTTGGGCAGGTTGAATGAGGTGTTTAATGAAACCCTCCTGTATTTAACTAGATTCCCAATCTTAGAACATTCTCCAGATATAACTTCTGGCATACTGCTCTGTAGCCTTATATGCAGTTGTTTAACCTTGATTTAATTAAACTAATAAGTACTGTGTGTTGTTAAGGGAATCTGACTCCATACTGAAATTTCACAGAAGGTTGTTCATGCTTGTTCATGTGGTAAACTGCCTCCCTTCCCCGCCCTAGCAGCAGACTGCTCTTCATTAATTGAAGAGTTCAAATTGCCTATTTGTGATACTTTTGATAATACGTAAACCAAATGATGCATGATCTTTTCTACTTTTGATGAAGCAATAATGTGAGGCAAAACAGGTGAAAGTAGCCCACAGAATTAATAATGCTTTGTTTTGGGATACATTTCTGCAGGATAATCCACATAGACTGACTCTGTCAATGAGTCCAGAAGAAGACTACTATGATAAACAAGCAAAACTGGAAGCAGAAAAACTGAAAAAGAAGGTCAATGCTCTTTCTGAAGAAGAAAAAAAACAGATCTTTGAAAAAGGTTACCATGCTTTTTCATAATTTTGTTTGGGTAACTGTTTAAGAACACAACCCTTTTTTTTTTTTTTTTTTTTTTTTGTTGCTATTGTTCTATAAAATGTCTTAAATTCTTAGATATATCAGGCATGACCCAGCGTTTGTTCTGAAAGGGATGTGCTTTCTTTGTTGTTGGTTGGAAGCTTGTGTGTGTGTGTTATGGGGCGATACAGTTTACTGTTCATACTAAATTGTGTGATTGGTATACTCCATTAGTTTTAAAACTCAAAAAATAGAATGATCAAAGTCTCAAGTAGGGCAGAAGAAAGGAAATTACTTTAAAATATTAATCTGGCTCTTTGCTATGTTAACTGCACTAAGTACAAGATGGATGCCACCGTTTATCTTGAAGCTCATTATACTTGAGCATATGATGTTTGCTCCATGCTCCTATAAAATTTAAATTTTGTAATTGTACTTCTCTTTTCTACGTAGAGAGCTAACTATAACAATAGTTTTTGACTTATTCTGAGGAGTAACTTAAACTTGGAAACACAGAGCAGTTATGTCATCTTGTAAAAACAGTGATCTAGTCACAGAGATTGTGTAGAAGAAAGGTGGAGTTAATGTTCAGAAGCAGTGTTATTGGGAATAAGGGAGCATAACATCTTTCTGAAGAAGTTTTCTTCTTACAAAGATAAGTTCAAGAGGCAGTACTTAGAGGCAGCCAGCTAGAATCTGAAAGAGGATGAAAGTTGTGAAAACACAACTTAGCTGCATCCGTGTACAGACTGAGCACTTGAGAAAGATCTCTAATTGGTTAGATTTTTACTGCAAGGTCTGTGTTGCCTGTGTGGTGTTTACTGAGCTGGACAACAGGGCAGGCTGGCAGATATCACTTCTTTAGGGTTTTAGTTACATGTAAACAGGATGCAAAAAGAGAGGAAGGGGCTGGAAAGAGGATTTACAAAGGTACACTTCTGTTCACTGATACAGTATGATAATGTTCAGAATTTTTCAATACAATATTTGAAAGAACAGTTTATAGAAAATGCTAAACTTCAGACTCTTATGTTTTTCTGATCTGCATCATCTCAGAAGGTTTTGATAGCATTTTCACTGGAAGGTGAAAATTACAAACACTAGTATTCTGTTTTCTTTATTAGGTTTGGAATTAATTGATCTTCAAAGTAAACCTCAGGATACCTCTTGTCTCCCAGCTCTAAAAGTGTCTGACATTGAGCCCAAAATCCCGTTCACTGTGCTGGAGACAACACTCACAGGTTGGTATAACCAGTATTTTGTCCTGAAAAGAACAATACTTGGATTGTTATCTAGCTACTTGCCGAGCTGTTTCTCTTCTTTGCTCTTCAAGACGTGTGTAACTGCTAAGCTGTAAACGAACACTAAACAGGAGTAGTTTGTGGAGAAGGAAAAGGCAATCATTGTGGCCTGAGTTGTTTGGTTTTGCCAGTTTGACAAAGTTGAGGGTGTTCTGACAAGCTAGATACCATATCCAAAACAAAATGTGATAGCATTGTGAGTCAAGTAAAAGCCCTGACCACCTGGCTTTGTTCTGTGTTAGCTTGCCAAAGCCAAGCTTTCAGACTATAAGGCTGTCTTTTTTATTAGGCTTCAGAGCTGTAGATTGGAGTAAAGTTTTCAACACAGAGTACCTAGAATCCTTTGAGTGAGATTAATTAAAAAAAATAAAATCTGAAAGTGAATCCCACTTTACTGTCCATAGCTTTTCATCTAGTCCACCACCTGTGCAGTACACAGTTTGCAGTGATCTGCAGAAAGTTTTTGCCATTGCCTCTGAGGGGTGATGTCGGGCTGTTTCCAGTTGCAGTTCAGCTGCCTGCTCTTCAGCAGAAGTCTGGGAGCAGCACTCCTAATGCAAGCTCCCTCCCTACCTCCTGCTTTCTCACTGCCTGCCCTGCCCTGCAGTTATAAAAGTCACTAGGTGCTCAATTACTGTTGAGCAATCCCTTTGCTTTCCAAAGGCTTCAGCTTTTTACAGGGTGCAGCACTCCTGGCAATACATACATCGAGCGTTTGGTAGTGTCTGCCTTCCTTCCCTCCATATTTTTACAGAATATGGTGTGCAGGAACTATGAATTTAAAAAAAATAGTCATCCATCATAACTTCATTGACAGTCTGTTCCTGCTTTGCCAAGGCTGTCCTATGGGTTGATAGGAAACAAATTGTAGATCTCAATTTTCTTATGGTTCTGTCAAAATCTTGCAGGAAATATTGCTCTATATTTTTAACAGACATTTTTCTGCTAAAATTAGCAGCGAGTGTCAAGTGCTGTATAATTCTGATGCTGAAATGACCTGTTTTGTGGAAATCCTAATGTGTATATTCCCAATATCCAATGTTAGAATAGAATGTACAGTGCAGGAACCGTTTTTCCTTGACTTTTGAGGTGATGAAGGCAAAAATAAGGGAGAAAAAACTTCTTGAGTTGTTCAGAAACAATTTACCATTCCATTATTTGAATGTTACCTCTAAAATGCATACTCTGTCAATAGAATTCTCATCAAATTGTCCAGATATCCTTTACCATGGACAGAAACAAACAAAACCAACAACCATTCAGTCCAGCATTCAGTGCGATATGTGAAATTTAAATAAGAAGTAGCTCTGAAGTAATTACAGAAAGTAACTCTGACAAGAAATGCTTTTGCATTTCAGAAGTAAAGTGTTGGTTGTTCTTTTCTTGGTTATTTTTTTTTTTTTTTTTTGATCCCTAGCTGATGAAGTTCCTGTCCAGTACTGTGCTCAGCCAACCAACGGTGTGGTATATTTCAGAGCTGTTTCCAGCTTGAACACTCTTCCTGAGGAGCTCAAGCCATATGTGCCGCTGTTCTGCAATGTCATTACAAAGTGAGAGGTTTACTTTGCTAGAAGCTAAAGCAGTAAGATGTAATACAACTTACTGAAATAATACTTCTTTTACTAGTTTCAATAGCTGTCCTTTTAGTAAGGAGGTGCTGATAAGTTGGTGTGCTGCTGATACAATGGTTCTTTCCTCGCTCCACTGATTTGCCAACTCCTTAGCCCTTTTCCTTCAGTCTCTGCATTGCCTTGTTCCCCAGTGTCAACAATAGCATTCCCCAGATAGATTGGAAACTTGATCTAAATGAAAAATAGCCCAGCAGAAATTGAAGTTTTCACTTTTTTTTTTTGGTGTAGTTTCACAATGTGGTCACAGAAACACTGACCACATCAAAGGGGAAAGAGTGATGCAGGGTAGATGAAGAGACATAGACCAGAAGGAATCTGTTCTTTTTTGGTGGTGATACCAGCTTATGTGATATTGCTGCTCTGGTTCAACATGGATGTGGGGTGAACAGTGTTGGGGTGTTGTGAAGTCTGTACATAAAGCACACTTAATACATCATTTTGAAATAGCAGTGGGTTTTAGTTGAAGAGCTTGTTGTATTACTACTTATTTTTTAATATAAATCGTGAAGTATTATGTTTGTTTGATAATGCCCCAAATTACTTAGATGTAAATTAGTATTAGCATTTCGTATATGGGTCATGGTTTTGCCATAAAATGAAAATAAAAGTAAATCTCTGATTATTTTTCACAGGATGGGTTGTGGAGCCCTTGATTACAGGGAACAGGCCCAGAAAATAGAGCTAAAAACAGGTGGGATGTCTGTCAGCCCACATATCATTCCAGATGATTCACACCTGGATGTGTATGAACAGGTAAATTAATCATAAACATCGTGGTGTTAAATTACAATAACAGCTCTGTAGTTAAGGGTCAGGCACGGCTTCCAGTCAAGGGTCAGCTAATGTGCATTGAAAGCAGTGTATAAAAGGGTTTGTGCCTTTTTGTGTAAAATATGCACTTGACAATTATAGTATCAATATCTTGTGTTAAGGGAAGTGTTTGCAGTTATCTCTTTTCAGATAGTGTTTCACTAGCTTTTGTCAACATGTTTCTGAGTGCTGCAAGAAACTTCCGAAACAAAGGGCAGAGGAGATAATGGCATAGTGCTACACATAGAGATTGCTGTCAACATGTATATGTCACAATATTGAATGTTTTTGGGATTATTAGATCTTAATATTGGACAAAACAGTTTTAGCAATGTCTCTTAAGATTTTTCAGACGTGCTGGGGTCTATTTCCTGTAGCTTGCTCCCTGTGGATTGTGAAGTTGAGTTAGGGGGAATCTTTTGCAGAAAGATTCATCCCCAGAACAGTTTCACCTGTAGTTTGTGGAAAAATAAGGAAGTCTGTTTCTGAACTGATGCTTACTGTTGAGAAATAGTAATTGACAGGTTTGTTTTGTGTGAAGATCAGTCATATTTCACAATTTTAGTAGCACAGACTGTATTCAAGTGGTGTTGTGTTGTGAAGCATTAGGTTAGTACCACTACATCACTTCCATTAAAAAGTTCTTGTGCATTTCTTATGCATTTCTTGCTGTTTTTTTTCTGTATGTGTTTCTTTTTTTTCCTTCAGGGTGTGCTCTTTTCATCTCTGTGCTTGGACAGAAATCTACCGGACATGATGAATTTATGGAGTGAAATATTTAACAAGTACTGTACATTGGGTTTCCTTCCACCCCCCCCCCTTGTTGTGGGGTTTTTTTTTTCCCCTCTTCTCCCAACCATTCCCAGCTTCTTAGAGATTCTACTCTGAGATTTGCTTTCATAACTGTATCTTTGAGTGGCTCCTACTTTCTAAGTTAGAGATTCACAAAACAGTTTATGTTGGAATGGACCTCTAGAGACCGTCTGTTCTAACACCCCTGATTAAGCAGGGCCACCTAGAGCAGGTTGCCCAGGACCACATCCAGGCAGCAAATCTAAGCATTTCATCTTTTGCATGACTATGTAATGGATTAAATGGGAAACTGATGGTCTAAAAGCTCTTTGTTGAACTTGGGATTATGAATGCATGAGTCAGTATTGTAAAAACCCATTGGCATGAATTTGCCTGAGATGCAGAGAACTGCTTCTACTCTTTTTCAGCCCGCGGTTTGAGGAGGAGGAACACTTCAGAGTGCTGGTTAAGAAGACTGCCCAGGAACTGTCAAATGGGATTCCAGACTGCGGGCATTTGTATGCCTCTATTAGAGCCAGCAAAAACCTTACACCTTCTGGAGAACTGCAAGAAATGTTCAGTGGAATGGATCAGGTGAAAAGTTAATGTCATCTTTTAGTGAGGACCAAATCCTCCACTTTGAAATTAGAACACTGAATTTTTACTAGTTCTTTCTAATGGCTTCATCTGTAGTCTTTCTGCCTTCCTGAGCAGGTGAAATTGATGAAGAGAATAGCAGAAATGCCTGATATTAAGCCAATACTACGCAAACTACCACGCATTAAGAAGTATCTGTTAAATAGTGACAACATCAGGTGAGTTCCAGCTAAAACAGAAAGGGACCATTTAGTTAGAGAGAGGCCATGGCTTATGAATGGGCATTTCTTAATGTGCTTTCTGGGATGTTGGGATTTTATGAAACAGAAAACCTGATGAATTACTAAAAATGTTCTTAGTCCACATTTTCCTACCTTAAGAACTTGATGGTTTTTAACATGTTTATGAAACTTAACTTTGATTTTTAACATGTTTATGAAACTTAAGGCAAATTTTAGATGTAATTATTGTATCAAGAATGCTTAAACAGCTTGTTGGGTTTTACAGAAATATTCCATCAACATCCTGCTTTTTTTTCTTGAAAACTGCCCAAGATGGAAATACTGTTCTAGTGAATTATATCAGTTGAATAGAGTTTTTTGTTTTTTCTCCTTACAGAAAATAGTGACATTTTGAAATCTGCTTTATGTATATATTGAAAAAAGAGAGTATGTTTAAGTGTTTAGTATCAAATGCATTAGTTTCAAAAATATTTCCATTTGAGGTGACGTTAAATTGCAGTGTATTGTTTACAAAGAATAAAATGATGTGTAAAGTTATTGAAATACCTGTGCTGTTCAAAACCATGGGACAAAGGAGGTCATTATTTTCCTTATGAGACATTTCCATTTTGTAAAATCTGTGTAGTTTTGTCCTGTGCAGAGAAGCAGGTCACAACTACTGCTGTCACCAATAGTGAAGTTGGTTTTGGGCAAGCGAAAGAACAAAGTAATTTGAATTTATTTATTTTTTGCTTGCCATATGCTAAATTATTAGTATTTTTCTTTCTTTCTGTGACAATGATTGTCAGTGATCACAGATCTCACATTCTGATGATTTAACAAAGTATTTAGGAAGACACAGAGATGCAAATTATGTTGGACTATACAAAACCACAAAAACATTTAAAAAACTCATGCTCTTTTAACAGATGTTCAGTTAATGCAACACCTCAACAGATATCAGAGGCATCTAAAGAAGTAGAGAAATTTATAAAGGGCATAACTAGAAGTAAAAAAGAGAGAAAACCTGTTCGACCCCATGTGATTGAGGTAGGAAATTACTTCATTTGTGACTAGTGTATCAAATACCATTGGATTTGATGTTGTGTAAAGACAATTGTGCAATCAGAAGATCATTCAAACTCAAAAACTGTATCCATACATAGATGTCTGAAGAAATTTGCAAGTCAGCTCTGTGATAAGCTGCTATATGTTTCCCCACAGTACCTGTCTTCACCCTGTAAAACAGACAACAATAATCCTGTAGATCAGCTGTCAAATGTTACCCTGAGGTGGTTGCTTTTGTGTGCGATGAAGGAAAATAAATTCTTCTGTTCTGTCACATAAAACTAACTTCTTTTTTAGCTTTACTTGGCATGTTAGCCAACGGAAAATAGGGAATTGTGCAGTTCCTTAGTTGTTTAGTAATCTGTTTCATTGTCTGGATGGACATTTGGTAAAAAAGGTACTTGGATCAATCCAGTTGACAAAGGATCTGCTCTGTGAATGTACATCTGTATTAGCTCTGAGACTTGAATAGGCTCCCAGTTCCCTACCCATGAAGGAAATGATTGTCTGAAATTTTGGGGGGCTCTTTAATCTCTCTCTTGGTGTCTTTCAGTACCAAATTACTCTTGAAAGAAAATTTATTTAGCGTTTGCTTTGAAATACAAATGATCCAGTAGGTTGGTTTTGTGTGTGAAGACACATGGGCTAATGGTGGTTTCAAAAGCTTACACAGGAAGTTCAAGGGAATAGGGATTTCATTTATTGTAATCTTAGTCTCAGTTGTTAAATCACCTTTTAATGAGGGCTGTGTCTCTTGTAGAAATCTTCAGAAGTCAAACCTATGGGAAGCAAAATGCTTAATTGTTGGCAGATCACAAGGAAACTAATTAATGTAAGTACATTATTGGTTGAGGATAGTGCTACGTGCCCTTCACTTCCACCCTATTACTCTATTGCTTCTCTAAACCATTCATCAAACTTCTTCATGTTCATATGTCATCCTTTTTGTTGTCTTCCTGTTGGTTCTGTTTTTGAAGATCATTTAGCTAATTTCTCATCTGTGCATGCAGGAAATTCCCGCTTATGCTGTTTCTTGCAAGTAACATTTATGAGATTTTATTTTTACCCTGGTTTCTTTGAGAATCAGATCCATGTGGCATCACTCCTAGTTAGCCCTTTCTTTTCCTTCCTCTACTCCCTAAATTAGTTTGAATGTGAATGACACCTGACAAAAGAGTATCTGTGACAATTAAGTAAAAATGAAAATTTTTATTTGACTGTATGGGAGAAACACAACTTGGTGTACCCTGAGCACTGAGGAAGAAGGCAGGGATTGCTCAGTCAAAGGTTCTCCTTGCAGACAATTCCAGTATGTGGTACTGTGCTGGGCCCAACCAGCCAGAGATGTGTGAGGGGTTGGGGAGGAGGTCTGGGGAGTTAAGGAACATTTGGGAGCATTGAAATGAAATTTTAAAAGATTCTGGAGGTGCTTAAGGCTCTGCTTATGCATAAGTAAGCACATAAGTAGGTGTATGTTGCAATATCTAAAATTGAGTAGATTAAGTCAAATATGATGGACATAGAAGTGGAAAGTTATGACCACTTGGTTCAGTCCAAGTAAAGACATGGTATATGTATCAAAGCTCTTTGGTAACAACACAAGGCATGGGCAACTGAGACGCTGCTGAGCAACAATGGGTAGCCAATGTACAATATCCGCATATTTGAGTTTCCTAAGGCAGTTGTATTACTGGATTGCTAACGTGGTGGCAAGCTGAATGTCACTGATTGCAGTGCAGGTCAAGTGGAGGCTTTACCGTCTGTATGTTTGGCAGCACTTCATTGTTCTCAACTTGCTAAATGGTCTCGTATCTGCTAACTGTGGCAATAATGCGTTTTTCTCTTAGGATCCTACTTTCAAACCATGCCAGATGAAGACCCATTTTGTACTTCCCTTCCCAGTGAACTATATTGGGGAATGCATTCGAACAGTTCCCTACACAGCTACAGACTATGCAAGGTAGGAAACAGAATCAGCAGGGAGCTTGAATGTGTGTTGCGTAATGCAAAACAAAACAGGACCACTGAAAATGGAGTGTCAATGAAAGATGCTTTGTGGTGTGTTTGTGAAATCTTTACAGACCAATCTTCACATTGCTAGGTCCATAAATGCGCAGTTTTACCAAGTGCTGAGATTAAGAAACTAGGGGTTACTAACCCCTAGCTTCCAAATAACAGCCCTGCTTTCCTGGATGTGTCTGAGGTGACAATCCTTTTGCGCTAACAAAGTTACAGGTAGGAGGCTGCTTTTGTATTCGATTACAGTGACATAAGTGGAATAATCAAGCAGTGTTCCGAAGTAGCAACAACTCTTACAATGATGTGACATTGCTCAGCAGTTATTAAACATTGAGTATTGTTACTGTTGTAGATTGGAAGAAGCAATGCATTGTAAATGGAGATCTTTTTGAACTTCAGAGGCAGTTGAGAATATTACTGTTAGCCAGTTCATTTAACATCTTTGCTATTAAAATTTCTCTCATTACAGTCTTCGAATTCTTGCACGGCTGATGACATCTAAATTCCTACATAGAGAAATTAGAGAGAAAGGAGGGGCTTACGGTGGAGGTGCTAAACTTAGTCACAACGGCATATTTACTTTCTACTCCTACAGGTAACAGCATTTGTTCATGTTCATGTCTGAGGGAACCACTGACTGCACTTGTATCTTTGACTGTTTTTATTTCACTTAATCTTGAAAGAGATACAAATATGTTGGATCACAAGAAAGTGATTCAGCACTGATGATGTTGAGATTAATTGCTTAATGTGTATCAGTTTTGTTAATAAACCCCTCCTCTGGTTTCTGTTCCTGGGAAAGTCTAACTTATCTCTGCTGGTAGCAACCATTGTTGTGTCTGTGTACCAGGTTTATGTAAGACTGGTTATCATTTATTTCTTCATGGGTTGAGGAGGCCCCCCACATTTTTTTCTTTAATAAATAAATAAGCAAATACAAGGGGACTGAAAAAAAGAAAGTTGAGATTATGTTTGAGACCATGGAGTAGAAACGATGCCTTTTCTTAATGCCCTGGTTTTGAAAATCCACAGCTTCTTTGGCAGACTGTGTCTGGATACAGCAGAGATTCAGCAGAAAGCATTGCTGGTGATGAGCTAGAATGGAGACTTTTTTTTTCTTTTTTTTTTTTTTTTTGGCAAGTCTGAAACAGTTAACCTGCTTTGGTCTTCCCAAACCACTCTCAGATTAAATTTGAATTGGAAGTATTAAAGACTACAATCCCCACTAGAAATGTCATGTGTCTATAGAGTCCTGGCTTCAATAATTTTCCTAGACCAAAGGTAGACTAACACAGTACTTGGACAGTATTCCTGCTTAAAATCCAAGTAGTGTTGCCTCTCTGCAAAGTTTCAACATGGTAGGACTTGTCCTAGTTAGTATTTCAGTAGTTGTCGACTTGTTTCACTTGTTTTACAGAGAGCAAAAAGAGGTGTAGCAGGAAAAGCAGCTTAGAGAAGATAAGGTGGTATACCATAAATATTACTGTTGTTGATATTAATGGAAGTTAATGCTTATTAAGCTGCAGCAGTGAATTGATAGTGCATTATAAACACTGTTGGCTTACCATCTTTTTAATACCAGTTCTCTGCACACTGCCTTGAAACTATTTATAGGCAAGTGAACTTGCTGCACTTGTGTATTTGAAAATTCAAAATATGCCTGGTTAATTGTAATACTTGCTTCTTCTGAAAGAAAAAATCTCATAAACAAAAAGTAGGTTTCACATTTGATGTAATCCACATGTATCTGTTTGTGTAATGAACAGTAAACTCTAAGTTAAGAACAAAATAATTACAGTATTTCATTTTGTAAGACTAAAGTCCTTAATTTTACCTTTTTTTTTTTTTTTTAAGAGACCCAAATTCATTAGCCACCTTGAAAACATTTGAAAAAGCAGTTGAATGGGCGAAATCTGGAGAATTCACAGAACAAGATATTGATGAAGCTAAGTTAGCAGTATTTGCTGCTGTGGATGCACCAATAGCTCCTTCAGATAAAGGTACATTCTTAAGTTTTAAAGGAGAGAAAACAGTTAATTTGCTAAACTGAATCATATGTTAAAATTTGTACTTGGCAGATGTAAGACAACTGCGGTTTCAAAAAAACAGTCAGTTCCTGTTACTCCCTTTTCAGAAATAGCACACATTCAGTCTCTCCACTGAAGTATTCATATTCATGCTGCTCCTTGATGTCAGGGGAATACAGTTAGAAGATGGAGGTATATTACAGAAACAAATTTAGGCTTGGGAAGGGAATCAGATGCTAGCAAGCAAAAAATTAAATATTTTGTCTTTTGATTAAAAATAAATAAAATTGAAGAATTATTTTCCTGACACAAGTATACATTTTGACAACAAATGTGTAACCTTTTGTGCATGTTTTTTTTAAAGAAATTAGAGCATAGTATTGCTACAGTGGAGTGTGTTACCTTCTTTACATATCTGCATGCATGTCACAGCTGGCAGTATCTTCACATCTTCTTTTTAGTTTGCCTACATGTTGCTTTCCTTTCCTCCCTTTTCCCTTCCCTCCCCAAGTCTCAGCTTAAATTAAATTCAAAACTTGCTAATTTAAAATACATTCATTTCCTTTAAGTAAATGAATTGTAAGAATAAAATTGTTATTTTAATACGTACTTATATTAACGCTAGTTTGTTAAATAAGACTTGAAAATGAAGCTGATTTCATGTTCTTTGAACTGAATTTGGTTTTGGCCTGGGCAATTTAATTTTAAAGAAAAAAAAAAAGTAATCAATTTTAGGTGCAGGTATGAGTGAAATGAACACATTGAATGTTGTAATTTGTGAGAGCAGTGATTTAATTTGAACATGTGCTGTAGCAGCTGTGACAAATTTAATGAAGAACACTTCCATAGGCCTAGGATCTGTTGCTGAGACAAATACTTATCCCTTAATTACTACCGTTATTTATTAGGTCCTGCATAGGGTTGTCAACAACCTTATCTCACTTTATCCTGCTTTTGTCAGAAGTTTGGATGAGTTAATTGTCTCCCAATGTCTTCCCCACCTATTATTTTTTTCTGTAATAATTTTTATGTTAAAAAGCTTTCCTGTGGTTATTTCGGAGATCTCTGGTTATTCAGAGCTATAACATTCATGTTAATATTGATGCTAAAATACTGTAGGTAAGTATTCCAACGAGCAATAAAGTCTTTGTATGCAGACTTCTGTATGTAAGTTGATCAAAAGAAGGTGATTAAACCATTGTCTTGACATGTATATTACAGCTGATTGAAAATTTTTAAGAGGTTCATACAAGCTGCATGAAATCCAGTTTGGCTAAAACATTTTAGAAAGTATTGAAGCTTTTTAGAATGAATTGTGTTAGCGTATTTTGTTTTTCATTGGTTTATTTCTTTAGGTTTTCTGGATCCCAATTACATCTAGATTTTTGGTGAACTATATCACTTGCCAGACTCTAATACAAATTCTAAATAGCAAACTCTTACTACCTCAGAAAATTATACTTATTTACTCAATTCTAACTTTTGACATTTGATTGACAATTTAATTTGTTTCAGAACAATGGTCAAACTGTAGGCTCTATTCTTCCCTTCCAGTACATCGCTGCAGTATGTGGCTTTGTTTTGTTTTAGGTATGGATCATTTCTTATATGGGATTTCAGATGAAATGAAGCAGTCACACAGAGAGCAGCTTTTTGCTGTCAACAGTGATAACCTGGTTGATGTATCAAACAAGTAAGTCTATGCTCAACTTCAGAGAAAAAAATATGCTTGCTTGAAAAACTGAACAAATCAGACAAGTTTGTAAATGTTACCATAATTAAGTTATTGAATTTCTTTCCCTGGTCTTTTGTACTACTTCCACTATTTGTTTTTATAACCTTAGAGAGATGTTAATTATATTCTGCTAATTGAATTTTAGCAGATGTGATTCCTTCCTACATTCTGAAGTTGTAGGTGATTGTTTTCCTTTTGAAAAGTCTGAAAACAGTCTGAAGAAAGAGTACACTCAAACTTCCAGCTCCTGGCTAAATAAGCTGGTTCTTCTGGACTCCTAACATTTTGTGCTTCTTTGGACTTCTGACTTGCACTTTAGAGTTAAGAATTCCACACAGAAGAGTATCTGTTTAAATAGATTAGGCTAGTTATGGCCAAGTGGTATGACTGTTGTATCATCATTAATGGGGAAAAAAACTGTAAATCCGAAAGATGTTACACCAGTAAAAAAGGGGTGCATACCAGAAAGCACTGATGAGTCTTTTTAACTTGTATAACATAGTTACAGATAATCAAATTCATCAACTTCTCATTTGTTTCTTTTTGCAGGTATCTTGCAGTTGGGAAGAGCACACGTGGTCTGGCAGTACTTGGCCCAGAAAACGCAGATATTACCAAAGATCCCTCATGGGTCAAACGATGAATTGCTGATGATCATCGAAGCTCATATAAAACAAGTCAATATAAAAAATAACGCAGTCACAAAGATTGACTTTTAACTGGCCTATGGTCCAACTTAAATGTTCATTGCTGCTTCTAACAATGTGCAACAAACCAGTTAAAATCATATTGACAAATCTAACCACACAGTATTCGAGAGCAAGAATTATTTGCTCTTTTAGGACATAGACCGTAATATTTTACTCAAGACTTGTATGGATACTATATAAATTAAATATTTTTGTATATGTAGAACTCCAGAGATTTAAATGGTATTTGTTTGAAATCATGTCTGCTGTTGGATATATAAAGAACTATGTCTCTTATACTACAGCTTCCATTCTTTGGTATGCTAATTCCAGCTTCCTTTGTATAAATCACCTACATATAGAAGAGCTTTGTGACAGTGCCTTCCACCTCACAGCAAGTTCATAGTGAATGGCAGTGTAGTAGGCAGATCACTAGTGAAGCTGTGTACAGTGCAGATTTTAAATGCAGATTTTTATCTCGTTTTCAGTCAATTTTTGATATGAAATGATCTAGTACTTTTTTTTTGGTCATCATGTAGTTAACAAATGAGCATAAGAAAATATTTTGGCTACATTTGTTAACTTAATTTTAAAATTATTTTTTACTCTTTGCCCTCATTATGAAGAGTTTCTAGAGCCTTAAAGCTAAGAGAGAAGAAACAGGAAACAAGGAAAAGTAGGACAGTTGCCTTTTTTTCCCCTTCACTAGATAGGGAATTAAGGTGCTTTTTTTCCTTCATTAGTCTGTAGAGAATCCTTCATGAAGCGTTTTTGCTGTTTGTGGTTAGAAGCAGGTGAATACATTTTGACACATCATGTTATGTTTGCAACAGTACTTTATTTCACTTCGGATACATTAAGCACATCCTGTAACTCAACGTAAAACTAGCCATCTACACTTATTTTTGGGTGTAAGTACTCTGAAACAAAGTGCAGTAGGTGAGTAACTTACAGAGTGCATAGAACAGTGTTGCACTGTTTTTGTTAAAGGGTAGTATGAGTAAAATGGTGCTTATTCCTTAGATGCTGGGGTTTGTTTCAAACATAACACAAATATAGGACAAAATCTGTGTGACGTGACTGCCTTGTTTCACATAAAGTGCTGGTACAATAACTTATATGTTACAAAACAAAGCTGTAACGATTCTAAAGCATTGTTACTCACAATGTGCATCTATGACAACAATCTAAAAATGATCCCTTTAGATGGCTCCAGTTTCTGCTTCCTTTGGGCTGTGCATAGCAACATGCTCCAGCTGGCCTGAATCTGAAACGTCATAGCTGGTCTTGTATTTGGCCAGGATTTTCATCAGTGGTCGCAGCTTTAGCCACCATTGCTCCATGGGAATCCTATGTCTGTGATGTGGAAGAAAAAAAAGATTTACTTCGTAGCCATGGCAAACAATGTTGTAGCTCATTTGAGAACACTAACAGCAGTACTTTTACAAATAGGATCAAATACTGCTATTTATGCATATAAGCATCAACCCAAAAAGGGAAGAAATAACAGAGCACTGAAGGAAGAAATAGATTTTACTGGATAGTTTTTCATAGGTAAATTGCCATCTAAGGCACAAAAACACTGCTCTACTATTCTACTAAATTTTATCAGAAGTACACTAATTCTAGACCTTAGAGCAAAGATGAAAAAAGACAGTGGGCTCCCACAATTCATGACAAGAGAACTTCATAAAGTATAAGGAAGATGAATAGAAAGCATAAAGAGAGTTGTTCAAAAAGACAAGTGACCAATCAAAGTGAATCACTGGCTGAATGTAGGCCAGAGACAGAAGCACAATAAAACAGTTGGCAAATGCTGTGTGTCAGCACCATGAAGAAGATGTTCATTTGATGTGGTGAAAGAAAGCCTCTGTGGAGATGTTTAAAATGTAAGCAGCATATACATACACAAAGTCTGTTTCATTCTTCAGCTCAGCCACTGGTTGGAAAACAAGGTTGCGTCTACGCATTCCCAGCAAACAGACTGAGTCATCAGTATTGGCAAATACTTTTCCTAAAAAGAATGAAATAATTCAAGATTTTTTTATTCACATTTGTATGGCCAAATACCCTTGTTCTGTAATTAAAGTGAATGGGGAGCTTAATTTCAGTTACTGAACATTTAATATAACATTAAAACATCAATTAGTACTTTAATAGGGTTAGGAAATCTTCACTTTTTACATTTAACTTTGGTGATTAGCCATGAAAACACAGTGTAATTAATCAACAATGAGATTGAATTGTAACATCCAGTTTTAAATTAGATTTTAGTAAATAGTGTTTTACAAAAATTCCCAAAGAAGACATATTACCTTCTTCTGTCTCCCATGTAGCCATCATGAAACAAAAAGGAAGAACAGATGTAACTTAGGTAGTCTTCAATTCCTTCATGCATAATAAACTGCAATCACACTAGCATTTTTTAAAGGCAGGTAAGAAAACAGCTATCTAAAATACTGACCTCACTTGAGGGGAAATAAATCAGGAAGCACAGCAAGACATTACTGAATAAGATGGAAAGAAGTATGTTGACTAACAACCTATCATGCATTCATGTGTTTGTGTATCACAGTAGTCATATACTGATAGCTAACTGAAGGCAGTAAAACAAGAGATAGGACCAAGTGTTTCTGCACCTTTCCGATAAGTTTCTTTCAGTTTTTTGGAGATCCACTGCATAGCTTTTGCAGAAATTTTTGTCCCAAAGTTTCTATCAAATGGCGAAGGCGCACCACCCTGTGTGGAAATTTAACTGTGGGTTAATTCAGTTATCAAGTCAGTATTTTTGTATTTTTATTTTACTAGTTTAATGGCCTCTCACTCTCATTTCCATCTCCCCCACTTTAAGCAAACAAAAAAACCTACCACACAAACCAAGCTAAAACACTTAAAAATTTGTGATAAGCCAGTGTAGAATTCTCACTGAATCAATACTACTTTTTTCTTAAGATAAACAAAGGGCACTGATTTCCCTTCCCTCTGTTTTCCCTCAGTGCTGATCACAAAGCACCTAGCTCTCACACTGCACTGGGCAACCCGGTTTCAGCATAATATAAAACAGGAAACTGTTGAAGGTGTCAGAATGAGCGTAAGAAATGTAACTTCTGACTGTAATCTAGGAAGTCAGGGAAGCACAGCTCTCTTCACTGCAGCTAGAACAAGGAAGACTAGAATGCTGTTTACGTAATACTAGGATGAAACAACTGGGTTGGGACTTCTTAAACCAGTAATTTTTTATTAATATTATTTTTTATGGCTGCTTTCATTCAAAGTATTAAAACAGACTTTATATGGCTCTGGGAACAAATTTAATTTTTTTAGCTGTCTCTATAAAGTCTGATTTATGTGTTCATTTTCAATGCAACAGATGGAACTGAAGTCATGGAACTAGTTAGAAGGACTTCACAAACAGCAGATCATTTCATCACTGCTGGTCTTGACCTTCAAAGTAAATTTTGTTAAATTTTATGCAGAAAGTGCCAATCTCAGTGTTGAAGAATCTAAAAATAAACAATGGTAAAATGACTAAGTAAAGTTTTATTTATATAAAACTTTAAATGACTTAATGTGAACAAGAGTCATTTCACTACTAGCACTTGGGAAATGTAGCTCTACATGTGTTTTTGACTCCTGCAGTCTTGGTAATTAACATAGCCGAATTAGAAACTTCTTATCTGCCCACTAACAACCAGCATAGTGAGATAAAGAGAGGGAAGCTACAGAGACCACAAAGAGTAGCTGAATACCATCTCTTCTACCAGAATAATCCATCTGCACATAAAATTCCTGAACCAAATTTCTTCTCTTCCAGAGTTCCAAAGCCAGATACATTATAGAAGGATAGAGAGGCATGTTCTATATATGTATTACAGTAATAACAATAGCTGTAATGTCCATGATTTTTTTTGTTAATATAGATGGAGAAAAAATAAAAATAATCATTACAAAGCTACAGTTTTTTTTTTTCCTCACATTTTAAGAAGGAGTTGCAATAAATTTTAATGCTAACAAACACTTTAGAGCTACCTATGAGTAAAAATCCACGCACTTTTTAATTCTGAGTCAGACTTACTTGAAATGCTTGAACAGTGTATGCCCTTTGTGCTTATAGTTAAGCTTGTCTATAAACTGTAAGGTCATTTTTACCTGCTGCATGTGGCCCAATACATTTTTTCGACAGTCAAACACTCCTTTTCCTTCTTCAGAATACAGCTGATAGATGAAGTCAGTTGTGTAGTTCTCATTGCAGTTCTCATTTCTGTAACAATTCAGGCCAAATACTCATAGCAACTCAACTGTTAAGTAGTCAATGTCTTTACAGCAACTGAATGACAAACATTTTCCCAGTTTCCTGATAGCAGCAGTCACTGCTTGGATAATTTCATCTAATCGCATAGGTTCACTTTCAACATATTACGTGAACATATTTCACATAACATATTCATGGTTTTAAAGTCTGCATTACTTCTACTATACCAACATTACTGGCAGGTCAGCTGGAATCCATTATTGAATAAGGTAGTGGAAAATAAAATTTATGTCTGACAAATTAACTATGCAGTGGAAAAAATGCACAAACAGAAGTTATATACATCTAATGCCAGTATCTCACCATTTATGAAAACATGGATGATGAGTAACACCTAGTCTGTTCCTTATCAGTACTTTAAATGTCAAGTATTTTTTCACCCTAATCACCATAAGCATAACAATATAAACAAGTGTAATAGTTTTCTCATACAATTTATCATAGTATTCATTTTTCAGCCCTTTGCTACTCATCACACTGAAAGTAAATGCTAATGAAAGAGAAAGAGGGAAAAAAAAGCTGTAGACTGATTCAGGATGCCTTAGAATTGATAATTTTAAAACATGCTAAATAACATATTTTAAAGGTTTTGGTCTTTGAAAAATGGTTTATCCTGTGTTATCTTGTAAAATCTAAGTCGAATTTTTGTAGTAAAGGCTATATGTGTATGCTAGTTTTCACACTGTCTTTATTAACAATCTACAGTTAAAAATTGTTGAGAAAATCGGCTGAAAAAAGAATCAAGTATTAGATTATAGAACAATTATATTTACATAGAAAGAAGGAAGTTTTGGGCTTCAGCTTCCAGACAGCTCCCAGACTTGCCTTCTGGAGCAACAGCTTTGCTAATAATCTCATGCTAAAGGAATAATCAAGGAATATAGACTTACAGTGGCTTCACAGGTGGCCAAACAGCCTTGGCTGTGAGTGCTCAGCATCACAGATTTCACTTACTACAACTATTTTTGCTTACCTCAGCACTAGACCACGCTGGATACTGGTTTTCATCTTTTCAGTTAAGTGTTCCACATTAGCCTAGGAACAACAAAGGTATTTTTAAAGAGATAAGCACAACTCTTTAAAAGAACTTGAATGAACCTACAAGCTTATGTAAAGACTCCACATGAAATAGTATATGCAAATTCAAATAATGAATTTTAGAGACCCAGGAAAACATATTGAGTGTGGCTATTCATCTTATGTTAAAATGAACTTCTTCCTCCACATCACAAATAACTGATTTTAGTAGCCACACAAAGTTATTCTTTTTTTATAATGCTATACTGACAGAGCACCAAGTTGGATTACCGTGATATACGGTAAATACAGAAACATTGTCATAGAAGATCTGACCCTGCCCTTACTCCCAATCCTTGCAACAGCGCTGTTATGGATACAGCAATGTATTACTACGTCAGTACTCCCGTACATGACAGGAAGAGTGTATGTCACTGGGAAATGAGTGGGGAGGAACTACAATTCACTTTGTATCTTTTAGGAAATCTTTATCTTCTCAGCTTTGTATTAGTCCATGACACCAGCTAGCACCAACTACCTCACAGGTATAAAAGCCTCATAGTAGACAAGTTTCACATGAGCTTACCCCCTGCAAAGTCATATCCTAATCTGTAGTCCTTAAATCCTAAAATCTCAAAAAATGCTCTTAATAGTTTGATAAAAGTCAATATTTAATCCACTTTACATCCTGTTCAATCCCTGACCTGAGCAGCCGTCTGACACAAGCTGAGGCACAATCATAATGGAAAAGGTATTTCTTTTTATCCTGTATTTGTCTGTCTTTTCAAACTGCTGAACTTTTTTCATTTACATGTAGCTTGAATTTCAATCAGAAGAATTAAAATTAAATGATTCCCCAAATAATGTTTAGTGGTTAGTACAAAAGAAAAAAAAAAAAAAATCAGTTAACTGACCCTAATGCCAAGAACAACTGAGCGTATGTTCCTTTAGGTAATATGGCATAAGAATTGGAACTATTTGACGGTGCTACTGACAAGCACAGCTTTTAGCTATAGTATAATAATAATAAATAAACTACAACAAAAAACACGTTAGCTATCTACTTCAAATATATACATGTATGTTCAACAATTTTAGGATCTACTTAAAAATGAGGAAAACATTTCTCATGTTGCATACCTGGAGCTCTCGAATATCAAACTGTTCTTCAAAAATATAAGCAGCATCAGCTCCTGCCGCAAGGGCCCCCATATTGGCCAGGTACCCACAATATCCGCCCATGGTCTCAATGATGAATACACGACGTTTGGTACCACTAGCTGACTGTTTGATGCGATCACATGTCTACTCAAAGACAAGATATTAGAAATTTTAAATTCTGATTTTTTATTTTATGTCACTCATCTTTATGTCACATTTTGATTTTAAAAATGTTATTAAGAAATGCATTTTAAAAGGCTACAACATAATGTAACCCATTTAACTACTGTAAGTCATTTTCATAAGTCATACATTGAACATCACACTAGTAAAACATTTTGACATTCAACACCTGTTTCATGAAAATACTAACACAAGAAATAAATTTGTCTTGTGCATGAACATAAACATTGTGATATTTTTCTAACAGAGATTCTAATACATGTAACAGAGCTTTTTAATCAGTTTTGGTGTAAGTAAGTTTCTCTACTTTGACTCCATTCATTACTGAGAAGTTTGTATCATCTTACTATTGATTTTAAAATTCACTGCACTCCTGACTATACTCAAGTTTAAAAAAAAAAAAAAAAAAAGTAACTCTTCATACTCTTGAGTATGTTCTGCTCTGGATTACTTTCCAACAAAGATATCCACAGAAATACCATTCAAGCACTACTGGAGCTATTGCTCCTTTTTTATTTATTTGCATCATGCTCTGAACAGCCTAAGAAACATTCTCTACTAAGAGAATTGATGCTCACATAGCACCAATACTACCAATATTTACTACAGTTGCTTAAGAGACTTAGGAAAGAGTAGCAGAGAAAATCTCCAGGGTCGTAGGACCTAGGAAACTGACATTACTATGCATCTCCGGGCTATAACAACACAAGAAGCTAGCTGACAAACCTGCACCTCCTGGAATGAAAATACTTCTACAGCAGCCGTTCAAAGTTATTTTTAAGTCATTGGACAAAAGTACTTCCTTTCAGGAAGAGATTAAGAAAAGAAACATTATTTCCTCCTTTTCCTTCAAAATAAATAAAAGTTATGCTAGACTTGGTAACAAGAATAATTTTGCAAAATTGATGTATAGTCCATACGTCAGTTCCATTTGGTAAAACTAAGAAATGAAAGTACCTAGTAATTGCATAATTTTGAAACTTGAATTATAGTTTTAAAAACTCCCCATGCCTTACTAATTTTCTGAACGACCAGCTACAGATCCTGTTAATATTTGAGCTATTTGTTTCACAGATTTTTACAGCCAAAACCTTCATTCAGATAACAACAGGATTTCAAGAAGAAATTGTGAGCTATAGGGGCTTTAAAAATATACCAAACACATCACAATAAATACTGAACTGGTAAGTGAGGAAACTTCAAAGACAAACTTTTAACATCATAATGTCTAATGCATTCAAAAACTAAAACCGGTATGCATATATTTAGGTTCAGCTACCAAAAGATGCACGTAACTTAATCTATGCATCTTTATATATTTCCAAAAATATGTAAATCTATCTGTATACTTTCACCCCCCACAAACCCACACACACACTCAAATGCAGAATTCACACAGATGTATTTAGAATACTGATTAAAACTCTGTAATGGAGAATTTTTCTGAACACTTCCGTTTATGATAACCTAAACAAGTTTAGACAGAACTTCATTGTTTTTTCAAGGTGACATTTTCTTTTACCCATCTTGGATTTTACAGTGCCCTCCAGCGCTTTGCTTTCCTGTTCCAGCTGTGGTTTTGTAATTGTTGCAGAATGCTGGCACTTGATATATGGTAAATAACAAATTTATAAAAGTCCTTATTACTTGTAACAATGGCAGGCACATTAACTCAAACAAACAAACAAACAAATAAATAAAACCTCTCTGCCCCCACCTGCCTAGGATTGGATTAATACTAATTATTGGATTAATACATTGACTTCCTTCTGTTCAAGAGACCTAAAACATTCATAAACTCCAAGCTTTCTAAAAAGGTTTTCCTGCTGCTGGTATAAGAAAGAATTTTCTGCTTTGGGGATTACCTATTTTAGATGTATTTAGGAGGACTGCTATTACAAGAGACACTCAGTAGAAACTGTCTCCTCTTCTTGCTTTCTCAGGATGACTGTGACAGAAATACTCAAATGGCACTGATGGATTTTAAAGAAATGCAGGCAGCTTTATAGCAGATACAATATAAGGTTTCTTATTCAGTTAGCAGCCTGACTCAAGACTTAAGAGGATTAAGTTCTAGGACCCAATATGCATGAAATCAGACTAGATGAAATGTGGTCTTTTCTAGCCTTAAGACACATATGTCTCTCTATATGTACAGATGTATTAATTTAATATGGTTAGCAGTAGTCTTTTGCAATCTAGCAGTCGTACATTTGGGTCCATCTATATGTCTGCTCTACCCAGACAGACTCTCTTTAAAAACTGTTGCTGTGTTGTTTTCTAAGTGATACAATACTAATCACCATAATGGGAAGTGTTGCTGTTAGGTACTAAAACCAGAAGGCAATTCCTGTTTATGAACATCTCATATTTTTTATTGTGATGTTATATGGACTATCATACTATTACTTTTATCTTGTCACCTTGCTACCTCCTTGTATCTTAGCTTTTTCATAGTAGAGTTTCAAATCCTTACTTTCATTGACTGGGATGAGGAAAAAAAAGAAAAGCATAGCTTTTTACATCGATGTTACATTTCCTGCTTTAGGAGAACTTCCAGGAAGAACTTTGTGTGTACTTGTCTACAAAACAATGGATTTTGACATAAAACATTAACACAGATTTTTATTTGCTACTTTCAGTGAGAGATTTGTAGCTGGTATAAACACAGGAATTCTTAATGCATGGTTATGGGAACAATTTCAAAGAAACTGAGGCTATAATAGCAAAGACTACTGCTGCAGTAGCAGCGCTTTTAAGCCTGTCCATATTCCACTGCCTTGACACCAGCTTTTGTGAAACCTTACAGTGAGCTTGGTCAAGTAACTGATCAGGATTTTAAGTCACCTTTCACTCCCTGCCACCCCTCTCCCCCCAGTTGCCCTGTCTCTTAAATAAGCTTCCCCTCCTTCTAACTCCAGCATAAAAAAATGTTCTAGTCATGATGGTCTTGGAAAAAGTAGAAGAAATGAACCATATACAAAATTTGAAAAATAACATTCTTAGAAATTATATTTACCAAATTCTGCCTCGGACTTAAGTCCTAACTCTGTATTTTTAATTCATATCCTACTCCATAGACAAGAAAGCCCAATGCTCAAGAGTCTGATGCAGGTTTCAGAAGTTTTAAACACGGAGATATGGTGATTCTTTCTGGAGCAGTCCTTCGGATTCCACTGCTAGTTATGTTGTCATATGGACTAAGCTAGCTTCATGAAAAAGCTGATATTCAAACCTCCAAATCAACAATCTTCCATCTTTTAAAATATTTAAAAAAAAATAAACCTTTCTGAAATTCAATATTTTTTTTTAATGAGAGCATTACTAAATGCTGTACAAATTGCAGTTAAAAGTACTTAGAGCAGTGAACTAAGAGGAAGCAGTAGTACGTACATTTTCTTTTCCATTGTGTCATGTTTTTACTTTTACATGTGCATATCAGCCATACTTAGAGGCTGACGTTTATAAAAGTTGGTAAGGCAGAAGCAGATAATGGAGTGATAGGAGGACTTGCGTCCTACCTGTGAATGTATTGGTACTATTTACCCATTCTGCATCATAGGTCGACTTCATTCCAGGGATGTAGTATTGCATCTCCTACTGACCAGGTCATACTATATTTTGATGCACCTCTTTCATTTAGCTACAAGAGCTTTTTTGCTCTAATAAATAAGTAATTCTGTACCAGAGCAGGAGACCCCAAGATCCCCGTGCAGACTTTGGCCAATTTCTTCATTGTTATTTCTATAGACTCATAATGGGAGGTTTAATAAAACCCAAAGCCATTCAGAGGCTCACTCATTTGTTTGTATTAGTCCTCAACTCAGTTCCCTTTTTTTTTTTTTTTCCTTGATGAGACAGTAAAGAATTAAGGACTTCATATAGCAATTGTACCTGAGGAAAAAAGCCACAGCAGACTAGAACTAGAAAACTGATTGTTGAATGGAAAGCTTCAGCTACAGCAAGATTTGACCTCAAATCAGCATCAGTGACAGACTTACCTGTTTATACTATGCTTGTATGCACTTAACATTAAACCTATTGTAGTCCATAAGATTATTCGCATGTTAACAATGTACACAAATGTGCTGTTACACTAAGTCCATGCAATAAACATGGTATTTGTTTATAAAACATGTGCTTTCTTCTTTCAGCTAAATAATGCTGAAAAGCTACTTAAGATTTTTTTTTTTTTAAAAAAAGAAATTAGCAAAATCTTTTATTTTCAGTAAAAGCAAATGCCATAAGAACTAATGCAGTAGTCTTGGATAAAAAATAGAATCCCCAAAAGCTAACCACTGACTATAATCAACTTTAATTAGGTTAATATTTAATCAGTCTTGGTAAATTTCTTAACTGTAAAACATAAAAATAACAGTGACTGAATTATTTTAGAACACTAGACATTTCAAGGTCTTTAGGTATCCTGATGTTATGCACGTTATCATCTTAACTTTTAAAAGATACATGGTCTTACCTCCACAATAGCATTCAAGGCAGTGTCAGCACCAATGCTAAAGTCTGTGCCTGGCACATTGTTGCTAATAGTAGCAGGCAACACACAGATAGGTACACAAAACTCCTCAAAGCGGGAACGTGCCTCATGTAGCTGCAGACAACTTTCATAGGCCTGAAGCAGTGGTACAAATATGAGTGATACATTCCTTGTCTTTGGATTGCTCTGCTAATGACTCCTTGCATGTGATGGTAAATTTGGCTGTCCATTGGCCCAAGTGAGTACAATTGGTGAGATTATTGGGGGTGCATCCTGTACAGACCACAACAGTGCACTGCGGTTGCATTGGCACAATGCTCTTTGAAGAAATGCAGAAGATTAGTGCAGGTTAATATAGAGTGAATATGAAGTGTGCACAGCATTAGAGGTCTGAAGCAGTTTAGCAGAAAGAAGACAGCACAAATATAGATTGGAAATTATTCAACAAAAAGCCACTTAAAGAACAAAGTATGATAAGTGTTAAGAAGTTCAGAAAGTTAACTAGGAAAACACCTGCAACATGAAGAAAATGCTTAAAAGAAATCTGTTTTTTTAACACTATGTTATCCTATAAAGTTAAGACATCTATTTCCATTAAAAAAAAAAAAAAAAACTGCCTTTGCTTTCCAAGGTTCTATTGACATCACACATCTGCTTCTATTTACGTAGATCACACAGAGGTCCAGCAAAATCCAAGAATATGTGCACATGGATGAGCTAAAGTTTGCAAGTACATTTCAAAATTGCTTTGTGAAGCAGCTGTAGGTTTTTGGGAAAATTCCAAACTACAAAATAAAGCTGCATGTGAAAAGGATTAGGCGTTCCTAATAGATGTAAAAATAACATTTGAAATTCAAGCTGTTTTAAGTCAGCAAAGACTTTTTTAAACTTGCATTATTCCAATTCTACCTAATCCAAACTCATTCAGCATCTCTCATGATGTGTGACAATTTTTCAAACTACCTATGTAATGACTCTCCACAAGAAAGCCCAATTACATAGTATGTTCCCGTTTTGTTAATCTTTTTCCCAGAAAAGAATGATGTTCACAGAAGTCTCATCTTTTTTCAATTTCTCAAATTAGTTCAGAGAAGCAAACTATGGCAAATCTAATGATTAGGTAGCTATCTCCACAAATATCTCCACAGCTATTAATTTAAGCAATGACTTGGGAGAAAGTGATGGGAAAAAATTCACCCTTGAGAGCTCTGCATAAAGTCTCTTTTCCCCAGATGAAGCAGATCCCATTCAGTGAGATGACAGGTCTTACGCCATCAGGTGAATGTAGTGCAAATTAAGTTGTCTATGTTGACTTCAGACATATTTTGGAAGTGCAACTTTAAACTAAGCTCAGTGCTAGAATGCACTTCCAATCTAATATCTCAGCCTAAAAAGCTGCTCTTTCAGATCTGCAGCTCTGAGAAGTAGTATAGCCAAAACAGAGGCATTATTTATTTATTCAATACATTCTATATTTGTTGTGTGTGTGTGTGTGTATGTGTGTGTGTGGATGAGAATAAATTTTCACTGAGAAAATTTCATTAAGCAGTAATTGCTTTGCCCAGCTCAAGTCATTCAGTTGGAATTTTTGTTTTTAAGGAAAGAAAGTGATGTCAAAACAATAAGGCTTCTTAGAGATCTGCAAAGAAATGCTGATGAATTTCTCTGAAAAGTTTTACAATGAGACTTTTGGGAAACCATGTTGAAGGGAAATTTAGAGCAGTAACTAACACAACTGGTTAGTTATGATATGTTAAGATATGTTTTACTTGCATTAAATATTGACATGTCATTTGATGCAAGTGATTTTAGCAAACATATCCAAAGATTGTACCTCCACCAAGCATAAGCATCAGATAATTATATGCAGCATCTTAGCATCACTGGAGAAAATTAAAAAAACACTTTCAATAAGGGGTACTTGAACAATTCTGGAAGGTAAATGATGGGTGGTTGAAATAATTGCTTTATATTTTATTTTTTTTAATGAGGACAACAGTAAGATCATAGAGGGACTACTGTACCACATCAATAACGTTTTAATCATTTCATATCCATTCATTATATTATTATTTAGAAGTGTATTGGCAGAATCAAATGTGTTTGATAAAAATACAAGCAGTCAAGCACAGACTGTGTTCTGTTGACTTGTGACTGTTAAAAGGGATGGACTTACTGCCCCAGCTCCACATCCACATTGCTAGGACCGAACTGGATGAAAACTGAATTGGGTAATTAGTTTAGCCAAGTTAATATTCAGCCTGTTCAGCTGCCTGATTCAGATTGATGTGTAATCACATATGCTAGTACCAACACAGGGATGATACAGGAGAGTGGTCCATTTTTATTCAAGGAAACTGCATGGACAATCTAACAAACTTTCTTCATTCCTCAGTGAGAAAATGTCTTCTTGTGGCTGTTTGCTATTATTTTTCTCACAACCAGTTGATCAGCTTGCACACCCTTCCCTTTGAAGGATGGAAGGAAAAATGCAGACTGTCAATTCTCTGAGCATATCAGAAAATTTTAGCCTCCTCTTTTTTCAAGTTCCTTCATTCTCCATCTCTAGCTGCTACCTTTACTTTTCCCCATTTAGTTCTACATGTCCTAAATCAATATGCATATTTTTCCATACATTGTTCTGGATTATTGCTCTTTCCGTCACTGTCCTCTAGCCTATCTGTAGGCTTTGTTTTCAAATTAAATTTTCATTTTTTCCATACTTTTTCATGTTCTGTAGCTGAAAGTCTAACTTTTTATTTATTCTTCTACTTACAGAGCAGATTTCATTTTTTTTTTTAATTTCACCCATAAAAAGAGATAATCTCTCTTTTCGATGGTTATTAAATAACCCAGCAATGTATAGGTTATATCTACGTAAACATGAAGGCTAACATTTCTTTCTTGTCATATTTTAGCAGTCTGATATCCAAAACAGTACTCTACTCATTTCACTGAGTTAGCAACATGAAGTTGAGAACATAGGTATTTTTACTACAGTAGTTAATTTACTGCTGCTTCTTTTCAGAAAAAAAATCAAGTTAACGTTCCCATCCTGTAATCCTAAATAACTTATTATGTCTACCTAGATATAAAAAGCCTACAGTATACCCTATTCACATATTGAAACCTCCACCTGTCCCCAGATATTCCAGTACTGTGGAATACTGACAATTTCTCTGACAGTTGTTCTCACTGATATTTTGTACTGAAGTGAAAATGGAGTATATAGGCAAATTCAAAATGCTACTCAAATGACAACCCAAATTCTACCATTCTACTGATTGAAAGTCTAACATTGTAAAATACAACTGGGGAAAAAAATCAAGAGCGTAAAAGAATCTGTCACAGAATCCACATTCTAGTTATTGAGAAACGTACCATCCACTATCGTGACTTAGGACACAGCATTCTCTTGCCTAATAAATCATCCAGAAGATCTGTAACTGTGCAAGTATTTACAGATCATATACCATCTTTAATGCCAAGCTTAGACAAGTATAAAACAAAGTAGTTTGATTTTTGTTCATTTATTTTCTTTTTTAAATGCAACATCACCACATTTGCAAATGTCTCAGGGTACAATTTACATGCCTTGACAACTCTCAAACAACCTAACTGACAAACGTCTAGTAATGCCAAAAACCAACAAGGCCTCATTACCCAGAAGAGAAGAATCTACTTACCTTACAGAAAGTTGTTGAGAACATAGAAGTGTAAGAGTACCACAGAAAAACTAAGTGTGGTAACATTTTGGCATACTAATCTGAAAGCTAAAAGACGCTAATCTGAAAGCACTGAAGACTGACACATTTACTCATCTAACGATGGCAATAGGAATGAAAGTTATATGACTTGTACTGAACTTATCAGTCACACTTAATAGGGGACAGCATCGCTATCGAACCTGATCTGAACATGTGACACAGGAGTGAAAGGAAACATTTTTCATTATCAGTCTTGGTGGATCATATTCAAATAATCAGAGCAGAAAAGTGAAAAAAATATTAAGCAGGAATCTTTCCTCAACACAAAAGTCTGCTCCTTTCCAAGGGAAAAAATAAAAATAAAAAGAAAGAACAAGCCTTAACCTTCTATTGGCTTGAAACTAAACCCTGCAAAGCCATTACATTTCATATATATTTCAGAGAAAAACCTAGACAAAATAAAATGCAAGAGCAAAACAAAGACTATCAGTAAAATACAACAAAAAAGTTTCCAACTACTGCATTGAAAATATGGAGATACTGACAATTTGTTACCTAATGAAGTCTAACAGTATCTAGAAACCTAAGTATAAAGAAAAACACAACAACAGTATAGGGAAAGGGAGAGAGAGAGAGACCCTACTCTACATGAAATAACCTATGAAAAGAAGGCAGTTAGGTAAACATACACAGGTTATGAAAAAAAGGAGAAAAGAAAAGTAGATGTCATGCACAGTCCTTTTACTCACCTCAATTTGTGATCAATCATTTTGGAGAGATATTTTTATTTACCAGAACTGGAAAAAAGTCAACCTTTATAAACCTAGACTTGTTCAAGGCAATAGTTTCAAAAACTGAAATTTCTTAACTCAAATGAGAATTATCTTGAGAAAAATAAAACTCCATGTTGGTATGGTAAACAGAAATAAATAGGTGAAAATTATGTTAATACTCTTGAGGTTGATAGCTTTTGAGGAATCCTTGAAATTTTTCAAAATAGTATCACGATTAAAATCTTCAAACAGATCTATATGACAGAAGAATTGACATTACATTTCAAAAGCAACCTGAGATTATTTTCCTACTTTACACAAGCATCATGGTTATGTTTTTTTTTATTTTTTTGTTTGTTTGTTTTTAAACATCACTCAATATGTATAATCAGTGAAAACATTTTGGCTCCAACACTACTGGATATGCATCCACACATTATAGTGAAAATAAAAATAAAACTGAAGGAAGCGTAACGTTCCCATTGTTGTTGCTTGGATAAAATTATCTCAAAATATATAGAAACAGTATTGCTTTTCTTAGTAGGTGTATTATTGATTAATGCTTCCTAAGTGATTCAGGTGAATTGTAAACACGCATGCTTGACATGTTGTTTGTATGGCACCTGATAATTCTCATTCTATCCAACTGATTTACTTTTAATTGATCCATTCTTAATTTACATTAAGTTACTGTTGTGTTGTTTTTTTTAATATATCATGTCTCAGCTTGTTAACATGTTAAATGTTTCTTTTTTAACATTTAACATGTTAAATGTTTCTTTCTCTTAACATGAAACATGTTAAAGGTTTCTTTTTTTAGTAGTGTATACAATTCTTCTTATTACAGAAATGGTTATGTAAATAAGGATTCATTGTTGAACACAAAAATATTCACTAGGGATTTGTCACAGCTGGGTATACTGAACACTGTAACAGATTTTTTTTCTTCTTCTTCGACAATGCAAATGATCATCAAGTCCTAGCTCTAAGTTTCTTTCTTTCCTATATAATAAATACATGCCATCCTATTTTGCAGTTTACAAATTCTAAGGTCCTTGTAGTTTTGGATCTACTTTTGAGATCACAAAACTTCTCTCTTTTAAACGAGTATCACGAATGTATCTATATGGAGTAATTATATTATTTTCCAGATTGTATTTCCAAAGTTCTGGTCTATAAAAATATCCAGTTCTAGCCAATTCAGTCAGTTTTAACCAGAACTGCTGTATTAGTAAGCGCACACACCAGAATAGACTTACATCAGTTATAGTGTTCAGAGCAGTATCTGCACCAATGCTGAAATCTGAACCCGGTACATTGTTGGATACTGTTGCAGGAACCATAACCATTGGAACACAGAATTCGTCATATTTCTCTCGGGCAGCTGACAATTCCAGAAGTCCGAGGTACGCCTGGTGGGCACAGGCATTAGGTGAAAAATTAGGACAAATAAAATAAGGACAAGGTTGGAATGATAAAATGAACGGGCCACAGGGGGGAGCCATTTCTACCAAGACACACTTCAGCAAGTCAAAGTATTAAGAATCCACTAAAATGACAGATACACAAAAAAACAGAAAGGATTAAAAACATGTATGCATTTGAAAAGAAACAATAAACAGAACACTCATTCATTTCAAGAAAATATGTAATTTAGACATGAAGCTGCTTTGTACAACACAAATATACTACAAAATAATTCCCCAATCTTCAGGTACTATTACCTGTTGTTTCAAAGCATAGTATTCTTGAATCAAGACATCCTTAGAAAAATCACTTTGGTAAAATAAAATGAATTAGAAATATGGGTAGAAAACAAAAAAGAATGATAATCTTGATTTATTACAGATTTTGAAATGCATTGTGTGAGAAGAGTGGCTTAAATAAGGCACCACAGTACAATTTTGACTAAAGCTTAAGAACTTTTTGATATGTGTTCTGAGTACTGATGTGGTATATAGACTTGCTTGTACTGCTGAAGTTTTTGTTTTGTTTTGTTTTTTTAATACAAAAACAGCATCACACCACCTCATCTTATTTATCCATTTAGCTTACCTTGTTTTTCAGTTATTAGTCATTGCCTTGAATGCCAACTTTCCACAGAAATCAGTGATTAGTAAAAACAGATCCTAAACGCTATTCACGTTGTGTATAAAATACAGCAAATCAAACGCACTTTACATGAAGATTGGGTGAAAATTAAAATGGTCTGTTTCTTTTGTTAGGAATTCTGTTCTACTTAGACAAGTTGAAACTTCATTGTACCTCAAATCCACCAATAACCATAAGAGCGTTAATGTTGTTAGTGCGCATCTGGTCAGCGATCTTCTCCATATACTTAGCAGGAAGAGTACTGAAAATTATTAAACCAAAAGAAAAATAAAAACAATTTACAGACTCTGCAGCAATAAGAACTAATTACTAAGCTATACCAGTGAACACAGCAGGCAATAAAATATTTTTCATTTTAAATATCTATTAATCAAAATATTTCTTTCTGGCTGCCACTAAGGAATCACATCAACTATGAGAAAAATACAAGCTTGCAATACTTTTAAGTGTTAAGTACCCTAGGATATTTTTCAGTTGAAGTCACAACTCCTATTCTCATTCTCTCCTTAGAGCTGGTACAGCACCATCAAGATACCCAGGTTAGAACATAATGTTTTTTAAAAAATAAAATTAAAGATTTAAAACATTCAGTGAAAGGAAAAGAGAACTGAAATACACAGGTCGTATAACATACTAGAATTACATACTGGAATTCACCATAGCAATTGGAAAAATATTGATGTTACCGTTTGGTACCAAGAATCGATCCTCCTTGACCAGTCCAGCCTCCAACATCTCCCCAGCTGATTTCCTTTATCTTTGAATTAAAGAAGGAGATTTTGTTACATAATTATCCAATTACTTGTCTTGACATCGAACAAACACCAGGTACTACTTAACTAAGTTGTTGGACCAAGTTCTTAGGCATTTTGGCAGCACCAAAAATGAAATTGGCAAAAATATCAGTACTGAGAGGTTAACTAACTAAACTTCTCTTTAATTCTTACCAGTCCCTTCCCGTTCTATTTGTTCTTTCTTTCTCCACATCATAATAAACTTTGCCTCCTTGATTCATATCATGGTCCTGTTTTCATATCCTCTCTTAGTGAATATGAAACTTAAAAGTCTAAAACTAGGTCTCTGAGGTTAGTTTGGGGACCTATGGCTCCAGCTCCATTAACTGATGCATTACATTTAAAACAGAGGAACAGAAGAATCTAACTCACCTGGAAAAAAAAAAAAAAAAAAAAAAAAAAGCTTCCTTCCTTAAAAAGCATCCCTTCAAAGTTTCTTATTGCAAAAGAACACAAATGCAACAGCACTTCTTCTGTTATTCTGTGGAAAATCTACCATATGCTAAACATTGACCAAAATGCTAAACATTGACCAAAATGTGAAAGCAGGATTCACCTGAACTAATTCTGTAGCACATGATCAATAATATTTAAGCATAAATGAATCTATAGGTTTGTATAGTTGAGAAACAGTTACAATTTGGGTTTTATACGTCTTCATGAAATAACTGAATTACTTTTCATGATAGAATCACAGAACGTGTCTTCTAAGAGTATAACAAAGGCAGCAGAGTGGGATGAGGTACATATTACTATACTCTCCACACAAAATACTGACCTTCCCTCTAGAAAAACCTTCAAATCCATCAATGACAGCAAACATTTTATGGCCTTCAGTTATGCCAACTCTCACTGCAGCCCTCACTGCAGCATTCATTCCAGCTGCAGGAGCACCAACATTTAAGACTGCCACATTAAAATTAGTCTGCAAGAGAAAAATAACAATCTTTAATAAGCACTTTCTTTTCTATATCACGCTTAATTTTTCCATCATGCACAGATGATAAATATTGTAATGTAGGAAGGGAACTCGCAAAGCCCTGAAAACCATTCAAAACTAACCACAATATACACAAATCTATTTTTGCCATTTTCAGAATGCCACACAGAGACATAAAAAAAACAATTTGGTTTTTAGAAGTTTTTAAAAAGACTTTCAATTTGCTTTGCAGTTTGTTATGCAATTTTTATAATCTAGCTCGGTTAAGTTCAAGAAAAAAAGAGAAAACAAACAAAATAGACTAAGTTATTCAACCATTTTCATATTATCCAAAAAGCTGGATTTTGCAAAATATATTCAGAATATCCTAGAAAAGAATGAGTTGATGTATTTCATTCCATCACTGTAGCAGTTAGACAGTGTCATCAGTAGACATACAAAGCGGAACAGATTAGAACTTTAATGTAAACATATCTGCCAGACTTTTAGAGCAGCTTTCAGCAGTAAACAGGATCATTCAGCGTCTTTCACATTACCATAAGTTTTCAGATTAGAGGAGATTTTCAGCTTTTTCGTGTCTTAAAGTAGCTGTATATATATATATATATATATATTATATAATATATATATATTACATATATGTATATATATTTATGTAATATATTTATATAATATGTTTATATATAGTGCTACCTCCTCCTGCAAGTTTAATATGTGTTCCAGGTGAACGTCTCATCTATTCAAATGGAAAAGTCTGAGATATCAAATATACATTTATAAACTAAAACACAGGCAATGTAAGAGAAAAGGTTCTGCTTAAAACAAGTCATGAAATAATATTTTGCTACATAATGTATATTCCATGAAAATGCATATAGTCCCCATTTATATTTGTTAGTTATAGTGTCTAAATAAAACAGTTCTGTAAATGAATGTAAGCATTACTGACTGCTCAATGGAAGGGACCACATTCACACAACCTAAATATAAAATAGGATGTAAAACTTCTGTCTTGTTACAGCAGGTCCAATTCTAAAGACAAAATAATTTTCAAAGTAAAAACACTATCCTCAATGGAACTACATCTTCACACTGAAATCCAAAACCTTTCAGACCAGAGATTCCTTTTCTGAGTTAAAGCTTCAAAACTTGATTTAAAAAAAAAAAAAAAAAGTGTATGAGTAAACAAAGAAACAGTACTGCTATGAGAAAATGCTAGCCAGCATCTTTCAATTTAACTGCAATGCATAAAATGCAAATCATACATATATGCATTTAGTAGAACAGGCTTTAAGCAATAGCACACTATACAAGAAAAATACAACAAAATTTAACAGCCTGAGCTTATACACTGAAATTCGTCACACTTTAGGTCAGCTCAATGATCTTAAATAGTTTACAATCATTAACATGACAAAATTGTAACAACTTAGTACTGGAGAAAATTGCTTTACCCTGGAAAATGGGAATACAAACCAAACAAAAATAAAACCAAAACAAACAAAAATACAGAGCAGTTGTAAAACAACAATCATCAAATATTTTCAAATTTAAAAAAAAAAAAGCAGAACTTTTTTTTTCCATTTATTTATTATAAACTTCAGCACAATCAAAGAGTTGTAAAAAAAGACAAAGGAAACGTAGGAGCAAAATATTTGCATGCAGCAACGCTCTGAGGCGGAGCACTGAGTAGGCTCTAGTGATCTGATCAGCTTAGCCTCTTCCTCAATTCTTGTGACAGGCTCATTTTATCTGCTTTTTAATTCCCCTCTAGCCCCTTTTATTGAAGTACAGACTTGGCTAGCCTTGGTCATAGCCAAGTACTTGTGTTAATTATTGCGAGTGACCTACAACTCCTTCTAATGTCATCCATCAAAAAAAGATATAGTAGAACTACAGTAAAACAAAATAGGAAAGACCAATGCTAACAATCCTAAAATTGCACTGCAATGTAAACAAATAGCCTGATCCAGGAAAGCAAATGCTGAATATCCACCAAAAATAATCCTGAAGACTTTGGACTCTTGAAAATCACTAAATTCAGGTGTGTGTGTGTGTGTGTGTGTGTGTGTGTACACGTACATACACAATACATACACACACATTTTTAAATTAAATTACCACTTTGGCAGGTATATTTGAAATAACTTCAATCTATATATTTACTTTTACTTATATTTAGGTAAAGTAAAAATATAATTTAATTTAAACTAGAATTATTTTATCCTCTCTAGAAGCTTCTACTACAACTTTTACTTTGTAATCAAGTTTTCTTTATTGTGCAAAGTTTTCCCTGACAGATTACACATTAATTTTTGTCAACCAAAATGGCTATTGTGACGCTGCTATTAGCTATCCACAGAATTTCTGAACAGATGTCAGCTATTCAAATGAGCTTTTCCTATTTTCAATGCAAATTTCTGCTTAGTAATATGGAGAAGGTACTATTAATCATTACTTACTAATCATTACAAGATTTCATTGGAAAAAAATCCCCAAAATATAATAGTAATTTAATCACGTAAATAAGGCAACAAATAGTCACAAACCACAGTTAAAAAGGAATTAACCAGTGAGGTGACATAGCTGCAAACTGGTGAAAAACAGAATTACTCAATAAACCATTAATAGGGGAAAAAAATGAAAAAAAAAAATCAGACACCATTTATTGACAACTTCCTAATAAATCCAGCTTTTCTCGGTTTGTAAGTTGTGTAAAGAGGGAAATAGCCACTATTGCCTTGTGCACAGTGACTTACTAGATCAGATAAGCATTACATGTGTCTTATCTATTCTGTTCCATGAATTCCTGGACTTGCCTCCATTCTTGAGTAGTTTTCCCCTTTGAAAGGAAGGGCTAGAATTCTTTCATACTGCACCCTTCTTTCTACCAAGATTTTTAGTCTCTTAATTGTGATTACATCACCTTTCCTTCTCTCCATGTCACCTAACAGAAGGGATGACTGTAACCATTAGGACCAGATACTGTAGCAATTGGGAAAAGAAATATATCCAAGACATATTCATAATAGAAAGAAATTGTCCAGGAAAAAAAATTTTAGTTAGACTTGTATCATTTTTAAAAATGTTAGCTATTATAATAATCAGATTGTGTATTACAATCATCTTTCTGCCATTATAATATTTGACTAATTTTAAAAAATAACATACGATATAGAATTGAAGACAATATTTAAGGGGGTGAGGACGAAAAAGTTGATTCGTTAATATACCCTAGGGGCAGACAAACATTGCACACTCATAAAAGAATTCTCACCTTTGGAAGCTCAGCATCTGGTTTTTTGTGTGACAATAATTTGTAGGTGTTAAGGTTGTTTTCAAAGCTCCTAAAGAATAAATAAAATAAACAAAAAAACAATGATGCACTAGCTTTCTGAACACAGTTACTTTAAAAAGAGTGAACTTCTTCATAAGCTGATAGAAAGCATGAGAAGGTTACAGAACATGTTTTTAAAGATAATATGTGAAATCTTACAAACGTTAAAACTAAGTCAACTCCCTAGTAAGAAAGCTTTAAAAAATCAGTGTTCTAGCTTCACAAAAAGCCTTTAGAAAGGGAGACAACAAAGTTTCCATTAAACTTTGTTATCGCAAAGTGTATTGGGAGGATCATAGGTCTTCTAATACAAAAAAAAAAAAAAAAAAAATCTTTTGGAAGGTTTTTTTTTTTTTTTCACATTTTGTTTAGCCTTGACCTTGGTTGAATGCAAAGCAACACTACAGTAGAAAAAGAATAAAACATGACCCCATTTTCAAGGGCATACCTGCCAGTTCATAATATGAATATGCACGGCTTGTCTATCTCAAAGAAAAAAAAAAAACAAAAGCACACATCAGGATCCTTATCCTGTTTCAGGATAAGGATTTCAATCTCCACTGCTAATCTCAAGACATGGTACTTATTTGAAATAACTGTATATAATAAAAAATAAATATAAGATTTAGAGGAAACATGCCCTTAAATACAAGGCACTGAATTTGACAGTAAGCAATAGCAAATGCATCAACTTCAGCTACAGTACTAGATTTGAAAAGTGTTTTTTTGTGCAGCTAGTAGCAATCACGTTACTTTGTGTAAGTAATACAAGCTTACTGAGTAAAACTGTTTTTTTTTTTTTTTTTTTTTTTTTAGAATGAACACTTTCTGTACTTTCTAAATACTTAATTGAAAAATATTGCTTTAATTATAAGTATGAACAACCAATCCTCACTCTAGCAAATCAAAATAACTTTTAAAAACAGCTATCCAATATTAGGACTAAAGTTATAATAACAACTGAATTAAGATAATAACTGAAAATTTAAGGAACACAGAGACAACACTCAATCCTGTAAGATAACGAGAAAACCTAAAATAACTATATATTGGGAGAGTTTTATTAGATGGGTGATAAAGCATTTTACTATTAAGTGACTTGAAACAGAGCATGCCATTTTGACACACAAGAGTGCAGAATGTCTTTCCCCAGTCTTACTGTTGGAAAACTAATGGCTGCTTACAAATAAATTCATCTTTCACAGGATTGGTTTCAAAATCTTGAATAAACAAATATGTGGTTGCTACCAGCCAGTTCATTCGTGACAGCAGCTCTTTTCTCTGTGGCTAGTTACCCTAACATCAGTCAGTAGAGTATGACATGGTACCAAACTAGTTTGTTTTGTGTAGTGTTTTTTTTGTTTGCTTGTTTTACACAGATAAATGTTTCAATTATTCTTTTTAAGTGACTCTTCTTCCATCTTGTCTACTATTTTCTAAATACATAAAAGCATACATAACATACATAAACTGAATTAAATGTAAAGTGCCAGCAGAAAAGCAAAGCAATTCAGCCCTTCTTCTTGAGCCAATAAGTTAATATGTTATTTGCCATACCTTCCACGAAGCCTCACAGCCTCAACAAATCTTCCTTCATCCATGGCTTTCTGTACTTCTTGAGTCTTGAAAGAACAAGTTGATTATTCAGTAAGTTTAAAAAAAAAAACAACCCAGGAAGTTGATTATCGATATATTTCTGTAAACAGGCACTATGAAATAGCTTTCCAAAGTGAAAAATGAAATACTGATTTTTCATTTCATGACCTACATTTTATCATAGCATAGTTTATAGTAGACAGGAGAAGAACAAAGTAGAAACTGACACCTCAAGTCTCCCTGGAAAATCAGCGTATCTATTTCGCATTTTCCCTTTTTATTTTAAGCTCAAGTAGAACTGAACGGTTCCAGTGGAAAAAACAGAGTGTTGTATACAATGTGCAAATGGATGCAAGCATTCTTCAGATTCTTCCATTGCATGGATGAATATATATTCATTTATATATTATTTATTGGTGGTTCACAGATATTACTTAGTACCAGAGAACACACACGAAGTTCATTTTTCCCAGATGCGGGTAAGTATTGTACACATCCCCATCAGCATTTTAGCGACAGACCACTGATTATAGTACACAGTGGTCCGTTGTAGTTAATGAATAATGATGGACTGGCTTTTTGCCAGAAACTCACCATCTGCACACACTCCATCAAAGGCAGACGGACAGCCTGGTTTCCAGACAGCGACACAACACAGGCAGGAGTATCTGGAGTGCCTTCTAAAAGGGCAAGCACAGCTTCTACACCCATACGGCTTGCCTGAAAATAGAAAACATTCAAGTGTTCAAGCAAGCATTTAAAACCTAAAAGCCTGCAATCATAGAAATGGTCAAGATGTCTCTGAAAATCAAGCTAAAGTGAATTCTTATTTTTCAGGTGAAATTGTAACAAATTGTTCTTGCAGCTTTGTTTTTTAACCCTACTACAGATTATTTTACATAAAATGCTTTACTATTCTGAATTTGACAGTTGAGATCTCCCTCTCTCCAGTAAATAATCAGAAATCTCTATGAAAGCTGGAGTTCAGCTAGTTATCAGTGTGAAACCACCACAAATGATAAACTGTGAAGGAAGGAAAAGCAAACTGTGCATTTGTACCAAGTGATGCCACGAGAAGTTATTCTAAGTAACTCACCAGAATTCTATCAAAAGCTGAAGGAGTTCCACCTCTTTGCACATGACCCAAGATAGTCACCCGAGTGTCAAACCCAAGCCGCTGAACCACAAGCTGCAAAGAATTTCAAAATGTAGTGGTTTTATTAGCATCATTAGTTTATATATCTCTGCCAATGAGTGTTTTCAAAATTCTTTTCCAAAGGGACACTTTACAAATAATCAGAGCAATTTCAGCTCAAAGTTGTTGGGTTTTTTTGTTTGTTTTGTTTTGTTTTATCTTAGACAACAACAAAAATTTTTGACAAAGATACATTTTAAAAAAAGACAAGACTTTATCCAAAGTAAACATTATTATTTCACTGTAAGTGGGACAGATCAGGATTTAAGTTTTACAAGAAACAAAGTATGTCTGCAATTACTGATTTAAGCAGATTTCAGACTCTGAAATCAAATTATCAACAAAGGTACCAACAAAGTGTTTCAGACTGTTGTCTTATTTTGTGGATAGAAAAGGTCCAAATTAACAGCTAGTGAAACAATTTCTCTTTAAGTGCATTCTGGATAAATAAAGCAAAAATATAAAATACAACCAGCAAAGTGTATTAGAATCTACTTTTGAACAGATTTACTTAACAGAAATGTTAGTAAAGAGATCTCTGGTACCAAAAAAATAGAAACTGCATCGTAAGGGTATCAACACTTACATCCTTAACCTTTTCTGATGTTATAGGTTTGTTGTGACAATCAATAGCTCCTTCAGCTACAATAATAATATTCAGCCTTTTCTTTCGTGCACGATTCTATAGTAAAAATAAAAGTATATTCATACAGTTATATGGAAAATCACTGCACAATTTCAAAAGCAATCATTATGCATTAAAAAAATATTCCCTTTCTTTGCAGTTTATACTCGATCACTTCAGAGTTCTCGGACATTTTATTTTCATACAAGTCTTTTCATTGATGAACCAAAACATCTTAACAAATTAATGAGGAAACGTGCTAAAAAGTCTGATTGTATTGCTAAATCACTGTTTTCAAACAAGCATCTGCAAAAGGCCAGGAAATCCAAAACAGAGTAATTTATTACCTCTGAAAGCTTAACACACATGGAATCCTCCCATCCTTCTTCTGGTGGGTATTCAGGAATAAATACCCAATCCGCACCACAAGCTAAGGCACTGACAAGAGCTAAATACCTAATAAATATAACAAATAGTTATTTATGGCTCAGATTTCTTGATATTTCATAATTATATTTGTATGAAATACAAACTACTGAAGTCAATACATACCCACAGTGTCTCCCCATAACCTCCAGAACAAATGTCCTCTGATGGCTGTAAAAATGAGAAAACAAATTAACCGCAGTTCAAAAATCCAATCCAAATTCTTGAAATCAGCAGCTGATATCAGGAAATAGCCTGTGGTCATGTTACCAAACACAGCATTTGTTAGCAAAATAAAAGGCCATATCAAACTACGTATCTTCCAAAATTTAATTCATTTTCACTACTATTTATAAATCTAAGATTTATAAAAGCACTTACAAGAGAAGAGATGAACACTCACTAGCAATGTAAATGAGGCAGACTCATAGTTACAAATTGTAATGACACAGCTGTAGGTTTTGTAGTTGTTGAAGTTCATAAAACTATCATTTAATTACTACAACTTTACCTAGGGAAAGCTTACATACAGATGTTATTTTGTACTATTCAACGCATGTCTGAATCTTCTCTAGAATAGCATGTCTAGGAAAGACTAAAAACGTATTAAAAACATGAAGCCTACCCCTAAAGCTGACAAAAGCTCTGCCCCTAAATCTCTACAATCAGATTTTTGAAATGCTGCCATGACAGGAATTAAAGGAAAGCAGTTGCAAAGAAAAAAAAAAAAAAAAAGAAACCAAGACACATGAAAGATGTGGTTAAAAATAGCTTATATTGACACTCAAGAAATACTATGTGTGTCAGTTACCTAACTTCTATTTAAGATGAACATATATCCTCCATTACTGCATGACAATAGGAAATAAGATGTGAAACAACTATATGTTTGTTACAGTCTTCTCTAACATGCACGATTACCTTTGAGCAGTGGTCATGATGGCATCCACAACTTCAATGATTCTGTGCAAGGCTGAGTCAGTACCTATGGTCATATCAGTGCCACAGAAGTCATTGTCTATGGATCCAACCATTCCCACAATGTTAAGATAAGCATATTTCTTAACAGCCTCTTCATCAATCTTTCCTGTAAAGAAATACCCAGAGAAAGACCTTTAAGTTTAAACTTCAAAAAATGAATATTAGAAATATTGCTTGTGTGCTCTACTTATGCAAATTAAACATATCCAAACGTTAAACAATGTTTAGGTATTTTAGGTAACAGGGTTAGTCAGAAGTACAAAGAAAGGCCAATCAAACAACCAAACAAAAGAATCCTGCATAGAACTCCTTACACTAAGGAAGGAAACAAGAGCTTTTCAGTCCATTTCAAAGCGTCAACAGATTATCATGTTTTGTAACCAACCTTAAAATTGATGGTTGAAACATAATAGCATCCAAATTGTAGGTTCAGCTTATGACACAATGTAGAAGCAAAGGATGCACAATGGATGTGAGGGGGCATATGCAAATAATCAAATCCCACATTTGAACTTCTGAAGACTTCTGCATCACTGAAAGGCTCTGATTTCATGATTAATAAGTAAATAGAATAGAAAAGCTTCTAGTCTAAGTTTTCGTATATGTCTCCAAAGACATCAGTGAAAATGCTGAGTCACCCAGCAGTTCTAAAGGATCTCAAGGATGAAATATGTCAGCTGCTTAAGTGCTTAAAACTACTTTAGTAGCTGTGGAGAGGACTGTAGCAAATATAATACCAAATTTTTCATGAAAGATTCAAAAATTATTTGTTTGTTTAATGACTATATTAAATATTATAAACCATAATGAAAAATACAACTAATGTTTGTACAGATAATTACAGCATTCTGAAGAAGAGTCAAAGTGTTTTCTATGAATACATATATATGTATATATATATATAATGCTTTACAAACCATTTCTAGTGTTCCTAAAGTGACATAATAATCATGCAAATAAGGAATATCTGGTTGATATATTCTACTTAGATTTCCAAAAATTGACAAGGATTGTCAATCCCCAAAGGATTGTGAGGAAACTAAGCACCCACAGCATGAGAGAAGGCTTTTGCATGGAATAAATGATACGAAACAAAGGTGAAAAATACAGAACAGGGCTGTAGTAAATGCAGATTTTTATATCTCAAAAAGGTAACTGAAGTCGTTTTAAAGGGATCTGGACTGTTCAACATATTCAGTGATAACCTAGAACAGGAAATGAACAGAAAGGTGCTAAAGTTTTTTGTTCATACTGAATTACTTGGGTTCTAAATGTGTGGAATGTCTGTGAAGAAAAACAAATCTAGCAAGACGTGATGAGCAGCAGTAAAGTATCAGATGGAATTCACTGTAGAGAAATATACACTAATCCACATGAAAACATATCCTAACATCAAAAATAAAATACTGTTTTCTACATAATTATGTAATAATGCTGTTTTCATTAATGAATCAGCTTCAGTGCCCAGTAGCAGTCAAAAATAAAATAAAAATATTAGAAAATATTAGGAAGATATCAGAGAACAAAACAAAGATCATTATACTACTGTGCAGATCCATGGTTTGCCCTCATCTTGAATACTGCGTGCAGTTCGGGTCCTCCCCACCTCAAAAAGGATATGGTACAACTGGAAAAGGTTCAGAGAAGGGCAACAAAGATGATCATAGGCACAGAACTTATACACATAAGGAACTACTAAGCAAACTAGGACTCCTCCATCTAGAAAAGAGATGATGAAGGAAAAAAATTTGTCAGCTGTAAAATCGTAAGTGGCACACAGAAAGATATCAGGATTGATCATTCATTCTAACAGAAAAATCAGAGGACAACAAATGAAACTAGAAACTAATAGAATCAAAATAATCAGGAGGAAAAGATTCTTCACAATCTTAATTCATTGAAGCTGTAGAACTGCTTGCTACAATGTTTTCAGCAAAAATTTGTATGTGTTCAAGGAAACTATATATTCATACAGGAGAAATTCATTAAGGACTGCTAACAGGATCCGGTTCAGGAAGTCTTGAAGACCGAAATGGATGGAACCTATGTGAGTACTTACATATTCTGAATAACACAGAGCATCAACATAGCATTGTGTAGGCTTGCTCTATACTTTTACTCTCTTTCTTAAACATTCTCTTAGATGCTATCAAATGAATACAGTGCTGGATGCCTTTTTATAATGTTCTGATCTTAAATAAGGAGGCAGGAAAGTAACAATACATTATTAACAACAAAATATTTAGCTTATTGTAGGAAAGGAATTGCCATCTCAGTTTGCATTTGAGTGAAGGGGTTTTTCAAGCAGAAGGCTCAAAGTTCAGACACTGAAATCTGCTCATAATGGGAAAAGAGCCACACAGACAGTTGCCCAGTAATTTTTGGGGGTCATTTTGAACATTTATGGTATATAGGAAAGGATGTATAGAAATCAAGAATACTTTATGAAGAGATGTGTAATTTCCCAGAATGCATGTATTTTATTTTTAAAGTTAATAAATGGCCTCTGAATATAGTTTGTAAACGTATAGTTAAGGTATACAACCATTCTGGAGATTGGACTAAAAGTCTAGAGGGTCTAAACCCAAGCTTACCTTTCTGTGCTAGTTCTTCTAGAAGTCCACTCCATTCTTCACGGAACAGATTGGCACCAGTTAAACTACCATCTCCACCGATCACACACAGATTAGTGATTCCTCTCTGAACCAAGTTGTAGGCTGCCTGCAAGCGGCCCTCCCGAGTACGAAAGGATTTGCACCGTGCACTACCAATGACTGTACCTCCCTAGAAAAGGGAAATATAATGGTTTTAATTTATAATCTAGTATATTACTGTATTTTTAAGACGGATTAATGATGAATGGTTATTTTGTAGTATAACCTCCACCTTTAATTCTACAGTGAGTAAAAAGTAATGAAAACAATTATCAAACTTGTGGGAAATTACGTTCTCAGGAGTCGACACATACAACAGGAAAAAGCGTAACTCTCAAAAATTTGACTTCTCTGTCATTAGCCATAACACCTCAATTATATCTTGGTTATAGATGCTACAAGATAGACAATGGATAAAACAAAGACAAGTGGATAAAATAAACGTACATACATGGATAAGATAACTCATTTCAGGTTTTGGTTGTTGTTTTGTTAAAAAGCTATGTTTTTCTATGCTAACTGATTTATGTTTATTATATTTGCATTACAGATAATTCCAAAGAAACACTCAGTTCACCTGGAGGGAGTTTTCAGAAAGCCTAGCAAGCAGCAAGGCCTCTGCCAAACGTAGCATCTGCTCTGGAAGAAGTATCAGTATTACCATGCTGAGGAAAAGCATAACGAGATCCAAATGGCCACCTTGCAGGACATTTTAATACAGATGCACAAATCACTGGTATTATCTGAGCTCTGGAGAACTGTACTGTAATTACACCCATTACTATAATTCTAAATTCACTTAGACAGGAAGCCAACAGGGTGTTGTAAGAAAGCACTTGCCTTACAAAATACAGTTATTCCATATTTAGGCCCTATAACATCTTTGCCAATGTATCTTCAGGAAGCTAATGACATGTGATATTGAAAATCTAGAACAAAGGTTTTCAATATTATTTTTGTGCACCAAAAATGAGATCCCACAGAGATCTTCTTTAGAAAATGTCAAGCAACCAGATCACAGAAATTAGGCTTTGCTAGAGGTAGTATGTGATCACTTCAGTCATCACAGAAATAAAATTTCATAATTGCAGTTGTCAGCCTGAATCTAAGATTTTGGTTTGTTGTTCAAAGAGAGATGCTTTGGGTCCCACCCCTATCCCCTAACACTTACTACTTGCAGGATACTTGAAACGCTTTCCCATGAAACTTCAACAATATTATCACCTCCATCAACCATTCCTTGGTAACCCTAAAAAAAGAAAAGTATTTTAAGAAGGCTGATCTGAAAAGCTGTAGCATTTCCACTGTAGTAATATTCACCATGTATATATTAAATTCAACTCTAAGTAATGAAAAACATTGAATGAAAAGATAGTCAATTCAAATGATATGAAAATCCAAGCAGAAAAATCTACCTCTGTAACACTTTGTATGCTTTTCCCCCAAGGCAGGGATAAGCAAAACAAAACAAACAGCAACAAGCAAAAAGTTTTCATAAAGGAAGAAGAAATCAGGTTATTCGGTTTTAATGCCTTAACTCAAATTGTCTTCAAAAACGAGTGTATACTTAAACGCAGAAAGAACTACACTGAGCTGAAAGAAAGAAAATTATGTAGTTAGCAGCTACAGAAAATTGTTATGCTTGGTTTTATTAATTCCCTGCATAAATATTAGCAGAAGGATGATAATTACAGACTGTTTTCCATTAGGTGATATTGTGAACACTAATGAGAAAAAGAAAATTTCTAACCTGGAAAAAAAAAAAAAAAATTGATATAGACATAGAGAAGAATAAAACTGGAATTACTCTTCGATTTTTTTGACATTTCTCTAAATCCAAAGCGAAAAAATACACCAAATTTAAAAGAAAAGTGTATACAAAGAACGAATTAACCATTCTTCCATATCCAGTTATTGCAAGGCAGTATATATTTATTTTTAGGCTTCTCTGTAATAAGTCAATTGGAAGCTGCAATAGAAAGCTTCTAAGACAGCAAAACTGGAAACACTTACTTTGGGATGATCCAGAGGAAACAAAGGCTTTAGCCAGTAAGAAAGTGCATTTCCATGTTACAAACTTGCACTGGCTTAAAAAGGCAGTGTTGGAATACTATACCATAAGATAGGATAGGAATATCTGTAAAACTTGAGTCACTCACTAACATGATAGAATGTAAATACAAAGAAAAGCTGGACTCAGCAAAAGTACAAGTTACACATAAGAAAATCAAGTAATCGTACAGAAACAAGTAGAACATAATCTGTCTCTAATTTCTGTCTTTAACAGATCTTTTCACTATATTCTATGTTCTCTAGATACCTTTAATACATAACATACACACATCAAAAATAAGACATCTTAAAGATCATGTTATTTGCATAACTCTTTCAAAATTAAGGATCAAAATGGGAAACAAAAAATCCTTCCTCTACTTAATTTATCTACATCTTTCTTTCTGAGAAAGTGCAGAGCCCCAGACAGAACATTCAAGACAAAGCTTCTCCTATCCACATTCCTATTGGCTACAACAACACTGAAATACATAGCCAATAAATGCTGAACGAATAGCACGATGCTGTACTCTAACTCCACCTATAACATAGACTATAGCGATGTGCACTCCATGCTGACAAAAATGCACAGTCCACATATTTGCTGCAATCATTCACCTCCCATTTTTACTTGAAAGGAAAAACAAAACTGAATCCAAGAAAGTATCATAGGTATTACTTTAAAGGCATATCATGAGACTCAATGGATGAAAATTACTAATTCATATTTTATTAACAGATCTAAAGCATAGAAAGAGCAAAGGAATAAACTATTACTAGAAGTTGGCTCTGTGGTTTGAAACACTTTACAGAAAGGCTAAAATGAGATCTGACTGACTCACAGGATGGTTGAGCTTGGAAGGGGCCTCTGGAGGTCATTTGGTCCAACCTCCTGCTCAAGCAGGGCCACGTAGAGCCAGGTCTAGCCTCAACCAACCATTCTGCAATTCCACATGACTGTGAGCTTCTCTGTGTTGACAAGCAATAACAATTAATAATTCCTCACACTGAAAGGTAGCTTTTGGAACAGGCTAAATCCATATTAGCTTTGTTTACATTAGCTTTTACTAACTCAGTTCTGCTTGCCAAGTGGTGCACGTAAGCTAGCTCAGAACAACGTAACTATAATTTCAACTCTGTTCTTCCCTGCCATTAACAGATACAAAAAAAAAAAAAAAAAAAATTAAAAAAAATTTTTTTAAAAAAGCTAAAGAAAAAAAAAAAAAAGGATTAAGTAGAATTCAAGTATTATTAATAAAAATGATTTCCATTTATCATTCCACCTATTTAAATGCTGGTGGTTAACCTTGGGGACTGGGCAATTCATTTTAAAAGTGAAACTCAACATTAAATATTTCATTAAATGTTGCAAACTAAACCTGTTAGATTTAACACTGTCATAGCTGTCTGATTACTGAAAATCTCTGCCTGGCATGCACATAGACCTTAATAAAAATAGGGTGGTAATTTGCCAATTTACCCCCAGAAAAATGTTTACAGCTAAAACAGCAGCTTTGGTACTAATGTACTTGAGCTATAAAGGCAAACATGGAAGAAAACAAATTGTAAAAAAATACAACAATACATATTCAAAGGTCAACCCCTTTTCATGCTACCTTCTTCTAACATATGAGATTTTAAAGACAAACTAGAGGAAATCTGTGGGTCACATTTTCACAGGGCACATGCACATATAGCGTAACTCCAGAAGAAAGTCGGGGATAGAAAACCTTGCTTCTCATCTTAAGTCTACAAACAAAAGCCACGGGGAAAGAACAAGCTATCTTCTGATATGATTCACGTTAGATATTTTCGGCTTCAACAGTTATTTAAGTTTAATTACTGAGCTTTTCTAGTTATTGCTCAATAACATAAAATACAAATATCACCGTGTGCACAAACCACCAAGAAAGACATGAAGATTTCCTCACAGAAATCCATAACTGCTGTACCACTACGTTTCCAATGCTGACCTCTTCAGAAAGGGTCTTTTAAGCAAGGCAAAGAACCTAAGGGTTCCACAGCTTAGTGGTAAGAGCACGCAGCCACAGGGAAACATGTGGCCTGCTTCAATTGAGGAAAAAGGAAAGTTATTTATATAAATATTTAGGATCTCAGTTTCTAAAATCAACAGCCATATATGACAGCTAACACTTCTTCTATATGAAAAAAAAAAATCACTTCTGATTAGTATGAATAAATAAAAATATAGTAGCTTCCTAGAACAGCCTGGTACATTTACACATACTTCCTACACTTACTACATTTTCACAGCATGAGTGAAGTAGGTCCATGGGTATTAAAATTTTAATTGAGATTGGGGTAGATTTGGGAAATCATGTAGCTACCCTCATAGAAAACCATCACAAATTGTTTAAATCCTAATATTAAGTGCTAAAAGATGCTAACATGAATAAAAGGTGGAACCAGGGCAACTGTGTAGAGTAAGCATTATTTCCACAAAAAAAAAAAACACAGCAGAATTCTCAAATGTGCTCACTTCAATGAAATGAGATACAAGTGTTAGGGTTGTTTTTTTTTTACATTTTTATTTTACAATTAATTTTAATTTTCATGGTTGTCTGTTTTCCTCCTCCTTTCGAGTATTAAGGTGTGTCCAAATAGCATAAAAATTCCAGTATCTAATGTTTTCTTTGGACTTTGATAAGATCAACTTAAACTATAAAATTAGATAAGTCTTACTCCACTGCCATTTTTTTCTTATTTATTAGTCTTCCTTACCTCTAAAAGAAGAACAGAGAAATTGAACTGTTGTTTTATGTGGAATATTGACCTAGCTTTGGACACAGTTGTAGAAGACTGATTTTACAATGCAAAAGTTCTTATGAGGAAAAGCAATAGTTACAGGAGGAAAAAAAAAAAAAAAAAAAAAAAGAGTGTACAACTGCAACAAAGTAGGCTTCAGAAGGCTGAGACCTTTAACTCCATTTTTGGCTCCAAATAAGAAAACATTGCCAAAGTAGGGCAACAAAGATGTTGAAAGGACTAGAGGGCATGACTTATGAGGAACGGTTGAGGATACTTGGTTTGTTCAACTTAGAGGAGTCTAAGGGGTGACTTTGCTGCTGTCTACAGCTTCCTTGGGGCTAGGAGGAAGGGGGGTGTTGATCCCTTCTCTCTGGTGACAGGATGAAAGGAAATAGCTTAAAGTTGTGTCAGGGGAAGTTCAGACTGAGTATCAGGAGAAAGTCCTTCACTGAGAGGGTGGTCAAGCACTGGAACAAGTGGTTACAGCCTCAAGCCTGTAGGTATTCAAGAAGCAAAACTCCAACAGTACCTTGGTTTCTACAACTGACTTTCATTTCAAAAATTCTGTGACTTCACCTTACCAAATTTTAGCAATTTTACAAAGAAGCATGATAACTTTTAATTGGGATCTTGGTAAATTCAAAAAAAAAAAAAAAAACAATAGCACTTCCCTGGAAATTCATTGTTGGATACACTTTGTGATTAAAAACAGCCTTTAAAAAACAACAAAAGTAAACATACTCAAAGATAAATTACAAGGATGGTAATTCTCCATTTATATATAGTAATAAAAAAGTTCTGGTCTTTAAGAACAGCCAAAAAAACTCCTTACTTTCTCAAAAATATTTGACCTATTTCAGCAATCCCACAGAACAGCTGAACATTGAAAGAATTCTAGAGATTGGTCATGTAATTAGCACACACAAAGTATTCAGAGCTCCTTGCTGTAGTAGTGTAGCACAAAAGAATTCTGGAGCACAGTGCTCCACTTATTTGCATTTCAATGCACTTCACCTCGTTTTAGTAAATGAGCTGTAGGAATAAGGAGACCAAGAAAGAAGATGGATAAATAGCTGCCTTTTAAAACAAAATTGTATATTTTGCATGCACAAAACAGAAAACAAAGTACTTTCATATCAATCTGAGTACTCCTTTTGTTAAATAACGTTAAAAAAACAAAACAATTTTGATAGGAATACTGACTACTGAGTTTTGCCCCACAGCAAATGTTTTTTTTTTTTTTTTTTATGATTTGTAATCACCCCATGCTTCTAAGTAGTTGTAAAGGAATTCAAATGTAAACAGAATAAGTTTTTGCTGAAAAAGTATTTACTGTATTGTGCAATCTGCACATTTTATAACTGAAGGTGTCTTTCAAGCTGAAGTCTAACCTGAATTTAAGTCTTCTGATAAGACATGCTCAGATAGTATTCTTTTGTCATTTACATTAAACTTGTCTTCTGCATTTTCATGTCAAAGGATTGTTATGAGATTGCTATTTAAGTTAACAATAGTCTTCATGCACATGCAATCATAATCTTCAACAACCACAAAATTCTGATGTCTGGATATGCTACTTTAAAAAAAAAAAAAAAAAAATCCAATCTTTTAAGCCAGGAAAGATGGAACCAGCCTAACAGAACTCTTGGTAAAAAAAAAATAATAATTAAAAAATAAAAAAATAAAAAATAAATAAATTGTGTTACTTATGAAATGGTGACAATGGCACATTCTTATCATACCCTGGGGGAAATAACAATTAGTAGTTTAACTAGGTTTATTTATACATTACAATAATTGGGACCAAATCCAATAATAATAATTGGGGACAAACATCTGACAAGTACCCAAATACCTATCTCACTGTTGAGTGTCAACCACCTCAGTATTCTTAATGCTTTCAGGCTTCTGGTGTTATATAAAGAATTCCATATATTTAAAAATGACTTTTAAATTAAATAGCTTTATCATATATCATGTCAAAAGTACTTTCCACAAAAAAAAAAAAGTTGATATGATTAAAAGGGAATTATACCTACAGCATTTTTTTCTATTTTATATTACTCACTCTCTATGAAGTTTCCATAAACAGTCAGAAAAATTCTCAAATACAATCAAAAGATAAATAGAGAATGAATAAAAAACACTAACCTCATAAACAAAATAGACTTTGGCTTTCACATAGATTCCCATGCGTACTACTGCACGCACAGCAGCATTCATACCTGGTAAGAAAAAGCAAAATCACATTGTTATAGGTTACCTTTTTATTTGCGTATACTGTAAACTTTCAGCTTCTTTAAAAATAAATAAAAATAAGAACGATTAGTTCATTCCTGAAGAAAAACAATGATCGGCATCTATTAAACCAAGAATTTGCTTAATGATAGTGCAATCCGTCCATGAATGTGAAGGGTGCAGTAGTATTTACTTTAATATAATAATGATATGCCAGTATGCACGTCGGTCCATGATTAAATTGCTGCCTATTGTAAAACAGCATTGTAAAACTAACAGCTACTAAACCAGAAAGAGAAAGGAAATTCATTTCACAATGAACATTCAACCAATTTATGTTCTTCAAAGGGGAAATTATGCTACAACAGCTCTTTTTCCTGAGCTCTCCAAACAACATGAGTATATACAGAGAATTCTGTCAGGAGCACAGCCAAAGCTCCTGACATTGACAGGTGCCACTTAAAAGTAAATAAAGAAATAGCAGGAAATTAACACAGGAAGTGTTTTTAGACCCATTTCACACAAAAGAAAAATGCCTATATACCACTTTGCTTCCCTCAACTGCAATTCTCTGCTCACACATCTGACAAACTATAGTAATAAAAAGTATTAGATGCAAGTGATCAAACACTTGATCACCTCAGCAACAATGAAAGTTCCACTGGTCTCCCTTCATTTGTTAAACGAATTTCTATCATAACCCTTCAGATATCGTGTTACCTTTCTCATTAATCAAGAAGTTCATAAAAGTAATATGCTAACTGCTTCTATACCACTTAAAAAGGCACATGAGATTAACAAACCCTGAGGACAGAAGCAGCAGTTAGGCTACACTGAAAGACTAGCCTCTGCACATCAGCTGAAAAGGGATGCCAGAGACATGACAAATTCTCCAGATCTACTGCATTCAATATCAAAATAGCAAAACAGTAGGTCAGCTCTGCTGTTAACGTGGGTGTTACATGTTCACCAATCTGGAGATTTGAGAACATGATGGCTAGAATATGTAAACTCATAACACAGAAAGCCATAAAGACCTATCCCTACAATGCCTACCATTATTGGTGATGAGGCTGAGATGTTCTCAAAGATTGACTAATGAGGAACATACCAGAAGGTTCCTGAAGTCAGCTAACGTTAAAAAAAAAGTCAAAAAAAGTCTGCCAAAATCTTGCAGATGGCTTTGTTGATGTATAATTAGCAAATAATAAGTTGCATAATGTAACTTCACCTTAAGACTAAAATCTTAAGTAACCCCATGCTTTCCCCCAAAATCTGTATTAGGAAATAAAAGCAAGAATTCTCTCATTGCCCCTGTCTTGTGGCAGAGCATGGAAAAGTTCTCAGGTGCCAAGAGAGCTAAAAGCACAGCTCTGAAACAAAAGCTGGCTAATGCGAAAGAAAAACTGAAAACTTCTTTTGACACGCTGTACTGAAATGAAAGTTAGCATGCTAAATTTCAAATTAAAACTAATCTATTACACAGAATGGAGGTATCGCCTCAATCAAACAGTTCAAAAAGAAAATACAAATAAAAGAATAACATCCCCCCTTCCAAAGTCCTCTGGAAAGCAGAGACAAAGCCCTTTAACTGTATAAAATCAACCGTTCTTCACAGCACTGCCATTTTCTGCAAACAAGAAGACAGGCACAAGCTGCTCCTTTCATCAAAGTCCACCGCATACTTCAGCTCATTCTGTGCACAACAGTTTGCTTGTTTAAGAGATGAGGACAACTTTTTGTACTATCCCTATCACCGCACAGTTCTAGAAGAGCTGGCAAGCTCATTTTCTGAAGGGAAAACATTCATCATCGATCAGAGAAGACTACTCTGAACTGCCCTTCTAAGATCCTTCTGTTCTTGAGGTTCAACTCTGTCACCTCTCCTGTCTGGCACCTGAGGGGACACAGTAAGACATCTTTGGTATCTAACAAATGCTCAGCTTCAAAGACTCTGGTGTCTCACTCATTAGCTGTCTCTGTTCTCCATGTAGCTAAGCAAAATAAAATTTTAAAAGTGTCTGTGATTCCAGCCAGCTGAGGCAGAATTGTTTTGTCAGCAAAAAAAAAGAGTATTTAATAGAATAAGAAGACATTAAATATAAACATCCATGTCTGCTAAAGATATGAACTTGTCTTTTTTCTTTTTCTTATGTTTCTGTTTTATTGGTCCTGTACCATATCTTTATATCTTTAGCATAAATCTCTTAATCAGTGTACTTTAAAGAAGAGCAGTTACTCTGTTCCTATTCCAAATTCTCCAGATCCGCCACGAGTTTTTTTTTAAACCTAAAAATTAGCCTACTAATGTTGATTAGGCTTACCTTTCACACTTATAAAACAGAGAATAAGTATTAATTTCTAAAAATGGAAAATCCATTAACTCCTTCTCCATGAATATATTCATAATACAGTTGCACACTTTTTTAGTGAATACTTCCCAGTTTTCCTGTCTGACATGAAAAACTGGTGAGACTCATAATTTACCTGTCCAAAAAGACCATAAGAGCTCAAGAAAAATGCAGAAACTACAGACAAAAAGCATTTTCTCTGTACCACCAGTAAAACTTTGTAAGTTCACATAACAGGCGTTATTATTATTGCTTGGTGATGTATACTTTATTTCTTTATATTGGAAAAGGATTTGGGCATCTATTGGCAAACTCCTAAAGAAGTGGTGGCATTTCAGAAGGGCTGAAGCATATTATAATTCAGTATCTGCAAAAAACAGGTAAATCACTGAAGCTTTAGATTTTATGTTGGCTTTCTAAAACTGAATAGACTATATTGCTTACAGTGATTCAAGTATGTAAATACAGAAGATTTCACAAAGTCTCTGCATAACTTGTCTAACAAAGCGCTGCTCTATTTCATTATCTGTGGAGACTTACAATAGCTTTTGTGAATTACCATAATATCTATGAAATGTAATTACACACTTATTACTGAAAAACGTATTTATCCAGTTAGCCATGGATTTAGTCCCGAATAATAAATATAGCACCAATAAACATCGGATTAGAATAGCAGCTTTAAAAGTAAGCCACAGATAAAACCAATATTTTTTGTTGTTGTTTAATGCAAACATTTTTGCATAGAAGCCTTTGAAGAAGGAAAAGATTTATTTTGTTCTTTTGGTCTCAGCACAGGTTACGCTACCTGCAACTACTTAGATGGCTTTATGTAATGTCTAAAATTAATTTCAGAGTGGATGTCCTTCTGTCTTTACTGTCCTTCTTCTTGATATTCTCTATTCAGTTGTCTTTGAAGGAACTGATTTTTCATAGCGGAGTTACAAACAGTACTGCAGAACTCTTTAAATTATTTCAAAGACACTCCCTTCCCCCAGAAGAATATTCCTCTCTTGTGCCTACATCCTGTTTCAAGTGCATATGCACAATTACAACAATGGAGTTCGAGTAAAATTAAAACAGTCTTTTGTGCTTAGATATTTTTTTTCTCATGTTACTCAGCTCAAACAGGCTTTTAAATAAGTAACTATAATACTAACCATGTAAAAGAAAATGCAAAACTATGCATCTTGCTTACATATCAAGAAACCCTTAAGTACCAACTATTTTAATTACAGGTATTGGCTTAAATGAATGCTTAATGCCTTAACACACAAACTACAGAAATGTCTTAACACTGTCAAATAGAAAGAATTTATTCAAGGACATAAATGGGTGTACCTGCAATAAAGTACAAGGCTATAATTGTCAAATGGAAAGATAAGAAGCAGTAGTCAAATACAAAACACTGAACAAATCATTAAAGGTAAATGGAGAAAAATCAAATTGTTTTGTTAATTACATAACATTTTATTGCACATTAATGATTCCAATTACCTGACGAGAAATACTATACAGTGTAAGTGCTTAGAAAAACTGTATCAGATCAGAGCCCTGTACTACACAAATATTTACATAACATAACATCTAGACTACAAACATATCTCCTTCTTCACAATTTAAAAGACATCTGAAGAGACTACTTTCAATCACAGATTCTGCTAATTATAGATGAGCTTCCTCCAAAATATTAAATGTCTTGAAACAGTTACACTCATCCATTAGTAACTACATGCCTTATTTTTTTAATATATATTAAAAAGTGGACACGTATTTTGTACATCTATGTCTCTAGACACAATCATATTTGCTGGAAAAGATCCCTTTATTCCACATGATTATCTTCAAATTATGTGTTAATAAATAAACTCTACATTTTGAATGTCATAAAAGAGTGCATATTTTATTATTTGTTCAGTGGCCAAAATTCATTTTTCCAAAGGAAGTGACCAGGACAAAAACAGTACATCTACACTATTACATTAAATTTGCCTTGAAATGTCATTGGCAAGCCTGTAATGCTTCAAACGAAGAAATGTAAATCTCTACTTCAGCAGCCTTGGTCTAGGATATTCTAGAATATTACCAGGCAATCCAGATTTCTATCTCCCTCACTTGCTATCTTTCACAACACTAAATCTTTGAGTTAACCTCAGAAATAACATGATCACCTTTAAGGACAATAATCCTGAGCAAGTAAATGGAACAGCTCGAAGGAACCACAAGCTCATCCTTTTTCAACAGCACGCAATTGTCTTCTGTCAGATGCTTTCAGATGATATTGTTCCTGCTGCTGAGACACACCTACCGCGGTTCTAGAATAAGCAGCCTGACTGGAGGTTATACAAACATGAAAGTGACCTACAGCTGCCCAAATCGTCTGTGGTAGCCATTGCCAACCACCATAAAATACAACCACGTACCTGAAGCAGATTATGGTGAGTCCCACTGAGTGATGATGGAAGCATGAATAAAACCCATTTTTAGTTCACTTTTCTGAGCCACAGCCACTACTATTTGTAATTAGTCCAGGAACTGAACTAACCCCTACATTTTGAGAATAATTGTCAGAAATTTTGCCTCTCAAGGTAACTGTGATTAGAGTACTTACTCTAGTTTACTATTTAGCTGGCTAGCTAAAGTGATGGACTGCCAAGTTTAATGCTTACACACATTAGTATACAAACTACACCTTTTTGACGTAAAATAAACCAGCAATACATTTTTTAACCCGACCAAAAACAATACTTCTGTTTAAAGTGTGGTGACTAAATAATAATAATCACAGTATGGCATGTACACATTATATAGCTCTTAATATTCCACAGCTGGTAAAAAAGACAAACAAAAAACCTTGCAAGGAAGTACCATAAAGGTGGGAAAGTAATTTACACCTTAATGCATCCTATAAATGGAAAGGCTTGTTTGTTTTACATAATGCTACTTCTAAATTATTCACAAGTACAACAGTAGCAAAGGCAGTAACTTGTATTCTAAAACAGTATCAAGCATATTTTGTTCTAGGATAAGATTTACAGCCCACCTGTCTAAATCAAAGCACCTTTTGGGATGAAGATACGTGTTTATTGCAACACTAACGGGTGCTCTTTCCACTGCATTTCCTGCTGAGGCTGGTTTGCATTACAGATAATCTGACCTTTTCTATGTCTACCTAATACATTTTAAAGAAAACCACAGAGTGGAACTTTTTTATATTTTCACTTTTTTGTCTACATCAGAGTTTGTAGTTTTACTTGCCCTTCCATTTTGCTTTAACATTTATTTGCAACAAGTTCTGCAGCAATAGCAGCATATTTCCTTCTGTGTATACTTCACAGTTTCTCTAGAACATTTGCCCTATACAGAGCAAATGACCTTGACACGGCATGACTCATTCTGTCCCTTGCTCAACGCCTAACCCAGCATGCAAACAGACTACAGGTTGTATATCTTACACATCTCTGTCATTCAAGATAGTAAGGCTTATGAACCTCAACTGCCTCGTGTCATTCCGTCCAAATGATCAGGTCCTAAAGTTGTTTTTTTCTTGTTCTAAGTTAGGTCAACAAAGCTGCCTACAAAACGTCTTGGAAGACGTCCAGCCTGCTTTGTTTAGTCTTTGTGACAATCTCTCTCCTCAGACAGCAACTTTCACAGGCTGTTCATCTTCACCTTTCCATGGAAATATGCTGCAGTTGCAATCTGCCAGATAATAACGTCTAGATGCTATGCATGCATTCTGCGATTTGCAGAATGCCTTAATTCACATAGTGGCAAGTGGAGATTAATACTTTATAAAAGGAGATGCATCTGCCGCTGCATTATATAATCTCCAGACACGCGGAAGCGAGCAGCAGGGTTCAGCCTCTTGCTGAACACGCTACTGCTGCTTGAGGCAATGCTCTGTCACACTTAGAAGTTAAAATGGCGATCCGGTGACCTGACCACTACAGCAGAAAAGCCACGATTCACAGTCTCTTCTAGAATCACTTGTCAGTGGAAGTAATGAGAGCAAACAGTGGATAAAACTTGAACAAATGTAACCTGACTGAGGAGGAAAAGAGAAGCCATTTAAGGTCACCAGCTTGCTTTTTCTCTGGAACTGTTTTCCTCCCCGGCTGGCACTAGATCAACCCCAATCAGAAAGATTCCTGAGAATCCCAGGTAAAACCAGGGACTCCCCGTTATTCCTGAGGAGGGAGGGCGGGAGGATGCTTCTCCCAGCCCAGATGACGCAGGGAGGCGGAATCTGCAGCGACTCGCAGCGGATCACGTACACACCGGAGGGGGGGAGCGGGCAGACGCTGGTCCACGCGATGGGCTGCCAGGAGGGTGAGGGCTGCCGGGAGGCCGAGCGGCGGGCACGGCTCTGCCCATATGCACTTGCCCATTGGGAGAGCCAGGAGAGGCTCCACCATGGATGCAGACCGGTCCCCGCACGTCTCCACGTGCAAAGCAGCGAGCAGTGGTCACTGAGCTGCTGAGTATAAAGGAAGGAGAGGGAGGCTTTTCTCTTCCTCCTCTCTCTTCAATCCACAAACGCGAGTAACGTTTCTTCTCGAAGTTAAAGTACTTCCGAGGCTCTCTCCGGGGAAGGAAAAAAACAGTAAATTAAGCAAAGGAGCTAAAAGCAATCATCACGGAACTCTCCCTGCAAGCATGGGGAGTCCTGTGAAGCAGCATGAAAAGCTGGAGGTCTGAAATCTTAATTAACTGAAACTTCGAACTGTTAATATGCACGGGGTTTTCTCTTAGAAAAGGGGAAACGAAAGTGCGGGAAAAAAAAAACTACTTCACGACTAAGTACGCTGAGATCGAGCCTTTCTCTTTCCCCCTGCTGTCCGTGGGTCTTTTGTTCCCCCTGCTCGTGCGGCCGGGACTCCCCAGGGCTCCCTCTGCACCGAAGGCACTCAGGGAGGTGGAACACGCTGCCAGCACGCTCCTCCCGAGAGCAAACCACAGCCGGAGCTTCCTACATCACGGCCGGGCACACACGAACGTGTCGCCGGGGCTGCCTCCCCCCGCCGTGAGGCTCCACGACCTCCTTCCCCCCTCCGTTTCCCCGGGGGCGAAGCCGTCTCGGCGGCAGTTGTTAACGCAGCAGCGTTTCTTTCTCTCCTCTTCCCCGCCCGGGGCAGGCTGAGGGGAGGCCACGCGTTAGGAAGCGAGGGTGAGAAAAGGGAGGCAGGGAGGATGAGAGGCCGTCGGCGGCCAGGCCGCGAAAAAAAAAAAAAAAAAAAAAAAAAAAAAAAAGAAGGTTTATCTTTTAAATGATCTCAGTAAGAGCAACAGGAGGCGCAGGACCCCCACACCCCCTCCAGGCTCCCTCGAGGCCGTTCGCGGAGCCTCTCCCCCGCCGTGCCCCAGCCGGAGCGGCCTCCCCCGGCCTCCCCGTCCCTCCATCCGCCCCCCGGGGGGGGGAATTCCCCCCCTCCTCGCCCGCGCAGCCTTCCTCCCACCCTCCCCATCCTCCCTCCGGGCTCACCCTGGGCATCGCCACCGCTGGTGAGCACGCCGATGGCTTTCCCGGTGCCCGAGAGGTTCTCGAAGAACTTGGGCTGGTGATCCATGGCGCCGGCCGGGGGGGGAGAGACCGGGCGAGGTCGCTGAGGGAGCCCCTGGGCTCGGGGCTATGCCCTGCTTGCCCGGCGCCTCGACTCCGCCGAGCGCTCGGCCTCCACGGAAAACAAATTTAAAAAAAAAAAAAAAAAAAAAAAAAAAGAAGGATAAAAATATAAAGCGGCTCTGGTGTGGATTTACAGATGGGTGTATAAAAACTAAGGAGTAGTGGGGTGCCAGATGGCGGGGAAAGAAAACGAGGCGAGGAGAGCGCGAGCGAGACCACAGGAGGCGCAGCGAACACCGCTGCCTCCCCGCGCTGCCTCCCCCGGCTCCGGCTGACAGCGCGGCCCGGCGCGGCTCGGCAACGCCCCCAAAGCCCCGCCACCACGGGCGGTTGACGGGCGGGCCAGGGAGCCAATGGGAGACCGAGGTGCCGCCGCGAGCGGAGGCCGTTACGGCGGCGGGGCGGGGTCGGGAGGGGCGGGGGCGTGAGCGTGAGGGGGGCTGGGGTGGAGGCTGAGACGGGGGAGGGGCTGCAGGTGGGGGCGGGAGGCCCCTTCCCTTCCCTTCCCTTCCCTTCCCTTCCCTTCCCTTCCCTTCCCTTTCCCCAGCACCTCTGGCAGGGCTCGTGTTCCAGGGCTTGCTCAGCGTCTGCTTTGTCAGGTCTTTGTCCCTCTTTTTGCCCTCACCATCCCTCCTGAGGTATTTATTGCTGCAGTGCAGGCATTCGGGCACACGTAGGGAAGTGGAGTTGTTGCCTGTGAGCGTGCATAGCTCGCAGACAAGTGGTGAGTCTGAGGGAGCAGTGGAGGCCAAGCAGATGGCAGAAGTTAGATGGGAAACCCCTGTCTTTCTGCCCTGCCTTCTGTTCCACGCTGATAAAGAAGTGCTCTCTTAAACTCCCTTTATTATAATATCTCATTGGACCAAACCAGTACGATTATGTTCATCACTGTAACATGCCCGTGATTGTAGCAGAAACAGCTTAAGCCACTGATTTTGTTAATTTAAGTAGAGATTAATGTATTATCCCATAAACAGTTCTTTCTGGAACTTAGCATGAGTAAAACTATTTGCAGAATCATGGACCAAGTTACTCGCCCAAAATTATAAAGCAAGTCAGGGAGAGAGTCAGGAATAGAAGCAAAATGCTGACTCAAGTTTTATACCTTAATAGCTGTAATAATTACTGTTTTTATTCAACATCTACATCACATCTTAGACTTAATTCTCATTCTAAAAATACACGTTCTCATCCTGTCAACTTTCACACAGTCACAGGCAGAAGCACAGTCATTTAAGTACTTCAGTCAATATTACTCATAGGTAAATGTTTCAAGAAATTGTACCTGCAAAAAGATACCTGCACGTGCTATATGGGCAACACGTATTTGCAAATCTTCTCAGAAGCTAAAATGAGTGCACAAAGACACATTTCCAAGTAGTTTGCATGCCATACCACAAACATCTTTTCTATGTAAGTAGCTGCAACAATTATTCAATAGGGAATTTACTGTATTATATTTGAGGAGAGTTCTGAGTCATACACTGTACAAAGATAAACCTTTATTATAGAAATATATAAGCCCCATAAAGTCCTGCTTTGATTATTTCTGTTTTGAACTGGAGTTGCATCAGTTTCTTGAAGAATAGCTCTGCAAAAGCTAAATTAAAGTTTTTGAATTCAGGGCTCAATACAAATCCTGTAAAATCAGTAGGAAGGTCTTAGGATAATATGAAGTATTAAAACAACTTCAAGATAATGGACCAGTGATAATTTGTCATCTGAGTGATAGCCTGAGGATGTTTTGCATTGATTCTCTTTGCTTCGGTGCAGATACTTAGCCCATCTTTGGAATTGGTTTATTTTGTTTTATTCTTTGTAGTTAAAGCATTCACGCTTTGTCTTGAAGACTTGTCCCTTTTGCTTCCAGATATACCCTTGATGCTGCGGAGTTATGATTTTCTGAAAACATTTTTTTTCTCCAATTGTCTTATGGTGCATAAAGAATTCAGTCCCTGTAAGTGATCTAATTTTCCCCTCCCTTGTGGAGGGGCCTGTGATTTCACTTCATCATTTATTATAGCTACTCATTGTTCTTTAGGGGAGCTCTCAGGAGAGAGTTGTATTTTGTCTGTGTAAAGTCTAATAACAGAGGTGGGAGGAGAGGAAAGGATGTGGAACTGTTTGTTCTCGAGGCTGTCTTGATGTACTTAAATATATTCCGGTACTACAGTTGCCAATAATCTTAAAAGGACTGAATTCTTGGCTTGAATATTGAAGATTGTTAGGGGAAACAATCCCGTTTAACCTTGTGGGTTATAGTTGCAATGCAGTTAGGTACAGACACATAAATCTTACTGACATGGAGAGAATAGGCTTTTGTGAGATATGCAAACTGATAATGAAGAAACCGCTTATCTGAGTAAAATCTCAGCAGTTAAGCTGCACACTACATTAGGTGCTCTAATTGTCCTCTTACTGAAACACTGAATACAATCAGTTTACACAGGATAAGGACAGCACAGGTGGGTTTTGACTGTTCCCTGATACCAATGTTGCAGGTAGGCAAGAGGAGAAGAATGTAGTTAGACTGTATGTTCCCCAGGCCCTCTACATCAAGGCTTCTTTAAATCCTGTCACTACCTAAGAAATCCTGATGGATCCCTTAAAATCCTTTCAGTTGCTGCTTGCCTCAACTTACTGTGAAAATATTGTTAAAAAATATTGTGCCTTTGAATTACAAAGCTGTTCATATTTTGGATGTAGAATCATAGATGCATCCAGTACTTCGTTTAACTTCCATGGAAATTAAATTAAATTAAGAAGAAAAAGCATGTCCAAAAAGATTATTGCATAAGTAGCGTAGCAGAGTGTAATTAATTTTTAATAAATCTTTTAATAAAGCTTTTAATACATGAAAACTCAAGGTCCAATTGAAATATTTTTCTACTGCTAGATCTTTCTTTCATATGTGGATTCTCTGCCATCTAGTAGTCTCTTCTTACCAGCTACCATGAGGGTTATGGATCATAAAGTCAATTATCGATTTATATTAAAATATTGATTATAAATTGATTAAAATATTGATTATAAAACATATAATATTATTAAAAACAGACAGAAAACAGTGGATGGGATGAAAAGATTTGTAGAAACTACAGCACTTAAAAACGAATCAGTATAGTCACAGAATGCACAGATTGGTGGGAAAGAAAGAGAGAGAGAGAAAAAGAGAGAGAGAAAGAGAGAGAGAGAAAGAAAGGAAGAAGAAAGGAAAGAAAGAAAGAAAGAAAGAAAGAAAGAAAGAAAGAAAGAAAGAAAGAAAGAAAGGAAGGAAAATCTGGGAAGAGGTAGACAGGGATTTCTGTTAGAGAACAGATTACTTTATTTCTTTAATATTGTGGTATTCCCTGGCCCTACAGCTTGCATGTGAACCCTTGTGCTTCTTAGTCTGTCTTTTTCCTATTTATTTTCACCCTTCAATTGCATCATTCTAACAGCGTAAATGTAGTACATTTACATAGCAGCTGGATTCCAGTATTTTGTTTGTTTTCCATTTTTCTCTTTCATAATGACAATACTAGCGATGCTGATGTCCATGAGTCTTCCTTTATGCTAGAAAGAAAAGGTGTAAATGAAAATAAATCTGGAACTATCATGGGGCAAGAAGTATAAAAAAAGTATTAAAAAAAAGTATAAAAAAGAAGTATAAAAAAAAAATCTTCAATAGATCTGAAGAAGGGTCTTCAGGACCCTTGTATCCCTTGTTAGGAATAGCTGAGGATGAAAGGGAGATGAGTGCAATGGAAACTAGCATAGATTTGAGAAGGGGATGTGATTGTATCCAGAATAGTTAAGTCTTCTAGTAAATATTCATAAGATTTCTTAATGTCTTTTTTGTGTTTTCCATCCCTAGCCGGTAGTGAGTTTGCTAGGTAGAGATCAGCAATTGACAGAGCTGTGGAGAGGAATGTACTTAAAACTCTGACGTATACAGAGGTTGTGTAAAAGGTAATCAAAATATTAATCTGTTACTTCCCAGGAAAATGCAGCAAAATATGTTTCATTGTGAAGATAGATAATGTCCTGAGTCACTGTAGTATCAGCTATTAACAGAGATAAAGAGTGGTATCACTGGTCTGTGAATATGCCCATTTTACACAGGGACAAATAAAACCCTTATACTAAGTGTAAGCTATTTAAACTGACCAAAGTCAGCTGAGGAAGTAGGAGTGGGAACAAGTGTCAACTATAAAAGGATGTTAACTTATTTTCAGAGAGGGATAATAATATAAAGTCACTGTATTCATCATGAAGGAAAATCACTTACTGAACGTCAGCTACAACTTTTTTTTTTTTTTTTTTTTTTTTTTTTTTAATGTCAAATGGCTTTTGCTTTGAAATTCCTGTACCTGACTATTCACTTGAGAGTTCCGATACTAATCTAAAGCATTAATGAAAGTCCCAGTAAAACCAAGCAGCAAGACGTTTTGATGGTACTTGAATCAATCCCTGTATAAAGGAAAACACAAATCTAATTCCTAAATTTGCTTAAATATAAATGTTCTTAATTTAAAAAAATAGCTTATTTCAAAAAGCTAATAATCTGATAAAACAATAGCAAGTTAATTCCTAGAAGAAATATCTTTAATAGGAATGTTGCTATATCACTTCAAAAACAAGAGATATTGTTCAACTCTTATTAGCTTTCAAGTGGTAGTTTTTCACAGAAGACATTGTATAAATGGCTATACGGAAAATATGTCAGTTTGGTCTTTACACCAGAGAGGTAATTTACTTCTTCCATTGTAAAATCATGTTTTCTTAAATAACACATACTAGAGATTGTAATCCATGATCAGTTGGTTCATTATGTAGTACTGTTTTGTATTGCTTTTTTTTTCCTCCTGCTTCAGCTGCTAAATTCACTGTTCAGTGCCACCATCAAACAAATACTATTAACATGATATATATTTCTAGGTTATCCAACCTTCAAACTTTGATTCGTGAAAGACATGTTTTAAGACCTTAGAAATATATTTTCCAGCATTTGATCCATGTAACTCTGGAGTCCACTTCTTAAACTAAAAATGTGTTTTTATTGTTTTATTGGGGAGGAAAATTCAAGACTATGCTAAGCACCACCCAAAATATTGCAGATCAAAGAGGATTTGTGTTATGAAAGATGTGTTGTGTCAGATATACAAGGCTTGGAATGGTTGAGCCATGCTAGTCATACATGTATCATAATTGCTCAGTTAAAAAAAGAAAAAAAAAAAAAATCAGAAACAGAAAAAACTGCCTAAGTAGCTTCTTTAAAAGAAAACACTATGCTAATTAAATGGTTGATGAATCATACAATTGACTAAATTATTTCTCGTCTTTTGGGGAAGAAGAATACGTAAGTTTGTCTTTCTCACCTAGAGAACTTCCACATTGAGACATCATTTAGTGCCACAGGATAATTTGTAAGCTATGAGCCACAAAAGGTATGTGTCTGGTTGGAAAATGACTAGGGCCATGTATACATGTTCATAGTTCACGTGAAAAGTATATAGACTAATAATGCTATTCTCGGAATATGGTGCAGCATGGATTCAAGCAGCATGGATTATCTCAAGATATTGAGGAGAAATCTTACCGTTTATGTGATGTGAATGACATGCTTATGTATTTTATTGCTCAGTATAAAAACATAAACAATCCTTAGAATATTGTCTGGTACAGAGGACTTCTTATATATGAGTGTCCTAATTACTTGATTATTAGATGGTATTATCCTTTGTATAGTATTTCTGGATTAGTGAATCTTTGTAACAGCTTCAGAAGGAGAGTTAGTGTCCTCATCCAAAATAATAATAATAATAATAAAAATGTCCTCCTGACTGACAGTTCAGATTGTGGACAAAGGCTTCAATGTACTTGGGCAAAAGGGAGTTATCTTAGGAGTGTCAGTTTCTGGTCATATGCTGTAATTGTTAGGCTGTATTTTATGAGAGGTGAGCACTGTGGTATTTTATGTGGAGGTCACTTCTGATGCAGAGTAGATGATAAGAGTTCCCTGAAAATTTGTTCTATCATATTCCTCAGACGAGTTTGGCTGGAATAATGCTTTGGCTTTTGTTTCTGAAAAGGCATGAATACAGGAGACATCAGCTAACTGCTTATGTGGATTGGAGCCAAATGGATAATTTAGCCTGAAGCTGTTTCTGATTTTTTCCCTCAGCAGACTTCATGGAAATAACTGCAAGGGGAAAAAAATCTGGAAAACTAGGTATAAATCAGGGTTGCTTAAGGAAAGAATAACCATTTCCCCATTTTATGACACTGGGGATTATTAAAAACAAAACCAGCAATGTTATACTCCTGTAAAATTATGTACCATTTTTATACTTCAAGAAATGTACTACAGTAAGTAATGATCTGATTTAATTCAATTCATTTGGTAAGTGTAACTTCATTTCTTCCTTAATATAATATCTGATGTCCTACAAACATCAAAATTGTTGTTACCTTCCACAAAGACTTGAATTTTATATTTAATTTTCATAAATTGACAAGACAATATTATTATAGAATTATGCAGGTTGGAAGGTACCTGACAAGATCATCTGGTCCAAACTTTTGTTGAAAAGGGGACCTAGATGAGATTAGTTAGTGCTCTGTCCAGTTTCTTCTTGAAAACTTCCAGTGTTAGGGACTCTACCATATCCCTGGGGAGATTGTTCCAATGATTGATTGTTCTCACTGTAAAACATTTCTTTCTTGTATCAAGATGAAACCTTTCTTGGTGCAAAACTTATACCCGTTGCCTCTTGTTCTTTCCATGTGTCTCCTTGTGATGAGAGAGCCTCTGTCTTCATAGCCACCTTTTAAATACTGGAAAACAGTGTTGAGGTCCCCCCTGAGCCTTGTTTTTTCTGTGGTGAAAAGACATAATTCCTTCAGTCTTTCCTCATAAGGCAGGTTTTTCAGCCCTTCAATCATCTTAGTGGCTCTCTTTTGGACCCTCACCACTCTGTCCATGTCTTTTTTGGATTGTGGGGACCGGAACTAGACAGAGTACTCCACGTGTGGCCTGACAGATGAATAGAGTGGGATGATCATTTCTATGCCTTTGCTGGTAATGCCTTTGCAAATGCAGCCCAGGGGCTGATTTCTTTTTGTTGCTGCAGTAACACACTGCTGACCCATGTTCAGCTTGTTGTCCACCAGGACCTCAGGTCCATTTCATGAAGGCTGCACCCCAGCTACACAGATCCTACCTAGCCTGTAGCTCTTTGGTTACATGATCCCAGGTGCAGGACCTTGTGCTTGTCTTTATTAAACTTCATCTGGTTCTTGCTTGCCCATTCTTCGAGCTGGTCCAGGTCTCTCTGAAAGACAGCTCTCCCTTCTGACGTGTCCACCTCACTGTCCAGTTTAGTGTCATCAGCAAACCTGGTGAGGGTTCTTTCAATCCTAACCTCTGGATCATTTATGAAGACGTTGAACAGCACAGGGCCAAGTATTGATCCTTGGGGAATTTTGGTTATAACAAGCTGCCAGGCTGAGGAAAAAAACATTGATCACCACCCTCTGATGGCAGCCTGCTAGCCAATTTCCTACCCATCTTGCAGACCACCCATTCAGTCTGTGTCTTGCCAGTTTGTCTAGAAAGGGGCTGTGGGAAACAGTATCAAATGCTCTGCTGAAGTCCAGATATATAGTATCCACTTTTTTCCTCATGTCCACAAGAAGTGTTACTTTGTTAAGCAGGTGGTCCAGTTAGTCATGCATGGTTTGCCTTTAGTAAATTGTTTAGGCTTTTCTCAGTAACCTGCTTTATTTGGTTGTGAAAAATTTCTAGGAGGACTCACTCAATTACTTTCCCAGGGACTGAAGTAAGACAAATATGCCTGTAGTTTCCTGGATCTGTTTTTGTGACTTCTTGTAGATGAATGTGACATTTGCCTTCTTACAGTCATCAGGAATATTGCCTGATCTCCACAACTTTTCAGAAATTTTAGACAGTGGCTTTGCAACAATGTCAGCTAATTCTTTTAACATCCTTGGGTGGATTCCATTTGGGCCCACAGATATATTTGAGTAAAAGACAGCAGATCAGCCTTTCCTCCACTACTGGTTGGTTGGCACATGAGTTACCATAGATACTTCATCTGCTGCCTGGGGTCCAGCTAATGACAGAGGTAAAGAAGGTACTGAGAACTCTGCCTTGACAGCACCAACTGGAATTTCCCTGCCCTGTTTAGCAGTAGGCCCATAGAAGTTGTGGATGCCCCATCCCTGGAGGTGTTCAAGGCCAGGCTGGATGGGGCCTTGGCCAACCTGATCTAGGGGGTGGCATCCCTGCCTATGGCAAGAGGGTTGGAGTTGATCTTTAAGGTCCCTTCCAACCTGAGCCATTCTATGATTCTATGAGCCTATCATTTATATATATATATATATATATTGCTCTTAAGCACACCCAAAAACTCAGTGTTAAACTAATATGGTCTCTAGTTCTGCTTTCTTCCTTTCCCTCAGCCTACTTCCATGAGGCTGTTCTTCCATAACTCCCAGCACGTTTAAGCTACTTTGCCCTCCATGGATGCTCCCCTCAGAATCCCTCACTGCTGGACTCTGAGCGTGTTGAAGCTGGCTCATCTAAGTACTGGCCTTTGCTGTGCTTAGCAGAACTATAAACTTCACAGTGATATGATTGCTGTTTCCAAGGCTACTGTTGGTAGTCATGCTGTCAAGTAAGTCTTTTTAGTTTGTGAGCAGTAAATCTGGCAATATGCTGTTCCTACTCAACAGGTTCAGCGTCTGTAGCAGGAAGTAGTCCTCAGTGCAATCCAGAAAACTGATGGACAATTTGTGCAGTACCTTTTTTTTTTTTTTTTTTTTTCCCAACAAATGTCCATTTTAAGTCACCCATGAGGATTAGGTTTTGTTGGCCCAAGACTTCCTTGAGCATATGAAGTAAGGTTTTGACATCCTTGCCTTGACTTCAGACAGCCATTAGTGATAGATTGTTCAAACAAAGTGATATGACTGCACTTTTTATTGTAGCTGCAGTGACCTTCATCCTTCAAAGGCTCTTCTTATTCATTGTGGTTTCTGACTGCTGGATTGAAAGAGAATTCTAAACTCAAAATGTCTGAACTTAATGGAAACATTAATTCTGGGGTTTGGGAGGTGGGGGGGGAGAGCTTAAATGGTCACAATGGAATGTGTTCCAGAGTTTACAGGCCATATTTGTCTCCTCCACAAACTCTCTGTGGAGCAGATCACCACAAAGTTGTCTTTCTGCAGGACTGAGGAGACTAGAAAAGGAATTTGGGCAGTAAAGCAGACAGTGTGGATCTGCATTACAGGTTGTGTATTAGCAGCCAGCAATTTCTGAGAGAGAGATGGGAAGTACTTAAAAAAATCAATAAAGTTAGCTATTTGCTCCAAATAATTTACACTTCAAGAAGCAGTCTTTACCTTTACCTTTGATTTTTTGTTGTTGTTTTGCTATGGTGTCATGAATAATGTATAACAGCAAAGATTATTTCTTCGAGAGAGCATCATATACTTATGCTGTTTCTTGATCAGTCAATATTTCATGTTCTCAACTGTTTTTTTTTTTTTTTTTTTTTTTTTTTTAACTCCTCTTCCTCTTTGCTCCAGCTTGCTTACACTGAAGATGGGAAGAAACTCAGCTTTTTCAGTCTTTGGATAGTATTAGTGTAGAGGTTAACTGGTACAAATAGCATATTTCTAATGCACTATTAATATGTTAAATATTTGTTATGACACTGATTGGAGACAATAATTGATGATGAAAACTATGCAATGTTTCCATTTGTGGAAGAAATAAATAGCCTTTAATGACTAGCAGAGTAATTTCATTTATCAGATGCCAATCTGGATGCCTTATGCAATGTTTTTTTTTTTTTTTTTTTATTTTTTTATTTTTTTTTAATTTTTTATGAAATGAATTAATAACATCTCCTTTCTCCTTTTTTTGCAAAATTTAAATAGTTAGATGACATGTATTTAATATGAATTCCTTGTAAAAATGCATTTATGTGCATCCTTTGCTCAAAGCAACACCAGGAGTTTTATCCCACATTCCATAGCACAGAACGAAACAAACAAACGATCAGACAAAACAACTCCATAAACAGTGTCATATGTCAGAACCTACAGATAGAAATATTTTGGCATCTTTGAGAAATTTAGTAACATGTTTAAGTTGTGGAGAAGATTTGGGGGGTGGAGGGACAGGTTAAAAAAAAAAAAAGTATTTGCTTTTATTATAATGTTGTAAACTTACATGGTATGTAGTATTTAAAAGTTTGTTTTACATGTGCTCATGCTAAGCACATTTTAATATCTGGGTTTATATATTTATATATATATATTCCCTGTAATTGGTTATAATTCTTTGGAATGTCATAGCAATGTGATAAAGTGCTCTTTGACTGTTTATGCAAGTGACCAAAGTCCTTTTATGATATGTTTGAGTAATACCATTAGGGACATTACGTCAAAATAATCAGCATATTGTTAATAAATTGAATGGTGACTGTTGTGATGAGATGTGGAGCATATGTGATGTTGACAGTAATTTATCCTAGGATCATATTTTCTCTTCCAGAAAAGCACTATTTCCTTGATTTCAAATGCCAGCATTGGCTGCTGAGATTGAATGCCTCCCACAATCTCTGTTCTTTAAAGTATGAATGGTGTGTATCAAATAGTTTTTATTTTTATTTTTTTTTTAAAGAATACTTCTGAAAAATAGGTGCCATAACAATTGCCTGATGGAGAGATTTTTCTTTTCAAATGAATATCCTTCTTATCAAGCAGAAAAATGAATTTTTCTACACAGAATTTTCTACACAAAAATTAACTCTTATTAATCAACACCATATAAGACATCACATCTTATTGTATTTGGTTTTCATTACTGCTTTCATGAATTTAGAACTTGATCAAATTAACTTTCACTATCAAATCATGAAGAACAAAATATTAGGTTAGCTCACAGCAGCAGCTAACTCAGTTTTGTGACATGCTGGAATAGCTTCTAAAGGAGTAAACAGGAGTAAGAGAGGTTAGTGGGAGTTTGGCAGTTAATGAGTGGTAGGCTAGAAGGGAATCAACTGACTCCCAGGGAAGGATGTGCCCTACAAACTTAGTAGTATTTTAGATATTTCTCAGAAACATTGCCTGTAGCCAGTGTAATTTCTCTATGCGTTCAGAATCTGCTCCAGTGAAGCATCATTTCATTTCAGTAGCACATGGTGATGTTCACCAAGCATTAATCAGATACCTCTGGCAAAGTGATTCCATTTTGCTGGGTGACTGAGAGGGATAAAAATTTCCATTCTACCCCTGAAACACTTTTTTTTTTTTTTTTTTTTTTCTCTTTTTGCTGCTATTCTCTTTATCTTGGGATCCACAGGTACTTGTGGATCACACATTTACTAAATAAATCAAGCAGGCGTCTGCCTTAGGAAGCCCTGATGCCTTACAGCACCTAGGCCAGACTAGGATGGGTTACTGAAAGTTAAATTAGCAGATCAGAGGACAAAATTAATTACATAAGGGTAAATAAGACAGGAAGGGAGAGAGCAAAGATAATATCTGTTAGCAAAAATGTTTTAATGTCTTCTTGACTATCATATTGACACCAATAAAAATAATTAATCGATAGAATGAGAGCTTCTATGAGGAACATTCACTTATACGTTGGATGTTTTCAAGACCTGTTTGTACAAAGTCTGGAATTCAGTGTTAACCCTACTTTGAACAAGAAGTTGAATTTAGATCTTGTGAGAGCACTTCCAACACAAATTATTCTATGAGTCTATAATTCCAAATTTTATTCAATTTTGTAAAGTACTAAGAGGATCAGTCTATGTAATGTCTGGATAACAAGGTAAAAAATCCTTTATCTTTAAGTGCATTTGCAAATAAGCAAATGATTGAAGACAAATTTCTGAACAGTTCTGTTTTGGAAAAGATACAAGCTTTAGTTACTAAAGGCGTTCAGAAAGTATTTTCTTCATGTTTCCAAAATTCATTGTATCTGAAGAAATAGTTCTGGAAAAACAAACAAACAAAAACCAGCCATGCAGAAAAAAGGCCAACCAAAAAACTACTGCTCAGAATCTTGCTCTTTATGCTTCTTGTGATTTGTAATTTCCTTCTGAGAATAGATTTCTTCTATTATTTCTTTGCACTTCAGTCTTTAGCTGCTACTGATACCAGTGATTTCACAGCAAAATTTAAACAGATAATTGTCATCAGAAACAAATACAGCCCGCAGTCCTATACACAAGATTAAGTACTGCTTTGTCTGCAGAGCTTGGAAACCTAGTTCTAGTAGCTTTCCTTAAGAGTAATATCCTGTGCCACAATCCTTGAAGTATGGATAAACCTTCTCTAGAACAAACATAGGGAGGTTGTACCTCTACCAATGTTACAAATTAAGGGTAGGGAAGCTCATTTGGATTAGGAATACCTGATGGTGCAGATCTCACATCACTTTCATAAGTGGAATGGTACAGTTACATTCAGCACTTGAGTTGAGGCAGCACCAGTGCAGAGCAGAGCAGGACCATTGCTTCCCTTGACCGGCTAGCCATGTGGTGCCAGGGTATGGTTAGCTCTCTTGGCTGCCAAGGTGCACAGAATCCCAGATCCCTGTCTGTGTGGCTTGTGTGTAAACTCCTTCAGAGGCTCTCATCCTGTAGTTGACACTATTCCTTTCCATGCAAGAGGTCACTATTTGTGCTGCTGTGGATGAACAAGCAATATCATCTTGCTACAGGCAGTGCAGCAGTGAAAATGAAACTGAAGATAACTTGAAGGGTAGGTCTGACAGCGCTGCAGCCAAGTCTGAAGCAGTGATGCATTGCATGGCACCAGTGAGTCAGCAAATATGTGGACAAGGCTTAACAGGAAAGACATGATCTGCTGGAGGCAGAGACAGCTGAGCACATGTCCAGCACAAGGATAGCAGTAAGAGGGCATATGGGAGAGATTTGTCCTCTGTTAATTTACGATGGAGCTAATTCACTTTTACAACCATTCCACCCTTGCAATGAGATACCATTGTAATGTGTGCAGTATAGGCAGTGCTCTGATGTGGGTTAGGACTTCAAGTGAAATGTCATTTGCATATGATAACAGGCACTTACCTGAAAGCTATAAAATATTTTTTACTGTTCCTTTTTCCCTTTGGCATCTGCAATACAAGTGCAATTCAATACAATCATAGTAGTTGGAGGTAGAAATAGTTGGATAAGCAACCTATCTGATATCACAATACCAAATTATTTTTCAAATTTTATTTTCTAGTAATTTGCTATTTCATTAGCAAGCACAACTGTTAAACTGTTAAACTGTTAAACTGTTTAAACTGACTACTAAACTGACTGCAAGCACAACTGACTGATATCTTTCATCCCCAGGTTTACTATTACTTTGAGTTGTTATTCAGCCAAAATACTGTTTATTGGTTAGCGTTGAAGTGCTTTGGATCTTTTTTGCATTGAATGGTAAGTGATTTTGCTAGATCCTTGGAGTTCAAAAATTCAGTGGCTTGGTTCACCATATTTTTAACGGCATTATCAGCTACTGAAAAATAAATCTCTCAAGCATAAAGAATAAAGCAGTGTATGGTCTGATATGTAATGAAACCAGTGAATAAGAGAAACAAATAGTCTTATATTTATCATTTTAAAGGCATTTTATATGAAATATTAATAAATTGTGAAATAAAAAGCTTCTGGACTTATGGCTGAAAATGAAATCTAAAAAAAATCATGAAAAAAGTATTAATTATGATTTAATGAAATGCAAGGATAGGAAAGGCAATTTGAAAGAGCTTTTCAAATTAGTGTAAAATACTTCAGTGTATAAAGCTGCTAACTTCTCTACCATATACACTATATGCATCATTTTGCTATCTTATTTGTAAATACAGTAATATGTAGAACATCTTAATTCTTTATCTATTTATTTGCAAGTTATAAATCAAACTAAACTTGGATTTATCAGATATTTTTTTTCCCCTTCAGTTACATGTGAATAATTCACCAAAATAAATCAAATGAATTTCAGACATACATTTAGGACTGTTTTTTTGCCAATACCAAGCAAGCTATATATCACAAAGCAGGTGTTATGTATTATTGGAAGCACAGAGACTTTTATATTCAAAGAGTATCTACCAGCCAACTTTCATAAGAATGGGAAATCCTTACACATCACTTGAAAAATACCCTAATGCATTAATTGCTTGAGAGAAGTGGGTAGCATTGCAAAGTGCTAATGTATTGAGATAGAATGAGGCCACTGTGATGCACTCATTTGGGATATTGTCTTGGATGACACTTTTTCTTTCTATTGCTGTATTATGAACAGCAATATGTAAATTATGAATACATCTTGATCAGATCTAGTAGCTGCTATGGTCCTATTTCCCCTTCTTCATATTTGAATCATAGAACCTTTCAGGTTGTAAAAGACCTCTAAGATCATCTAGTCCAACCTTGTACCCAGTACTAAAGTCTACCACTAAACCATGCTACTAAATTCTAAATCTACATCCACCACTAAACCATGCTAAGTTCTAAATCTACATGTTTCTTGAAGACCTCCAGGGACGGTGACTCAACCACTTCCCTATTCCAATGCCGCACAACACTTTTAGTTGAATTGGGTTTATGTGGCAAGGTTTTGGTAGCAGGCGGCTTCAGGGGTGGCCTCTGTGAGCAGAATCCAGCAACTGCCCCATGTTAGATAAGGGCCAGCTCCAGCCAGCTCCAAAGGGACCTGCTGCTGGTCATAGCCAAGCCAATAAGCAGTGTTTGCGCTTCTTTGAGAGCAGATTTAAGAAAGGGAAAACAAACAAAACAAAACAAAATAAACAAACAAACAAAAAAAAACCTGCTGCACAACAGCATCTGGGAGAGCGAGGAGTTAGAACCAGCCCTGCAGCTCCCAAGGTGAGTGCAGAAGGGCAGGAGGTGTTCCAAGCACATAGCAGCAGTTCCCCTGCGGCCTGTGGAGAGGCCCCTGGTGGAGCAGGCTGATCCCTGCAGCCCATGGGTCCCACATGGAGCAGATCTCCACGCTGCAGCCTGTGGAGGAGCCCCTGGTGGAGCAGGTGGATGTGGCCTGGAGTAGGCTGAGGCCCATGGAGAGCCCCTGCAGGAGCAGGCCCCAGGAGCTGCAGCCTGTGGAGAGGAGCCCACGCAGGAGCAGGGGTCTGGGGGGAGCTGCCGCCCATGGGGGATCCGTGCTGGAGCAGTTTGCTCCTGGGGGATGGACCCCGTGGTACGGAGCCATGTGGGAGCAGTTCTTGAAGAGTTGCTGCCTGTGGGCAGCCCCCACAGGCTCAGTTTGGGAAGGATGGCATCCCGTGGGAGAGACCCTGTGTGGAGCAGGGGCAGAGAGGGACCGTGAATGAGCAGTGGAGATGAAGTATCAGGGATTGACAGAAGCCCCCATTCCCTGTTCCCCTGTGCCACTCATGGGAAGGAGGTGGAAGAAGATGGATGGGAGGAAGGTGTTTTCAGTTTGTTTTCTTTGTTTCTCACTGCTTTAGCTTGTTAGTAATAGGTAATACATTTTATTAATCTGCCTGTACTGAGTCTTTTGCCCACGATGATAATTGTTGAGCAATCTCCCTGTCCTTATCTCAGCCCTTGAGCACTTTTCTTTGCATTTTCTTCCCCTTTCCTTTTGAGGAGGGGGAGTGTGAGAGCAATTATGGTGGAGCTCTGCTGCCCAGCTGAGTAAAATCACTGCATCAGTAAAGAAATTTCTCTTAATATCCAACCTAAAACCTCCCCTGGCACAACATGAGGCCATTTCCCTTCATCTTATCACTTGATGCTTGGGAGAAGAGCCTGATCCCCACTTCACTACAACCTCCTTTAAGGTGATTGTAAAGTACAATAAGGTCTCCCCTGAGCCTTTTTTTCTACATGCTCAACAACCCCAAGTCCTTCAACTGCTCCTCATACTTGTTCTCTAGACCCTTCACCAGCTTTGTTGCCCTTGAATTGAGTGTGGGCTCTCTTGTTCTTAGGTGAAGTCCAGCTATAAGATAGCACTTGCATGAAACCAGAATGAGCTTTACCCAAGTAAGGAACTATTGGTTGTCTTCCTGATTACTGAAAAGATTAAATTTGTATTCCAGAGGAGGTAGAAGGGTTAAATGTCTATGAAATATATTAATCTCTGTAACTTTCATATGTATAGCCTTTATATACATCTATTTATATGGAACTGTCATAGAATTAAATAGTTTGTAAAGTTCCTCTGGTAGGTACAATGGAACTGCCTTAGTTATGGACCAGAAAATGATAAGAATTGTATGAAGTTGGTTTCAGCTTGAAAACATGTTAATCATCAGAGGAGTTTAACACTACCAAGTAGCATTAAAGTAATTATGGTGAGTAATGCATCCGATTTTTTTTTTTTTTTTTTTTCCTAAGAACTCTGTCTCTTCTATTTTCATTTGACATTGTTCCTTTTGTGTGTGAATAGTAACAGATTTATTACTTGTGATAAGTTAAGGACACCTTTTTTTCTCTCTTTTTTTTTTTTTTTTTTTTTTTCTGTAAGAAAGGCTGTTTTTTTCAGTGTCTTATATGCATAAATTTAGGCCCTATATTATTGGTAACTGTTTTATTTCCTCTTTTATCTAAATCTATAAAATACACTATGTTCATCTAAAATATTCTGCTGTATTCAGTCTTTATTCCTTTCATTGAAGACTACTTCAACATTTTAAGCAGTATTTCTAGTACACTTGGCCACTGCTTTTTCCTAATTTTGGTGTCAATGACCTGGAGCACCATCCATGTTTTTGACCCTCTGGAATCACTCCAAGTGATGTTCAAGTCACTTTGTTCATTTGTAGCACTTATTATATGTAAAATGTGACAAGAATTGCACCACTTCCTTTATAAGATATAAATATGGAAATAAGATGATAGTATCATATTGTTAAACTTTATTTGCTTTGCGTCCTGTATTCTGATTGTGAATAATAATCTATGGCATGCACATACATGTTTTAAATTTTCTGTACACCACAGCTTTATGTTTCAATGGACTTGCTTGAAATAGTTTCCAAATGAACTTGAAATAAGTATTGTTCTCATGTAGATATCATTCTTAAAAGTATAAAACTGGCATTTTTTTTTTTTTTCCCAAGGTCTTGGGAGTCTAGGAATAAATTTTCTTCTACAAGAAAACAAGAATTTAGATGTGAGAAAATACCATATAATGGTCAAGTAAAAGTTAAATTAATATAGTGTTATGTTTTTATGTATAATTCACATTTGGGTGCTAAGCTCACTGACTTTTTATTTTTTTTTTAAAAGGAACATCAAACAATTAAACCTTTCCTTGGCATAAATGAAAACTGTTCCCATTCATGTTTTTTTTTTAAACTACTATAAATGTAGAGCAGGGTGTTGCTTAGATTGAGAGTATAAATGCTTAGTGTTTCCATTATCTGTTGTGTAATATTCTCTAGCAATTTGACCAGTGTTGTCTGTATAGTTTCTTAAAAGTAAGTTGTGGTCCACAAATGAAAAACATGAACAATGGTTAACTATGAGACGGATTGGCTGAAGTAATATTTTCATTCTAGATAACACCGTTAACAACTCCATGACAAAAGAGAAGAGTCTCTTATTTTTGTATAGATATTGAGAGCCATGCCAGCTTCATGACTGAGTCTAGAAAGAAGAAAGAATCTGCTCTGCTGGAAAAAAGTTAAAAGTACTCTTCTGCATTAGACTCTCTAAGGTAAGCTTGACATTTCCTGTGAGGCAGTCTTATGAACTCAGATTGCTGATGACAGAAACTTTTTCAAGACTCGGAGCTGCAATAAACAGGCTATGTAATCCTGACTTTCCTAGTTTGCTTGTTTGTTTGTTTCTTTCTTTCTTTCTTGATACGCAATTGTGGTACATATGAGGAAAATGCATGTGAAGCATAAAGAAAGATGCTGTGTAAATCATAGAGTTACAGAATGGTTTGGGTTGGAAGAGACTTTAAAGATCATCTAATTACAACCCCCTGCCATGGGTAAGGACACCTCCAACTAGATCAGGTTGCTGAAAGCCCCCATCCAACCTGGCCTCAAACACTTCCAGGGATGGGGCATTCATAATGTCTCTGGGCAACCTGTGCCAGTGCCTCACCACCCTCATAGGAAATAATTTCTTCCTTATAGCTAATCTAAATCTCCCCTCTTTTAGTTTAAAGCCATTCACCCTTGTGCTATCACTACATTCCCTGATAAAGAGTCCCTCCCCAGCTTTCCTGTAGGCACCCTTTAGGTACTGGAAGGCCTCCTCCATGAGGTCTCCCCAACGCCTTCTCTTCTCCAGGCTAAACAACCCCAACTCAATCAGCCTGTCTTCACAGGAGAGGTGCTCCAGCCCTCTGATAATGTTTGTGACCCTCCTCTGGACTTGTTCTAATATGTCCATATAATTCTTGCGCTGGGGGCCCCAGAGCTGAACACAGCACTCCAGGTGGGGTCTCATAAGATCAGAATAGAGGGGGAGAACCACTTCCCTTGACCTGATGGAGACGCTGCTTTTGATGCAGCCCAGGATACGGTCAGCTTTCTGGGCTGCAGGTGCACATTGCCAGCTGATGTTCAACTTCTCATCCACTGACACACCCAGGTCCTTCTCCTCAGGGCTGCTCTCAGTCCATTCTCCACCCACTCTGTGTTTGTGCTTGGGATTGCTCTGGCCCAGATACACAACCTTGCAGTTGACCTTATTGAACCTCCTGAGGTTCACATAGGCCCATTTCTCAAGCCCATCCAGGTCCATCTGGATGGCATCCCTTCCCTCCAGTGTGTCAACTCCACCTCTCGGCTTGGTGTCATTGGCAGACATAACCAGACAGGAAAGAACTTTTACCATGAAGTGCAGCCTTAATGTTGCAGGATTACTTTTCAGTTTGTCAGAAACATCATTACCTACTAACAGTTTCCATTAGAAGGAAGAAGTGTGATATACCAAACCAGTGACAGCAGGGCTATTAACTGTAACTTGTATTTTTTATCAAGAAGTAGAAATGTAGAAAAGTTGCAGTATTGTTGTGAATGAAGTAGTAGAACTAAATTGGAAAGAGCAATGTATTTGTCATAAAATCCTTAGATCTTTTTCTTTGTCTTAGAATTTTCTAAACTAAACACTTTGATTTAGGATGGTCATGGTAATAATGTTGTTACTTGTGTATATTGTTAAATTCCAATAAAATAATACAAAATTAGCCCTTCATCAAAGCACCGTAGAATACTAGAGTATTGATATATAATGTAGAATCTGGTTCATGCTTAAGCTCCTTAGGCTAAATGGCAAATTCTCCATTATGATCATTGGAGAGAAACAGAGAGATTTCTCCAGAGTGTAATTCGGAGCAACTATTTTTTTTTCCTACTAACTACAGATAGCTTCCTTCATATGTGGTAGTCCTTACTAGACCTTTTTTTTTTTTTTTTTTTTTTTCTTTTGTGAGTGTGTCTTAGAGTGAAGATTACTTAAAATGACAGTCTAAGCCTTCTTTCTGCAAGCTCATTTCTCCTTGTTTTCAGCTGTAAGTCCATGATACAAAACTGGTACATTACTGTTTTCCTCTTGCTGCCTGAACACTTCGATTGCTGTAGCTTGATAAAGTCACCAGCTGGGAAAGAGTAACCCCTACATGCCTTTGTTTCAAGCTGTTCTTCCATGCCACTTTTAAAATGCCTCTGAGCAAAGCAAATGTTTGAAAACTTCAAACTTTAACTAGTGTATATTTTCTTTGTCATATGTTGATGATAACATAAGTGCCTTGATTTTCACTTGTACCTGCTAATCTTGCCATTACTATATACCACCAGGTTCCTTTCTCTTGTGTAATTGCTGGGTCAAGGACAACTACAAGCTGTTAGCATACTGGATACACTAAAGTATATACACTGAATCCGACTGACAAACCCAGTGATGTGAAGTGCTTCATTAAATTAATTAGTTCAGGCTATAAAGAGGGGACCACTTTAATGTCTGGCTATCTGATTTTTTTTTTTTTTTTAATCATACTGTATACATTCTGCTTTCTATATTTACATCATGAAATGCATTCATATTTAAATATTTTGAAAAAAATACACTAAATAAAGCAGCATACATTTAATCCTGTAACTTCCTGATAAAAAATGTAGAATGTTTAACATGGTCTTTCTTTCAAACCTTTGTATATCTTCCTTTAAAAAACCTTTCTCCTACCTCTCCCTGTTTTTCTGTTAATACACAATGTGTTAGAAGATGCTGAGTAATTTTTCTCTTTTGCCAAGACGTAAAAGACTTTAACATTTCTAATGTTGTTTTCCAGGGGAAAAATAAAAAATAAAAAATCCTCATGATAGTGAGTTATACATCGATATATATATTTTTGACTTGTGTTGTATTTGTACTGTATAAAATTAGGATTGTTGTTGAGCAGCTCTTCACTGCCTAAGTGAAGAACTGATAGCATTACCTCTAGCCTAAGTTATCATATTATTACTAAAGGTTTAAAAGCTAGCTTAGGTAATTCTGTACTACCTTGGGCTGCATAGAGATGTCTTCAAAATTGTCCTTAATGAAGCCCTTATATCTTCTAGTCCAAACTTTTTGTCACCAGTCACCATCTGTCACAGGCAGCGTATTGCAGCCATGATTTGTGATTGTTTTCCTGTAAATAGAAGATAAATGTCTTCATTTCATATGTTCCTTTAATTTGCTAGCATATCTGTGAATACACAGAAAATTATGTTCCTGGGGAAAGAATACAAGTTGTTATAACAATTATATGTTATAGTTGTTTCATTCTAACATCTAAGAAGGTTAGAATTTGCTGATTTTTCTGTCAGGAATTAACGTGTCTTTGGCTGCTGCTTGGAACTCACATTAGAGCTGTTGGTTCCTGAAGATTTCCTAATCCCAGTATATCTTCCTCTGTGCTAGGATATTTGGGTAGATATTGTAAAATGTTGCATTCCTCAAATGATTCATTAGCCGAGACTATAAAGTATAGTGCATCTATTTGCTCCTTTACTTTTGCGAATTTGTTTTTCTGTACTTACATTTTCTGCATTGTATATTTTAAGTAAATGTTGTCCTTTCTAATCTGATTAAAATGGGATTGTGGCTGTTATTAAAATAAATACTCAGACAGATGTATTAGCATAATAATCCTACCCTCCTACCTGACCTCAGTTTACAAATTGATAATCTTAAGTAATAAAACTATATGTTTATATATTTTTTTCAAGAAACTCATTGAGAAGGTAATGAAAATATTTTTTTATTATCTTATTTATTTATTTAACTATTTAATGTCATCAGTATATTTAATGTGGTTACACTGGCAATGCACCTTCCATCATAGAAAGTTTGGATCCATATTCAAACTACTGTAACATATATCAATATTTTTTTACATTGTTGCTAGACAAAAGCACTTCCTCAGTTCACAATTTTTTTTTTTTTTCTATTTTTCATCATTGTAATTTATTATTTGTCTCAATTAATTCATTTACAAAGTTGGATTCTTGTATTTATAACTGTGTGACTTCCAAGGTATTAATTTTCTGATGGAATACTGTGCACTCTTTGTACGCTGATCTGTGACAGAGGTCTCAGCTGAGGGAATAATTTCCAAATTAAGTGGCATATGAATATGCTATAAAAGGTGACCAAAGGATGAACCTGATGACAAAATAGTAGACCCTTAAATAATCTTGAAAATGTTAATCATGTGAGATCTCTCATTTTTCTTTATAAAAAATAAGTTATTGCTGTTGTTGTTTTTCCAAACCATTTTTGAAAACAAGAACTGATGGCATCTTTGTAATTTAGGAAAGTAATTTTTAAGTGTGGTACTAGGCTGCCCATGAAGACTTGAACCAGGTTAAAATAATAATAATAAATAAATAAATAAGGAGTGGTAAGGAAATGGGACAGATGTAGTATTACAAATATTTTCAGCCTTTTTGTCCTTTCTGCAGTCTAAACTAGGTATGAATATTACAAAATTTTGCAAAGTGTTCTTCTGATCTGCTTTACCATCTACATTTCTCTAAAGATGTAAATTTTAATCCAGTGCTTATAAATCTAGCACAAGGTTTAACTCACTGCCAGAAGATGGTAAGAACATTGTCTGAACTGTTCATTCATTCATTGTTCATTCACTTCTACAAGCTTTCACATAGCCAGTGAGCTATTTGGACAAATGTATATACAGTGCTGCCAACACATATCAGATACATTTAAAGGTGTTTTGCTATTTAGGACCTTGCCTACATAATGGAATGTGTTTTTTTGTTGTTCGTTTTGTTTTGTTTTAGATATAAAATTTACATGTGGATGATCAAACTGAAATGTAAGAATTCTCCATGAATAGTTCTGGAAACCTGGAGGCATGACACTGTGGAAGCATGCATATCTTTCTTCATGTGAACAGTTAAGTAGCCTTGTAATTGCAGTGGTAAAAGTGCAAGAGTGTAAATTTGTAGTATTTTAAAAACATTAGGCTGACATAAGTTGATATTTCCATCATTTAGTGGATGAACTATAAAATCAAGCAGTATAACTGATATGCTCACTGTTTAACCTGAATACAAGGTTTGGAGGGCCATATCTATGACGTCTATTTTATGGAAAATATATATATATATGTTTACTAAAACCAATAAATATTGACATATTTACATGTTCTTTTGCATCTTTTTTATTAAGACTAATGTTGTTATAAGTAGTTTAGAAAAATATCTTGACAAAAATATCTTGACAAAAATAAGTTAAGTGATTTAAAACCTTAAATAGGAACTATGCATATACTGCTTCCTTTAATTTTTAGAAAAATAGGATAATTTATCTTGATGTGATCCTCAAATTATTTGATTGAAACTGACATTCTTATTGTGTTCTTCTCTTGAAAGAATAATTTTCAATTCTTTGAAGTAACTCTCTGGATCGTGCATGGATCTCTTGCCAAGTACAGTGATCATTTTTCTGTGAAGAAAATATTAAAAAGCTTATTAGTTGCTTTGTAAAAGATAACATCCATTATTACAGAAAATAAATTATAAGTTGAGAAACAGCCTGCTTACCTTGGACACCAACTTATCCATTTTTTTGAAGCAGTCCTTCACTATGGATTCATGGATAATGTTAAGTCCAGACTTCAGCTGTTATTTTTAATGAAAAAAAAAAAAACAAAACAAAACAAACAAAAAAAAACTATTAATCTGAATGGTGAGAAGTAAATAGAAGTTCAACATGACTCAGTAAAACTGATAGAAATTGTCATGGCTGAAAGCACTGTAGTGCTTCTGTCATATGCAAGCCTACTGAAGGAGTTAATTCTAAAGGCAGCATGTTGCACACATTTGCTAGGTCTATGAATAGATCAGAAAATGAATTCTTCAGTGCTCAAAACAAGGTAAGGGCCTATGGATTTTCCTTCTTTTGTGACAGTACTGTCACAAAAATATATACATATATATATTTTAAAGAAAATTAGCTTCAGAGTAACTGGTGGTCATTTGATATACTATGTCATGGATGTAGCTGTTTATGTTTATTCATTTTTTAAAAAAGGAAATACCTAATGTGCTAATTAAGGACTGATTATTACTTGTTTTTATACACAAGTTGTCCAAGAATCTGACCTAATCAGAAGCAGCAATGTGATTTTGGAGCTCAGTGTTTTTATGCTATTGCTCAGTCATGGAACCCTCTCTCTTATGCAGAAAAATGCACTGGGAGTTCCCTCTTTGAGAATAAAAGGGTGTGTTAGCTGCATGTTTGTATGCCTGGGTTTGTTCTCCTGCAAATTTCTTAGCAAATCTGACTTCGATATCATGTTGTGGGGGAAAAAAAAAAATATATATATATATAGTGTGTGTGTGTATATGTATATATATATATATAAAATATACTTACACAAGTCTTGAGCTGAGCATGAGCTTCATATATTCCTCTTAGAAAATTGTTCTTATTTTGAAAAGGTGTGTCTGCTCTCTTGAAAAATTCAGCAATTTCATGCACTATATGAACAATGGCGGCATTATCATATTTAACCTGCAAGGACAAAGAGGAGGAAAAAAAAAAAAAAAAAAAAAAAAAAAAAAAAAATGTAGCCTATCTTGGTTTCTGAAGTTTGCAGTTAAGTTTCAGTTACTCCAACTGTCTGAGTCGACTTATCATAAGTTCTTGCACAGTTTTCATCACTTTCTTGTGCTCTTTTAAAATTTTAAGTGCAAAAAAAATATAAAGTTATATGTATTGCAAAGATAGTATTTATTTGGAAAATGGGAATTGTATGTGCAATTTCTAGTTGCAAATTTTGCTTTATTTGTAATGAAATATATATTTTTGAATGAATATATATTTTGTAATGTAAATATATATTGCATTTTCAGACTGTATTGATAAATTTGAATGTATACAATGTATGAGAGAGCATCTCAATGAGAGAGCAAGAGTCAAAAATAGATCTCTTGGACAAGACAATACACTAGTAATGTGCCGCTCTTTCCTCACAAGCACGTACCTGATTAAGGGGAGCTCTCTCTTGGAAAAGATGGAAATGCAAAAGTGGCTGATAATGCCTTCTGTCCTTTTATTTCCCTGGTTGTTTTAGAAACTCCATTAAGGATGAGCTGGAAGTGGGCTGGATGAACTGCATTCATGCAGTGGCATACCCTCAGCCAAGCACCTTCTTATTTTGTAGACTGAATGTGGACTGTGCATATAAAGTATATGTGCTGAGTAATATGTAAAATTACTTCTACCCTTCTTTTATAGGTTCTCTTTCTGACTGAAGCCAAAGCTGGCATTCCATTCTGGTAGATTTCAGAAAACCAGGCTAATTGCAACTAACTTTCTGGTTTAAACAGCAGGCAGGGCTAACAAAAAAGTATCTAACCCTTTTCTGGTAAATATGGCAACATAAATAATAGGAAAAACAAACACACAAACAAAAGCAAAAACCACCAAGAACTTCCAGATCTTCCTTCTTGATCACCTCCTACTTCCAAATACCCCTTACATTTTCAGGAATGGTTTATCAAAACAGTTGAGAAGTCATTGTAAAAATAGTGATAGGACTGCAGAGTTTGAAATTCAAAAGGGTGATATTAAGGATGAATATGACCAGTTACCTGCTAAGTTGTTACTTATCTTAGTCTATATGATCTCTGCAGACTTGAGCAAAGGGCAAACCACAAAAGGAGAAAAATTGGGCAAGGAAATGTGTTTTTCATATAGCTGACTTCCAAAAATACGTTCTGATATTATTTGTGCCCAAAAAAATACTTTGTGACTGTGGAAGTACTTTCCTTTCAGTAGGATTGTGTTTTTGGAAAGTAAGCTGTGGTTTTGGTTTTATGGGTTTGGCTGATGCCAGCTAGCAGGTAGCCGTAGTTACCATGGATTCCAGTGTATATGGCTAGGTATATTTTCCCTTAGCCAGTAAGCTCTCAGGGAAAAGAGTTTGGAGTGAATAGCCAAAAGTCAGATTTGTCATTTAAACCTGCAAAGTATTATGTCATAATTCCAATGTGAAAGTCTCATGACAAGGTGCATAAACTGTGTGAAGTAGAGCTGTTACAGTGAAATACTATCAAGTATTTGTAGTATTTCTAGTATCAAGTATCATATCTTTTCCTACTTACTGCTTTTAGCATCTTCTCAGGGAAACACAAATCTTCACTGCTCACTTCCTCACATTCCAAAGAAAAGCCTCTTTTGTTCTTAAAGAAAATATCAGTGTAATTATTTTAAGTATGTACAAAACTAGGTTTATTATAGAAACAACTAATAGAATAGTTCACTAAATTATCATTTGGTCTCTTAACAATGAATGACTGCATCCACAGAGGACATGAAGTATCTCATGAGGTTGTGTGAAAAACATTCATTTGGCTCATACGTTCCCAAGCCTGGGAAGCTTCCAAGCTATGGAAGAAATACTTGTATGCTTTTATAGTAGGATAGTAGGACTCTTTGCCTATTACATTTTCTCAAATGTTCCAGGTATCTTCATCTGTATGGTGGTGAGGAAAAGGCAGGCCATGAGGGGGAAAAACAAACAAACAAACAAATAAAAAAACAACAACAAAACCTTCATGGAGTAATTGTGCAAATTACTTCATTATCAATGAAGCACTTTTCATTGGGGGGATTATATTCTGGTGAATTATGGTGCTGTGGTTTCAGCTGATGATAATTTGTAGAAATCCCTGGTGACTGTGTACTCTAAAACACATGACTTCTGTCAATCATCTGTGGAGGACATGGAGCTCTTCATAAGACACAAATATCATATATTCAGCCAGGTGAGTTTGAATGAAAAAAAAAAAAAAAAAAAAAAATTTTTTTTGTTTTTTTTTTTTAAGAAAAAGGAGTTTCATTTTAAATAAAAATTTTTTAAAAATAAAAAAAAAAAAAAAAAAAAAAAAAAGTAAATCCGGAAATTATTATGCATTTAACAATTCCTTCCACTTACACTGAAGAAAGGAAAGGTTGCAAACAACATCTGTAGATTATGGTGATTTTAAACATTTACTTACCAGTTTCTCAATCTCCTTTAAAACCTCACTCCACTGCACGCTTTCAAAGCACTGGTGGCTGTTACTTTGTTGATGACCAAGGGATGTAGCAATAAGGCAGATGGATAAGAGGCTCAAGAAGCTCCCAGGGCAATACATTGTAGTTCTGGAGCAATGAAGAAGTGGACAGGAAGCTAACATAATTAAGATGGTTTTACAATTCTGCAAAGCCATACAAGCACAGTTGATATCATTTACCCCTGCATGTCTACTTTTAGGCTTTAAGAATTCTAATTTCTAATAAAGATGAAGGCCATAACTGTACCTGTACATGGACTTAGCTTTAGTCAGTGCAATTGTATCCACTTTAAACTAATAGGAATTTGGCCCAGCGCTCCAGGGCAACCATAATGTTTCCTAGGGCAAAAGTCAATGGGAAGATAAGACCGATTACGGATGTTCTGCGGTAGGCTTAATGAGTTAAAATTTTATGGCATACCATTTGAAAGTTATATTATACAATGTATAAGCAGAAAAATAAAACATATAAGAAAACATGACTTGACATGTTGATATATAATTCATATAATATGTAAATGTTAGAATGTGTTTGTTTGTTTGTTTGTTTTTAATCATATTCTGATTTTCTAAAACTTTTGTTTTACCACTATTTCTATATAGATAAGCACATACAATATATAGAAAATTTCTTACTATAATGAATCTGACTAAATGTAAACTGTCAATTCTACAAAGTAATGAATTAAAAATAGATTTTTTTTTTCCATCTGTTTGCTGTATAGTAATAGTTGTCACTTGTAGCATAATTTAAAGCAATTGCTTCTAAATATAAGATAATTTTTAGTAAGACGTGAAACTCATTTGACATTGCATTAGTAAAGGAAAAAGGAAATGAGTAAAACAAAAATCAGTAATAAAATCAAAGAAACCTACCTTGTGGATAATATTATGCTCCTGATTGTGCACCACTACTGGAGGGCTCCTGGGGTACCATTCTGTCAGCTCTTTCAGTCCCTTTTAAATGCTCTTCTTCCACTTCTAGAAATCTCTTACCGCCTCCTTTTAGTAGGTGATACAGAGTGAAACTTCCTTCTTTCAGTATTCCTTTTCTTCAGGTACATTGATTTCCAGGCAATAGGGAATTTATATGTGGGTGGCATAGAGGCTACATTTTAACATTTTCATTTAAACAGGTAAAAACTAGATAGACAGTCTGTAGAACAAAATCTTTATTTTACAAGATTCTATGTCAATAATTAACAATTCATAAGTATTCATATACAGTTAATAAAATATAACAATTACTGTTCTTCATGATGAACTATTATTTTCTGTATTTACATTATGAATGTATAAATTTATATAACTTCTTCTGGTTTTATTATGCTTATGTAAGTAATATTAAGCATAACAGGAAAAATATCTGTGTGAACATCCAACATTATAGTTCTGTAAGAACTTTTAAATACAAAATACAAACACGTGCACACACATACATACATGTCACACATGTACATACCTATGATCATGCCTGTGCATGTATATGTACATTACTTCTCCAAATTACACCAAGGACTATGAAGTAATCTGCAGAAGTTTTTCATTGACTGTAGGTTGGAGTATTGAAAGGTACTAAAGATAATTGATGTCTCAGAGCTAATCCTTACCAAATTAGAAAATGTCCTAATAATAACATTTTCATTACATTTTCTCCCTTAGGCTTTTAAATCCCTTCAAAACTCAAAGCACTGTAGCATCTAAATGTATTATCCCTGTAATTTCATACCTGTCTGAGCCCCTTCATCCTATTGCCTCAAGTTTCTCTGTGATAGAGTTTGTTAAGCACTTTTACTTGTGGATAGACAGCATTTTGCACCAGGTTTATGTTAATGCAAATACCTTTAAACAGTGGCACCATAAGTTTTACGGTTGATATTTGTTTCAGGAGAGCTTTTGATCCAACATCAGTAAAGACTAGAAAATATACATGGCATAGTTTATCTTCAATGGACTTTCTTCAATAAGAGAAGCATCTTGGGGGAGTTGGATAATTTCATGAAAATTGCCTGTGCTCTTTGTCTTCTTTTCCCCTTTCTTCTTTTACTATTTACATCTTCTTGAGAGATTAAGACTATGGAAGAGAAGATGCACAATGATTGCTGTGTAATATCTTGTGACTAAATCATAATTATTCTTCCTTTAACTTTATTGTTAGAGAATATTGTATTTTGTGACAGCTATAAGTAACTCATGTTTCTTGGGAAAATTCAGGTTGTTTAAAAGGAATTATTGTTTCAATTTAATTTAAATGAAGTTTTGTAACAGGCTGTAATATTTTTGTGACTATTGGAACATTAGATGTATGACAATACAGAGCGTAAATAGTAAATATTGACGTTAATTTAATAATTTGTGATTAAGATGATCTTTTTAAAATTCTATTTGGCTCTCATTAGTAATCAACATTGTCCTGGTCCAGCCTGCTATGTTTTAGTGTCAAAGAAAGAGCAAATTTGATTAAATTTTCATTGTATGAGTGTTTTATTTGTGTTGAAAGCAAAGTATTGCTTGAACATTGAAGCTCTGAGCATGTGGCATCCCTATGTGTCAGGGATAGGTAATGGAGAATGACAATTGTGGACATGGCCTGAAGATGTAACTCCTCAGATCTTATCAAATAACCATATTTCTCAGACTCAGTTCACGTATTTTTGTATTTGTAGGAAGCTGAATGGACTTCCATGTATTTAGCAATACAAAGCAAATTTAGAAATAGTGCAGAGGATCAAGAGGGCTAGAATTTACAGGGTACTTAGTACAGTTCTTTTAAGAGAAACTCCAATATAGAAGGACCATTTGACACATAAAGATATTTAATTATCATTTTGAAAGTTCGCAGCAGTGATATAGGATAATTTGTATTAACTTACAAGCTTGAGAAGTTGATGAAAGGATAATGTCAAGCAGTGTATATCAAAGCCTGAGGCTGGATTTGGTGAATTTAGATTTTGATATATATATGTATACTTTGTAAAACGTGGGTTAGTGTAAACATCCTCAGAATGTCTTAGTTAAGCCAGATTAATTGTGATTTGAAATGCAGAAAACAGCAACAAAATAAAAGCTTCCTCTTTTTCAGATGTTCTCACAACCAAATAAAACAACTGTACAAACTATTGTAATAGTTAAATATTCTGAGTTAAGCCTGAAACACATCTGAGAATAATTAATCCTTACCACTTTTGGTATCATTTCCTTCTATATCTTTTAATGCTCATTGCTTTCTATTCCTGAAGTTTATGTATTTGTTTTAGAATTCTCACTCTTTTCTGCGTACAGTTTTTCATGCAACAACCCAACTCTATGTCACAGACATTCCTGAGTTAATATTTGGAAGAATTTTGTGGTTTATATAATCCATTTAACAGTATCAAAATATGAAGCATTCTAGTCATGATTACTTTGGCATCCAGACTAAGACACTTTCAAAAGACTTGCTTCCTGCAAGTGCTGATCACCCAATCCCTGAAAATTGTGCTCTTCATAATCAAAATGTTAAAATTTTTCAATGACTTTGAAAATGATGGTGATATCTAACCTTACCCTTTTTCTTAAAATTTAGCTAGTATTCACCATTTGTATGAAAACATGTATGAATGTAAGCCCTGCTAACACTTAATTTTTTCTAATTAAGTCAATTCTGTCTGAAAATAATACAAAAAAATGTTTTTGGAAAATCTGTTGATAAGCCTCATAGTTCAGCTGCTCAGTAGATTGTGACACTGTTCATAATTCAAAATTTAAATTAAGATCCAGTTCAATTAACTGATTAATTCTCATCAACTTCCATAGGTTTTCTCACATACTGAAAGGTAAATGCAATTCAAAAATAAATACACTCTCCTATGAGGAGAGGCTGAGAGAGCTGGGACTGTTCAGCCTGGAGAAAAGGAGGCTCAGGGGTGACCTTATC
>CM021766.1:11975277-12095807 GCA_011076525.1 Nettapus auritus | reverse complement strand
AAGAAAAGAAAAGAAAAGAAAAGAAAAGAAAAGAAAAGAAAAGAAAAAAGAAAAGCGAAAGGGTTAAAAAACAGAGAGAAGAGGTAAAAGATGATTACATTTTGGTATAGTAATTGAGGTATGAGGTATGAGAAAGAAAAAACTTTGCATTACAATCTACTAAGTGAAGAACTGAATAGTACATAAAACAATCTGTGAAACTAATCCTATGTTATCCTTGCCTTGAGCCTCAGTCTGATATATTGGGTAAAAGGTACATGTAACCACCAATGAAAATTAACATAACTCAAGCTCACTTGTTTTAAAGATTCAATGTATGTAACGTATTTGACCACTAGAGGGAAGCACTGAACCGAGCTATAGCAGTTTACGGCCTTGAGACAACTAGAACAGCCGCTATAGTGACAGACTCTTTTGCATTTAGTGGCAACATTAACATTTTGCAGGGACGAAATACAATTATTGGTCTAAGGAAATGTCTTATTCTTTCTATCATGGATATAAATCTACTCTAAAACTTTAGTTACTGTCATGAATCATGGAAAATCAAGCAAATTATATATTAAACAAATAGCAGGCAATGTCTGTTTGTCACAGTTTCATCTTTTCTTCCTTTCTCCTTCAATTGATGTTTCCTAATTTAAACCTGTTCTTCCTTTAGTACAAGTAGAAGGAAAAAATCTTTAGGGTCTGAATCACCGCCTTCTGTAGTTTTATTTCTGGCCTGACATGGTAAAAGAAAGTCTTGTCTAAAGATTTTTTTACTTTATGCCAGAGTTAATGACTATAACATATTGGATCTCATGCACAATTCATGAGGGCTGATTTAGCATTAATGCAGGTGCATAGAATGGCTCAAGCTGTTCACCTGCTCTCCCTGATGGAGGCAAAATGCTGCCATGATTTGTAACAAGAAGAAACTGGAGGAATAAATCAGGGAGATAAAATATATAAGGTATATATAAATGTAGCTTAAAATGCATTGTAAATGATTTGTATATAGCTAGTCAAACACCTTTCTCTAGTGGCAGGCTAATCTTCCAGTCAATGCTAAAACACAAGGCTAGATTGTCATCCCGTTGGCAACCCTCTGAAGCAAATTAGGACTTGATCCTTCTGCCAGTGGAATCATTGGCAAGCAATCATATGCACAATATGCTGCTTCAAATGCAATCTGAAGGAATGTACATTTGATCTAGCTGGATAAAACTCTTCAACTGATAATCACCAACTAACTTGTGATGTTGATAATTGTCACTTCTCTAACTAATTTTCTTCTAAAATATAGCAAGAAATTCTAGCAAGGTGAGATTTGTCCCCATGTCTATTGGAAACAGCATAAGATTTGTTGGTTCCAGTAGCTTTCAAAACTACTAACAAAATATTTTTTCTTTTAAATGTCTCATTATAGAGTTAGTGAATTTATAGGAACTATATAGCAATTAAATTATGTCCTTCCAAAATTAATATTGACAGGCATTTACCATTCCTCCATCCTGCAAATGTGTAGAAAGCCCAGTAGTTTAATTTCTCATTTCTGATTTTTAGCTTTTGTCCTGTTGGAGATGTATATTAACTGGGAAAAGTAGGCCTGGATGCTCAAAGACTATATGAGTTGTTTAATCTAGAAATTGAACTTTAGCATGCTAATGTTAATTAGATTTCATTCAAAAAAGAAATTTCAAGTGGGATCTTCATCCTCTGAAGGGAGGATGCAAAGATGATGGAGCCAGGCTCAGGAGAGCTCAGTGACAGGGCAAGAGGCACAAACTGAAACACAGAGAAGTTCAGGTGAACATAAGATTTATTCTTATTCTTATTCTTATTCTTATTCTTATTCTTATTCTTATTCTTATTCTTATTCTTATTCTTATTCTTATTTATTTTAATGTGAAGGTGGAGCAGGTTGCCCAGGAAGGGCATATCTCCATATCTCCATCCTTAGAAGTATTCATAAGCTGCCTGCTCAGTCTGACCCTCCAATGAGTAGCGGGGTTAGACTTCAGTCATGACAGTTCCATTCCAACATCATCTATATGGTGATCATGGGATTCTGTAAAGTGTACTATATGTAATAAAGTATCACCTAGAAACTAATCCTAGGTATACTTATATAAGAAATATATGTGGTATTTCAAATATAACATACACTTGTAACATCAACAAATTACAAATTTTAATAGCAAATAGCTACTTATTCCTTCTCAGATTTCACATAAAAGTGATTTTCATTATATTAAAACTTTCAAAAATGTTATACATCTATTTGAGGTTAATTCTGGAACTCTTGCTATAGTCTAGTAGCATCTTTTCTCCAGACTCATGCTTTAATAATGTCATAATATCACTGACTACCAGGTAGTCACTCCAAACTTTCCTGACAGATAAAGTTTAGAAGCTAATTCACTTATCAGTGTCTACAGGGTTCTGTGCCACTGATTTCATGGATACTTGCATTTGATGCCATCAGTTATTTAAAATGAGCAAGTAGTTCAAATGACATGTAAACAATCCAGAAGCTACATTGCAGGAATTAAATACCACATAACATCTTAATCGTCTGGACTATGTAGTCTGTAGTTCTGCCAACTAACACTTCGTACTGTACAATATATGATATTACAGATATCTTCAGAGTCTTCCAGAGAGTACAGATTTGTACAGAATTTGACGATGGTATGCTGTACATGCACGACTAAACTGTCAGCTGGAGAGGGGTCAGAGTGGGTACAAAGAGATAAGTTTCTCTCAAGAGAAGACTTTCTTTCCTGATGAGAATTGATTTTGCACAGACAAAAAAAAAATATTTATTGGAAATTCTAATAGATCCAAATCATGATAAAGCATTGTTATAAAAACTTCTAGACATGTCTAATATAGAAGGTAGTGTGTATATATAACTGGTGGTCAGTGATGGTCTAACTTGATCTTCATAATATTCCTAAGTCTCACCTGCAACAGGACGTTTTAATAATATTACTACTGTGACCATAACTTCCATTATCTCTGTATCATTTTCCTGGGCCTAAAAAAAAGTTGTGAAGCAACAAGATGATATCACCAATTTATGGGGTCTGAGCAAATTTTTTTTTTTTTCAAAATACTGATTCATTTCCTTTCCTGTGAATTTAACTTCTAATTCTATGTTATTGTCTGTCCATCCCTTAGCTTCCTTATGTACAATAAAAACTTAGTCAACCAGACACAACCAGCTGTAGTACTGTTTACTGTGACCTGAAAGTAAGTCCTAGGCAGCCTGTTCTCTTTTGAATGACTAAGAGTGAACTTACAATACCAGATCTTTTCTAGAGTCAGTATAGTAAAGGACTAGTTTAAATGTCTGGCTTTGATCTATGCACTAAGCATTTCAGGAAACTGTCTCATCTAGTGGAAACTAATTTTTGGTCAAGAAAGAATGTTATAATTTTCCTTTTTTTAAAAAAATATATATATATATATTTTTATTTTTTATTTATTTGTCTTTTTAATGATACCCTGTGTGTAAACCAAGCTTCAAGTTTGAGCTTTGAATATGAGATAGAAATAGAGACCACTGTATGCATGGTTCTTTCTAGAATTCTATATTGTTATCAAATAAAGGGAATAGAATATTACCACAGAGAGTAACATTTCAACCTATGCAGCCTAAAATTTTTAAGCTTAGATAAGAGGGTGATAGAACTGAAATTACTTTAGGGATGACCCAACTACAGGTCTTGAGACTGTTTTGCTCATATTATCCTGGGGAGAATTGTATGGATAGCCTAAAATTGTTATCCAAAAGTAACTATATATTAGGATTGACTGAACAGATCTTTAGGTTTCATTAAATTTATCTAATTAGAACTCTATTGATGGTAATGGGAGTTTAGCTTGCATGTAAACATCTAAATTTAGATGTCTTAATCTGTGAGCCGTACCACTCAGGATGATTTAAACTTTCTGGCTTGGTTAAGTCCAATCTAATTTCACAGCAACATAGCATTTAGTTCAGAATAATATCCTGCCATGAAGGGTGACTACAGTATAGGCTATTCTGGAGACCTGCAGTTATTTACTTTAGGTGATAAAACTTTTAGCATTTACTTAAATGGGATGTTATCTGGTAACCAAGATGTTTGTCAATCTTTGCTACAGCACCTTGATGCAAAAAGTATTTATTCATTGGGCACTAGGTACTAGGGATATAGAATGAATTCAGTTGATGAAATTCTGGCCAATTTGATGAAAGTATGGCATGCTGTAATGACATTATAGTACTTTTAATTTCATTTTTATTGTGTAACATAGTTTCATTTTCTTGCATGGGCACAGAACTTGACTGAGGTCGTGCAATGACACATAGCTTATTGCCATGTTTGGCTTTTGTTAAATCATTATTCATAGTGCATTAAAATACTAAGTTATTCATGCCTTAAATGTGCAACATTATAATTATTGCTGCATTTTTTTTTTTTTCTGCCACCATACTTGTTTTTGGTAACCTTTCTGAATACCTTTCTCAATAACTTTTCTTTATAATCTTATCTAGTATTAATTAAGAATATGTTTACATATGAATTCTAAACTATTAATAACATAAATCATTCTAGTGATGGAACAGAATTGTGGGCAGTTTTGAAAAATGACTTGTTATTCCTTTTTCTTATTTTTTTTGTTCCATAACAAAACAACTTTCCCCCTCATTCAGAGACTTTTCCTTGGAGATTCATTTATCCTTTCATTGATATACCCAAGCAAAAACATTCTTGTAAAGTGTCACAGAAATTTGAAAGTAACCAATTTACAAATATGCCTCCTCCTTGATTGTCAGTAACTTCTGTCTTTTGTATTTACAAGAAGATATTCTGGGTAATTCTCCTAAATTTAATAATTTGTGTTTTTGTTTTTTTTTTTAAAAAAAACTTTTTTTGTTAATGAAAAAAAAAATAAACATCTTAAGTTCTTCGAAGACCTGCTTTGAAAAACAGCAATTTTGGCTAGGGCACAATTTAGATTATCTTGGAATTCTTCAGGTTTTAGTTTCAGCAGGTACTTATCTGTTCTGTTACTGATGCTACACTGCTGGACTTCACTGGAGGGGCTATAAGTGGCCATTGGAATGGGAAGTTAGGCAAAAAGCTTGCAAAATTCTGATACTACGCAAGTGCAGGTGACCAGAAAGAATATGCACAGAACAGTCTACCTCTGTGCTACCATCTGAAACTATCTCTTTCAATTGGTATTGTGGCTCTTGCAGTTTCAAATGTGCAGGGCAGTATTTCTAGTGATCAACGTATATGCACCCTAAATTAAGCTATTTTTGGAAAAGGGTATGTTTCAGTCTAAGATGATCTCGGTTTTTCCACTTTTTTTTTTTTTTTTTTCATTTAGCAATCCACTAATTTGTATAGTTAGGCAGATTTTTTATTTTATTCCTTTTTCTGTTATTCTCAGGTAAACTGCTCATTAAATTTAAAATCATTGTCACCTCTTCACATACTGTGAAGCACTGAATTTCTACTGTTTGGAGAATACATGGAGACTACATGGTTTCTACATGGAGACTGGAATGACTTAAATAAAGAGCAGACCTCTACATTTACTCGGATGAATTCTACCATAAATCCTTTGACTGTAGGAACTGTGTCCTTTTCTCTGAACCATGAAATGATTCTAAATAAGATGACAAAGCATATCTAAGCAACTGCTGTACATTCCAGAATAGGTTCAAATAATCATTTTCCTTTTCATTTAATTATGCCAAATATTGAAATTCTGGAGATACCTGACTCAGCTGACTATTTTGTATACTCATCATTTGTATGAATGTTTTTAACTGAAACCATTCTATGATTCTATGGTTCTATGATTCTAAGAATACTGCTCTGTGTTCTACATCCCTACTATTCAGTAGCACAGGATTTCAGAGTGGACTATCACACATTATTTATGATCTCACATTATTTTATTTGCATATAAACTACACTAATAAACAATTGTCTGGTGAAGGAGGTTCCAAAATATCAGACATATACACAGTTTCAGCTACTGACTTATAAAAATCCCTTTGACCAGCAAAGAGTTCCAGGGATTCTAACTTGTAATTTGTATTCTCATTATATTTAACAACTCTTTACACAATCTATCTAGGTCAGTTTAAATGAATGCCTTGTTGCTACGTAGGTGATTATGGGTTGCAACTCATTTAATGTGCCCAATGATTCATGTTAAATTTATTGAATTTAATGCAGTATCTGAGTGACCTAGGCATGTGTAGTACTTAAAATGCATGCACACCAGCACATACAACCCTATGTAGTATTTTGCTTAAGTAATCGGTTATTGATGTGTTAGAATTTGAGATATCATGTGACTTTTTATGTCACTCTTTATTTTAATCCTGCTTGCAGTACTGAGTCTGCCTGGGTTGACTGGTTAACTCCCAGAAGCCCTACAGATTTTATGCCAACAATAATAGTTCAGAATGCGTCGAGTTCTATGATTTGTTACCTGGGCATCTGTCACAAGCCATTAACTTGTTCTTGCATCTTATTTTGTTGTTGTTGATGGGAAACTAATTAATGAACGCTCTTTGTTTCCAGCTGGAGGTATGTATCTATGAATCTTCCTTCAATATCTGACAAATCAAAGGGCATTTACAAGTAATACTCAATATCTTCTGTAGAGATGTTCTTTCTGTATGATAAGGGTCTATAAAGTATACCTGTATGATTCTCTGAATCTCCTGTACTTAAGTTTTTAATTAATGTGACAAGAGTGGACACTGCTTCAGAGAAATCTGAGCCCTCTTAAAATTCAGAAGTTAAGGCCATTACTTTTGGCAGATCTATATTTTTATGCTATTAGCCTATTCTGTTCCCAATAAAAGACTGTGCTTTCAGTTTTCAGCATGATATGGAACCCTTGCAAGACAGAAGGATAAAAGAATCATGTTTAAATTATCTAACAAAAATGTTCTTGACTTAATGAAATCCATACTGCCAGCAATGGTTTTTACCTTAAACACACTCCTTTCTTATCTCTAAACTACAGATGCACACTTGTGCTTGATATCATAGATAGGAGGGAATTCAAGGGGGAATTAATTTGGCATTCTTATCACCAAGTTCCAGAATTTTTTCTTCCCTCTGCCCAAATGGCCAAATTCTGCTTTTCTTACTCACCAAATTCTGTGATTCTTATATGCTAAATTTTATATGTTATATATATATATATATATATATATATATATATGCATACTTTGTGTGTGTGTGGTTTTGACAAACCCTCAAACTAGGATAATGAGCAAGGAAGACCTCACTGTAATCAACTTCTATTTCTAACTTCTGCTGAAATACCTCACAAAAGGAACAGTTATCTGCAAGATTTTATATATTCCATCTGCTGAATATTTGGATTCTAAGCAGTGAGATATAATTCAGTATAACTTTTTCTTCCCAAATAATTCCTAAGTCAACACTGATATATACTATAGTGTCTGATTATTGGGATGCACTAGTTATAATGTTAACAAATAAACCTCAGGTCCCCAAGAAGTAATGGTAATTCCATCCTCATATTTACACAACTTACACTAAATTATACCCTGCAGTGGGTCAGAAAATGTTAAGTGCAAAGCAATATGACTGACTATCAGCACATCAAAAATATTCAGGTATAGGCTGGAAAGATGTCTAGCAAACACATCTAGCAAAGGGATCCAGATCCTAGATCATTTATTTATTTATTTATTTTTAATATTTTCTTATGTGTAAAATTAGTGCAAATAATTTTATTGGCACCATAAACATTTATAGCTTATAAAGCTAAGTTATCAACTTTGATTCAAGAGAAGCATTTGCTGACGTAACAAATTATTTTGCATTGTTTTAGTTTATTTTCAGGATCATTTCAATATCTTAGGAAGATCAGAAACACATCCATGTGATAAAGCTAAATTTTTGTTGTTGTTGTTTGTTTTTCTTTTTTTCTTTTTTATTTATTCTCCAAAGGCTGTTTAACTGGGCTTTCTATACTTTTGAGGAGTTAAGTTAAGGTTAGGGAGAACAGGTAAGGCAGTTATTGCTCCCAACTGCAAGTTTATCTCCTCTACGGTGAATTTGCTTGATCACATGTCTCCAGGTCTTGCCTCTTCCTTGTCTTATGCAGATTTGTCAACTGTTCCCCTATAATGTCTTTCTGTCTCTCCTGTCATTCCCAAATCTGGCTTCTGCAGATTTTGAGGCTTCATGTAGACATAGGGAAGGATTTAAGAAAATCCTTAATAAACACAAAAGGCAGTGAGCTAGATACTACAGTGAATGACAGGGCAGAACTACTAATTTTTTCACTATTTCACCATGTTTTCCGATCTGTGAAGATGAGCTAATCAACACTAACCATAATGAATTTGGATTGCCTACATTTCGGATACATTTTGGATTGCCTTGTCATTTAAAAACAGACCTCAACATTATTTAGAGGTGAAGCATCCATCATAAAATCTGAATTAACTGTCTTTCTCAGTTACAATGATAAGAACTCTTTCTGACCCTAAAGAAAGTTTGGAAAGTCCTAGCTGGTCTTTCTCCAAGACCAAGAAATAGAATAGTTCTGTAACGAATGTAGTAAAGCCCTGTACCCCATATCCAGATGGTTCACTAACAAGCAAGAGTCCATCACCTATACAGTAGCTAGAGTAGTACATTGCTACTTGAGCATCTGGATAAAATTACTTGCTATTCTGTATATTTCTTCCAGTGTCTAGGACAAGTTCCTTAGCTAACTGAACAGTAATGATTCTATGATTCTATGATTCTAACTGATATTCTATTTCACATTTATAAAGCAGAGTCAGTAGTTCTAATATTATTGGGGAATAAACAGATTTTGTATGTCTCAGCTACTATGGTAATAGAAGCGATATAATTTCCATAGAGAATCAATTTTTGCTTTGTTTTGCAATATGATTTATGACAAATCCATGATTGAACCTGATCTTTAGAAATATATTTGAAATATATTGTACCATTTCTTTCTTTTGTGAGAGTTCTGGGTTAGTTACATTCTGCCTGTATTGCCTCTAATGGAGAGTTTATTGTCCTAAATGCATCTTCGTTGGCAACAAGATTTTCAGTCTGAGTTTCCTGGCCGCAGCCTGCTGATTTCAGAAATAATATATTTCTATTGGTGGGAGAGATGGACCTCTAATTGCCTTTCCTGATGATGTCAATATATATATTACATGTATTTGTTAAATTGCTCAGCAACTCTTAGCAGGATATATCCTGTGAGAAGTCAGTTTCATTTCATGCTACACAGCTTTTCTTTCTTTAACTATATACAATGGCTTAGTTCCCTGTTCACCTCTATGTGCTGGGGTTGTGTGATCAGAACAACAGTAGATGCAATCAAACTCACAATTAGACCATGATTCACATTATGTAAAAGATTCATCATGCCAATTGATGTGAAATGACATGTGATCTCTAGGCACTGATTGCACAAGGCTTTAATCTCTCCACACACTGAACTCTGTACCTTCAGTAGTTCAGCAAATCTTAGTTGTAATCATTTTTCAACTATTGCCTTTCCATGATTTCATTATGAAGAGTATAACAATGAGGTCTTTTTCTGCTACTTCATTTAAATGTCAGAGAGTGCTGATTACATGGTTAGCATCCTGATAGTTGACCTTTTGGGTGGAAATGGTATGAGACTAGTGTTTTTTACCATTCGGGGGTTAGGTGACAGGTGGCATTTTTTTTTTTTTTTCTTTATCTTAGCATTCCTCTTTTCCTTCTTGGCCTACTGGGTCAATCACTTAGAAACTTTTTGAAGACAAGTGCATAGTGGTTTCTTTTAGGAGCTCAATCAAAAAAAGCAGACATTTTTTGGTAATTTCTAAGGTGAACAGGCATCTTAGATTAGAAGACTTCTAAATGCCAATGTTCAGGAAAAGAGTCTCCTAACCATAGCCTACATCTTCCCTAAAATTACTGGAGACACCAAAAATAAGAATCTATATTGACATGTCTGGAAGACCTCAAGTATCTCTCTCTTCTCTGGCCTGAGCAATGAGTTACCAGTGCATGTGTGTATGTGAGATGTGGAGGAAAAGCATGGCTCTGTGTAATGGTTACTGATTGGAAACAGGATGGACTTAACAGGCAGGGGTTTTCCAGCCATGAATCCTAAATAAAGGTAGTTTTGTCTTTAAAGCTTGTGAATGACAAGGGATATGTAGATGCTAATATGCAAGAATAAACTCTCTTTCAAAGAACTGAGTGGCACTTTTTTCATTTGTGAATACTTTATCCAGATGAAAAATCCCTGGAGACATATATATCAAAATAATAATAATAATAATTAAAAAAAAAAAAAAGAAATATGTAAATTATTGTGGTTTTGGTCAATAATTGAAAACATTCATTCCTAGAACTATATATATAAAAAAAAAAATAAATTAGTTTTCAGCTATTTTGGAATTCAGGCTGTGTCCTATATTTTTAAGTAGGAAACACAGATTATTAGGGATCAGCATTAAGCTGTAGTCATTTGTTTCTGATAGACTATTTTGAAACTATTCATGCCCAGATTTCTTTTAATTAACTTTTTTTTTTTTTTTCTTCATGATCAAAGAGAACTAGAGACAAAGTCCACTGGAAGTAGGAGATTAGATACAGCTTATAGATACCAAAAATATTTTGTAGTTGGAAATACCATTTTCCTACTCACACGTGCTGAAGCAAAAAAGCTACATTTCCCAGCCAGAATTACAACACATGAAAGATGTTCTGGAGACCTGAATTCCAATAGGAACTTTGCTGTTGTTATTGTTTCTAACACTATTGAAAACTGGGTTCAGATGCTGTAAAATTGGAGAGCAGATGAATTTTTCAAGACCGAAAAAAAAAATCATTTGGGATTTTCTTTGCTTGTTTGTTTTATCCCAGATGCAAATGGTGTGTTTGTATGGATCAAATCTGTTGCAACAGGTTAAGACTTTTGTCTGATGAAGATCTGTTTTCCATTTCACATTCCTGTGATTTGACTTCAGTTTGCGCACCACTCGTAAAGCCTCTCCAATCATGGTGTACTGAAGCTTTCTTTATATATAGCCACTCTGAAATGCTTCATTCATAAAAGCCAGTGCATTTGTTGTAAGCTAAGCAGACTGATAGAGGAAGGTCAAATCATCTTGTCCATCTTAAAATTGTTGACTCAGTTGTTAAGGCCTTTACCTAAAATAGGTGATCTCTATACTTTTACACTTTATCTTGTAGTCCTCACTATTGACAGGAGGAATAAAAACTCATAAATCTCCATGGAATTTCAATACCTTGGGAAAATTGCTTGTTCACTTACAGTCACCCTTTAACAACACTGTGCCATACTGTCTGAGTATCATTACCTGTTACTAGGTAAATCACAGGGAAAATCTGTGGCAGAGCTGAGCCTTGTATGAATGCATTTACAGTTTTAAAATTAAAATTTAATTTCAAAAGGTTTTGTTTTTTTTTTTTTTTATTTTTAATTTCATAATGATGACCTTTTAAGTTCTAGTCTTTCTAGCAATAGCATTAAAAAGTGACATTTACTAGCAAAAGGCTATATATTTTCTGTTGTTTCTAGGAAATGTAGTATACCTTATGGGAAGGAATAAAAAATGAGTCTTTGCTCACTCAAAAATCTAGATGGGGCATTTCTACAAAATTTCTGTCTATTTGTCTACCAATAAAGCTATTTGATTAATTACTTAAGGCTGGAAGAACAAGGACAAGGAAAACAGCAGTGATTTCCCCTGAGCAATAAATGTGATTCACAAATACAATAATCCCCTTGTTCCCCCCCAAAAATAAAAGATCCAATTTCTCAGCAGCTGTAACTATATAGAAATACCTCACTTGTAGCTTCATCTATTGTTATTAATATTTATTAATAATATTATTTTCCAAGTTATTGTAGATATATAAGAAATTGAACATTTTCATTGCATTTTTTCATTGTAATGGAAAGTAATTGGGTAATATTTGATTTTAATTAATCAGACAATAAAAGTCAATAAGGAGCTGAAAATTCTCTGAAGCACTTCTGTTTGCAGAGCAATATGGATGGTTTAACTTTAAATGTCATGTTGTCTTTATTTATTTATTTATTTATTTATTCTACCCTAAATAGATTCAGAACACAAAAAATGTTCAAAAATAGAAATAGCAAGAGGTTTTATTTATTTATTTATTACTTTAAAAGGTTTATATATGTCTTAGGGGGCAGACAGATGATTCTTAACTATCAGTTTACTGTAATTTGGAAAGTTGCTATGTGAAAATGGTGGACCAGTCTCAAAGTCTCTTAGGTGGGAACATCTTCCTCCTAATGCTTCATCCTAGAATTTTATTTGCATATTACCTTTAGTTTCTTGATAGAGGCTATATAAGCATATAGAAGATAAGTTTTAATAATAAGAGATAAAATGAAATAAATCAGTACTTAAATAGTAAATATAAGCCTGATCAAAATATTGTCTCTTAATTCTTGAAACAAAAAATCAGATGTCATGTTCAGAGCATTTTTTAACACATAATATAGAGTTAATTTTGACATGTGGGCTTGGATTTATAGAATATTAGCTCATCTGCCCTTGAGAGAGTCTTGTGACACAATCAGAAAAACACTTAGGCACATGCTCAATTTAAGCATTAGATATCACTACTGAAGTCTATGAAACTAATCTGGTAATTAGCATGTGTTTTCCTTATTTGGATAATGACCACAGTATAGATGAGCAGAAGGATAAAATGAATATTCTGAGAGAAGTTCACTTGCATCTAGAGAGAGATCCTCACAAAAAAAAAAAAAAAAAAAAAAAAACATCAACAACAACAAAACACCACCAACAAACAACACCAACAAAGAACAACACCACAACAACAAAGCAGCATTTGCCTGTGGTTTGGATTCCTTGACACTGTGCATGTAAAAATCTGTAGTATGTCTCCTGTTGTGATATGGGAGTAGCTTCATAAGCTCAGTGCTGTTCCTAGCCTTATATATTTCCATTTCCAATAAGGAAGGAATACATATATATATAAATATATATTTCCATTTCCAATAAGGAAGTCTTCAATAAGGAAGAAAAAATGGTATAACTGCTGACACAGACTTAGGAGAGATCACTCATCTATTTAACATATGTAGATATTTCACTGGCACTATTTAAATGGCCAAAATCTATCCCAAGGGCCATTTACAAGAAAACACTCAGCTGGCCATTCGATTTTGATAGATGTAATTTTTTTTCTAAATGAGCTTGACGTTCATTATAATAGAAACATATGTCGATGGTAACAGTGTTGAGGGCCATGTGCCAACCCTCCTTTGTTGCTGGTGATTGAACACTGGAACCCTGACTATGCTCTGGATGCTTCCAGATAGGACTGCAGATGTTGATTTTTGCTCTTCTATTCACTGAGTGATAGACACATCCAATTATACCTATCACTAACAGGAATCTTTATGCACTTGTAATTTATTTCTTAATCAAAACAAATCTATAGATGGAAATTGAGGTTAAAAGATCATATTTCATGTGTGAACATATTACATTAATTATTAATTTTCCATTTCTATTCAACCATGATTTGCCAGTTCTTCTTTGTTGATTGCAGCCATCTGTTGCACCATCACTTTGCAAGGGTCTATCTTTAGATGCATAGCACTCCAGGAGATAAAATTTTCTTAGCATTCCTTCAGGAAGAATTTAGAGATATAAATATAGAAATTTAAATTTAAATTTAGAAATGCTGTAAATCAGTAAGGGTCTGTGTAGCACAGTAATCTCTTCATATTTTCACCAGCCTTTTCCTCCAACCCTAGCAGGTGTAATGCTGATAGTTTGTCAGTTCTATTTTCCATTGAGCACTTCAAACAAAATCAGCTGTGATCTTCGCCAGTGCAACCCCTGTTCGTTGGCTGAATTTAAGCTCAGGCCTGGTCCTTACCTGGGCTATGCTACAAGTATGCCTGTGCGTGGCCTTGTACCTTGCTGTTCCTGACCCTGTCTTGCTGACTTACCTTGTCTTGACTGCAGACCTACCTTATCCCAAGGACTTGTCTGGAGATCAATAGACTTCTTGATGATGTTGGTTACCATCAGAGTGCTGCTCTTCTTGTTTAGGTTCTATGGGACATTGCCCCTTCCTGCTTTGCCATCATCCTTGCATCCTGGCTCATATTCCTTTGTGGATCAGCCCACATTTGCGGGGGCAACATGAGTATAACTGACAACATAAGATTAAGAAAATGCATTCCAATAAGCCTAAATTAGTGAGTAATTACTGGAGTAAATTTTAAAACAAAACAAAACAAAACAGTATTTATTTAAAAATAAGTAGCATTTATCTCAAAATCATAGAATGGCTCAGGTTGGAAGGGACCTTAAAGATCACTGAGTTCCAACCCTCCTGCCATAGGCAAGGAGCCAGAAATGCTATTTTATGTCTTTTTATGTATATATCTAAGATTTAACCTTTAAAGAAGAGATACATTTTGAAACTTTCTCTAAGGGTAAAAGACCTTTACAGAATTTGGTTGCTGTCTTTCAACTCAGATGTCTACAGTCACATACCTGCCACACATTAGGCCTCTGTAAGACAGCTGGCAGTATGCAATATGTTTGTGTGCCTCAGGACCTTTCCAGACTGGTATCATAGAGTAGATTAGTGACAAAAGTGGTATTAAACTAAGGTGTGTGACACCTCCTACACCTCCTACAGATCAGGCACTTTTTCTTCTGCTGACTTTGAAATTAGGGTGGTGTCCTCCAGGAGAGCTTTGGAACAGACATGGGCAGTAATTTCTTAAGCTGTTGCAATAAGAGTCACTAGAGCTCATCTTCCACATTATTAAATATTAATTATATACATATAAACACAGAGATATGCACACACAATTAATTCATCCCTTGTGTAATGCTGTACGCTTAAAAGACAACAGTGTTCGTGTTGCCAGATTCAGTGTTGGTTTTCTGTTTCCACTAAATCAGCATATTTCTCCTTAGACACAGCTACTTTATGTTTTATAAAATAATTAAACATTGTTTATAATTGTACTTTTTGATTTCACTCAGGTAGATATCCATCTGCATGAAAGAATTTACATTTTGATTTCATGCCCGTTATATATATATATATATGCATATATGAAACTTTTGTGAACAAATTAGGCATCTCGCTCAAAAAATATGTCTACCTATGGCTTAGCAAGTGTTGTTTACTCTATACAGTTTATATGTACCTATTGTCTGCACAGTTGCTTTCAAGGAAAATAGTTTTTGAACTTCAATAATATAACAAACATTAAGACAGAATATTACTATGACCCTCTAATGCTTTTAGCTTTTTTATTTTAAAAAACTTTTCTTTTTTAATAACTATTCAGCTTAATTATGATTGTAAAATATTTTCAAGTTCCTATACACACTGGATAATTTTGAAAGGGAATACTGTGAGTTAAATGATGTGAAAAAGTAGTAAATGTTTTATAAACAAGAGAGGGAGGAAAAAATATTTTTTCCCTGGTTTCATAGGGATTATACCAGATAATTAAAAAAGAAGTTGTAGCAGATTTGCTATTAATGCAATTTTTTACATAGCACAGATATTACTGTGATGCTTTCTCACTACTTTTTTCTGATTTAAGAGCTAAGATAGAAAAGCTAAAAACTAACATTTTTCTTTTTTTTTTTTTTTTTTTTTTTTTTTTTTTTTTCAAAACTTTGGTAGCTTTATCAGGTGATCATCCCCCTCTACTCTGCTCTGGTGAGGCCGCACCTTGAGTACCGTGTCCAGTTTTGGGGCCCTCACTACAAGAAGGACATCAAGGCCCTGGAGTGTGTTCACAGAAGGGCTACAAAGCTGGTGAAGAGCCTGGAACACAAGTCCTGTGAGGAGCAGCTGAGGGAACTGGGGTTGTTTGGTCTGGAGAAGAGGAGGCTCAGGGGAGACCTTATTGCTCTCTACAGGTACCTGAAAGGAAGGTCTGGGGAGCTGGGGGTCAGCTGCTTTTCACAGGTAACTAGTGACAGGACTAGAGGGGATGGCCTCAAGTTGCACCAGGGGAGGTTCAGGTTGTAAATGAGGAGACATTTCTTCTCAGAAAGAGCAGTCAGGCATTGGAACAGGTTGCCCAGGGAGTTGGTAGAGTCATCATCCCTGGGGGTGTTTAAGAAGAATGAAAACGTATTTACTTTTCATTTTATTTATTGTTTGTTTATTTCTTTCTTTCTTTTTTTTTTTTTTTTTTTTTTTGAGAAAACGATAAAGTCACTGGCAGATAGGCAGAACGAAGACAGGACCTTCTGGGTCCTTACTGGGTCTTGGAGCACAGTCCCTGTTCCTTCCCACCTACCAAGCTCTCTGGCTCTGTTGGTCCCAGGCCTCACTTAAACAGACCATTTTTGATACATACATGGAAGAATCTCTTGCAACAAATCAATATAGAGATAAAGTGTTCATATGCACATAACTGCTGTAGTGTCGATTCTCCGTTTAGTTTTTATGCTGCATTGTGATGTGTCAACAAATACAGGTTATACAAGATTTCTGAGCTCCGAGGCTGCACTGTACAGTGGTGTATTGCTATACATATAGTTATTTTTCCCTTATTAAGCTTTCCTAGGAAGCAGCTAGCTGGTACAAGAAGATTTCTTGAGAGCAAAGTGTCAGAAAAAGGTAACCTCCTCCTCCAGGGTGTCCTCCCTGATGTTCCTTTTTCATTAACTGTTGTCAAACCTAAGTAAGTATAACCTGTTAAGAGACCATTGTGTGAATGATAATTGTGGGTTTTCCTGACAGACCAACCATGCCTAGCTAATGCTGTGTCAGTGATCACAGAAGTCCAGATGCTCTAAGATCTAAGCACCGCTTCAATTAATGACGTTGATATTTCTTTAGTAATACCATTCAGGTCTCCAGAACTCCTTTGGACAAGTGGGGTTTCATAATACTGATCCTCAAAGGACTTAGTAGGAGTGCACAGCTGGGAATCTACAGCTGAAGTATGATTAAATAGATCTTTCATGCCTTCTTTGTTAATAGGTGATAATAGTGGGAGTCTAGAAGCAGAATCTGGGTGGCTTGATAAATAATGATGGAAGAAGAAAAAAAAAAACAATACAGGACAAGGAGTTACAATTTGATCCAGTCTCCCTAGTATTCAGATATCACATTGTAGAAATCTTTGCTTTACTCACAGGACAAGTTGATATGTAGGGCTCAGATTCTGGTATCACTTCCCACTTGTTCATGGTTATAAGACATTGCCAGGACAGCAAGGATAAAAATTATAAACTATGTAGGTACTCAAACCCAAAAATTGTGTTGGAAAAATGTTTAGTTTAGATATTTTTCTCAAAATAACCTCTCTCTTTTAGTTCTCTTTGTTTTTATTGTTGACAGAGCTTTGCCACTTAGCAACACGGAAGAGATTAAATTGTTGGCCAATATACAAACAACAAATTGAAGCTTTGCCAGGTATAAGTATTGATGTCCACCTATCGAGCCTACTTCAGTATTAATAGTTACAGCATAACCTAATCGTACATTATAAAGAGACTTTAAAACCATCACCAGTGATTCTAGTAATGCTGGACATCACTTGAATGGAACATCTTTTATTGTGTTTTCAGTTTGGTTTCACAAATCAATGAGGATGCACATGGTAGTTTAGCACAAAGGATGTACCCCTGGTGAAATCCTGCTTACAGCTTTGATCACAGTCCCACAGTTTTCCAGTGTCAATTTGGCCTAGAGTTCTATGAAGTAAAATCTGTTTTAGCTTTCCTTATAGTAGAAAGTGACAGTATTCTCAAAATTTGTAAGTTTGTCCGTTTAGTGTTTAGCATATTGTTATTATTGTTATTATTTTTTGACTCACTAGCTGATTAATCAGGAAGTACAATGTACATATAGAGATGAATTCCTTAGACTGATTGCCAGAGAGGAAAGGGAAAGCCACAGAGTGGGGCTTGAGCTAGTTCTTCTTCTATTTTTTTTTTTCTTTTTTAGTATTTTTTTACAAACTATTGTGATCTGCTCAGTTCCCCAGAGTAGGGATTTTTTATTTTATTTTATTTTTTATTTATTTATTTTTTCTTTCCCCTCTGCACTAGACAGATACATCAACAAACAGTAGGAGGGCTGGCTTGTCTTCACTGATAATAGCATGAAGGATAATTTTGCCATGTGACTCACTTTCTTATTTGACTCTAAAAGACATTTGAAAAAGGAGTGGCATTAATTTAAATAGATTTATCATAAACAGGATTTGCTAAAAAAAAAAATAAAAAAATAAAAAAAAATAAAACCACAAAATCTTTGCTTTAATCTCATCTTAAAAAATATAGGAAAGAAAAAGTCTACTATGATGTTCTGTCATTTATAAATGTTAATGAAAAATAAAAATATTCTCTTAGTGTGTATATAGAATATATGTAAGGGAATGCATTTACAGTAAAGTATTGTTACCTCCATACACATCACTGCTTTCTTAGTCTGTCAAGGAAAAATAATGCTTTTTACTACCTTCTGCTCTTTTATAGCCAGACCCTCATCTAACCTTGGCCAGGGTCATGCCATGGAATGAATTGATAAGACATACTTCATTTAGGATTAGATAGCAATGAGACTGACAGAGCCTAGAGGGGCTTTCGGTCCTAATGGAGAGTTTATCAGCACTCTTATGGAGGAAAAACAATATGACTCAGATTAGTCACTTCCTATGTATCGGTCACACAAGAGAGATGCACCCAGGAGGCTAATCTAATGTGCTCTCCTTACATTTTAAAGAACAACAAAGGTGTTAAATATGCAAAATAGAGAAGTATTCTTAGCTACCTGTTACTGTGATATGTGTCGCTCCACTTCCTGAGCTCCTTTTCTTTACATTTGCTGTGGCATGGGAAACTTAATTCTGTTTCCCTTCTAGCATCTTAGCATTAAGATGAGTATTTTATTTTATGTCATATGTGTAAACAATTTGTCAGAGAGACATTTCACATGTATTTCAGGATGTCAGTATGACACTAGATCCTATGTCTAATGTGGAAAATAAAAGAGAATGTGTACGATACAACTGACACTCCACATAGCAGAAGATTTCATTGTAAATGGAAAACAAAAACTTGAACACAAATATTGGAAGCAGCTAAACAGAACTCTGTGCTTTTAGTTCCTCTGTATTTTCTTCTCAAAATACTTAGTCCAGCTTAAGTCTTCAGTCTGGAAACAGGCTCAGAAATCACAGAATCACAGAATCACAAAATGTCTAGGTTGGAAGAGACCTCCAAGATCGCCGAGTCCAACCTCTGACCTAACACTAACAAATCATCCCCTAAACCATATCCCTAAGTTCTACATCTAAACGTCTTTTAAAGACCTCCAGGGATGGTGACTCCACCACTTCCCTGGGCAGCCTATTCCAGTACCTAACAACCCTTACTGTAAAGAAGTTTTTCCTAATATCCAATCTAAACCTCCCCTGGCGCAACTTTAGCCCATTCCCCCTCGTCCTGTCACCAGGCACGTGGGAGAATAGACCAACCGCCACCTCGCTACAGCCTCCTTTCAGGTACCTGTAGAGTGCGATAAGGTCGCCCCTGAGCCTCCTCTTCTCCAGGCTAAATAGTCCCAGCTCCCTCAGCTGCTCCTTGTAAGACTTGTTCTCCAGACCCTTCCACCAGCTTCGTCGCCCTTCTCTGGACTCGCTCAAGCACCTCCATGTCCTTCTTGTAGGGAGGGGCCCAAGACTGAACACAGTACTCGAGGTGCGGCCTCACCAGAGCCGAGTACAGGGGGACAATCACATCCCTGGACCTGCTGGCCATGCTGTTTCTTATGCAAGCCAGGATGCTGTTGGCCTTCTTGGCCACCTGAGCACACTGCTGGCTCATATTCAGCCAACTGTCAACCAAAACTCCCAGGTCCTTCTCTTACAGGCAGCTTTCTATCCACACATCTCCCAGCCTGTAGCTCTGCTTGGGGTTGTTGTGCCCTAGGTGCAGAACCCGGCACTTGGCCTTGTTGAACTTCATACTGTTGGCCTCGGCCCATCGTCCAGCCTATCCAGATCCTCCTGCAGAGCCTTCCTACCCTCAAGCAGGTCGACACACGCACCTAACTTGGTGTCTGCAAACTTACTGAGGGTGCACTTGATCCCCTCATCCAGATCATCGATGAAGATGTTAAAGAGGACTGGTCCAAGTACCGAGCCCTGGGGAACTCCACTAGTGACCAGCCTCCAACTGGATTTGACTCCATTCACTAAGACTCTCTGGGCCGGCCATCCAGCCAGCTCTTAACCCAACAAAGTGTGCGCCAGTCCAAGCCACGGGCAGCCAGTTTCCTGCGGAGAATGCTGTGGGGAATGGTGTCATATGCCTTACTGAAGTCAAGGTAGACCACATCCACAGCCTTTCCCTCATCCACTGAGTGTGTCACCTTGTCATAGAAGGAGATCAGGTTCGTCAAGCAGGACCTGCCCTTCATAAACCCATGCTGACTAGGCCTGATCGCCTGCTTGCCCTGTAACTGCTGCATGATGACGCCCAGGATAATCTGCTCCATGAGCTTCCCTGGCACTGATGTTAAACTAACAGGCCTGTGGTTCCCCGGGTCTACCCTCCGGCCCTTCTTGTAGATAGGCGTCACGTTTGCAATCAACCAAAGAACAGGGATGTACTGGATGTAGTTCTGTTCTGTATGTAGTTGGTAAAACCAGACATAAAATTATACCTATCCAAATGTGGATAAGCAAAATAATGCATCTGTATCAAAGGTTAGTATCACTTCCATATTCTGGACAACTAAGTGGGTCCTGTTAAAGAATTTTTCTTCTCATGCTTTTGCTGTGAAAACATCTCTGTTTTCATGCTAATATTTTGTTATGCAGCAAGAGTGGTCTCTGTGTTTGGTAATGTGACTTGTGAACAACCAGTCTAAAAACCCTGACCTAGAGTTTTCTCAGATTTCAGGAGATAAAAAATGTCACCTGTTAGTTGGACAGCTAAAAATTATCCTTTTTTCTTCAGATAAATAAGAAAGAATTTATTGACTTGTGAGTTGTAAAAGTGTTACATGAATATTTCTACAAGCTTGTTCTAACTGGCATTTGTAGTAGAAACTGGAGGATGCTAGTTACAGGAGCATATCAACTCCAAGACCCAGGAGAGTACACCATAATTATATATATATTGACTTTGATTTTATGCACTGTACATTAAAAAATAAGAGATATATTATAAAATGTTTCACTTATTTTAGTAGCAGCACACATATTTATCAATTCAATAAAGCTCAGTTCAGCATTGTAAATGCCTCTGAACTGATTTATTTTAACAAGCAGTCTTAGAACTACTTATGCCCTTGTCCATTATTTAGATTGTGACTAAATTACATGGCAATGAGGCTGTTCTCTAGCAATCTGTAAAATTAAGTGTGTGTGTTTTTACTGGTGGCTTTTACTGATCAGTCTTATCAACAGACTCATCTAAATCCTTTTGAGCTAATTAGGAATATTTCCTTTATTTTTATTCACAGTAGAACTGCAACATGGATGGAATTTACTATTAGAAAAGGAAGTACTTGTACAATGAGTTTGAAATAAACAATTAAACATTCATTCAGTCTTGTGTGGAGCCAGGAACTGGATTTGATGATCCTAGTGGGTCCCTTCTAACTTGGCATATTCTGTGATTCATTGTAATGAATTTATGATATTTATGATAAAATCTCTAGCTTTGCCACAGATATCTTGTGCAATTCTTAACAAATCAATCTAACTGTTTGCTTTACCCCTCTACCTAAAAAATGGAGAAAATGCTTTCTTACTCTCAAGTTTAAAACATCTTGTTTATTAATGATTCACATTCTTCAAGTCCAAGATGTGTTTTTATAGGACCTAGAGTCCTATACAAATGAAGCTTCACTGATGATTGTGGATCTCACATACACTCATAACAGAAATATATAAGAGAAGCAACAGGTGTATTCTCTAGCCTAGATAGCACTTCAGTACAGTAAGTTCTTTTCTTACATGCTTATCTTATAAAAGAAAATGACGAGCTTTTCCAAATATTTATACTCATGGATTTCAGTGAGTTAACTCTGCTGAGATCTTTACAAGCCCTTCTACAGACAATGTATGACTTTCATTTAATTTTCCAGACATGTACATTTTATGGTGATGAACTCGTAACCAAGATTGAATGACTTGAGCTTGACTGAATGAAGTCACAGTTCTACCTTTTCTGGGAACTCCAAGGCTCCCAGGATTTCTGCATGTTCAGTTTTCATTAATTCAAATATAGCTGCTCATGTTAATGCACTTTTGCTGACCACATCCTAAAGAACTTGCTTGATCACTCACTGAATTCTTTATTTTCGTCAGAATATTTCTTTCTCAGAACTGTTCTTAATAACATAAAGTAAATCTTCAGTGCATTTCCCTTTTTCTGCTGACCTACAAATGGATTAGGTGAGAGTGTAGGACAAATATTTTGATTGATCTTTTCTCTCTTGCGGTGTAATCTGTGCAATATAAATATGGATGTGAATGTATGCTAGTGGGTAGTTCTCAGGGTGAATTTAACAATGTATTTTGGCTGATCTAACATCGAATTCCCTTGCTAGTGTCTGGCTACTTCCCTCACCCCCACTCTTAGGCAGAGACTTCCACTTCTTCCCTGGCACCATTCCTAGTGTTTGTCAGGCTCCTGGAGAAGCTGGTTCTGCTCAAGAAGCCAGCAGAAAAACAACAAAATAATTATTTTGGTATATTTACTTATTAAGAGATCAGCCAAATTACAAAACAGGTCATCTCTTAGGTAATCTCTGTCATTTTATGAATACCTTTAGAAAATCCTGATGGAGACTTTCTTCATTTTTTCTATGGCAAGAATAGGAGGGACATCCTGAATACAGTATATGGGTGTGGCCTCAACACTAAAACTGTTATCTTCAGTTTACTTGAAATCTCACCCTGATGGCTGGCAACTGGTGGCATAAAAGCTATTCTTTCAATTAAAATGATTGCCCATTATAAAGCTGGAATATGTGAATGTGAATGAAATACATGGGTTTTGCTTTCTCTCACTGACTTGTGGGTAAACAGATGTACATTTCCCAATTTCCAGATCTAATGGTGGTAGTTGGAAGCAGTATGAGCTTAAATTAGACACAATTTTTTTTTTTTTTTTTTCACTCTACTTAGTCTTGAATTTGATTTTAAGAATTTCAGATATTTGTTGTTTATCATAAATATAATACATTGTTCCTAATTCAACAACAATAAGCAGTATGTTTAAAGTTTCAGTTTGCTCATAACTATCAGTGGTTCAGTGAGATTTAATAATCAATATATGATGTTTTCCTACAGAAAAAAAGATTTAAGCAGTTTAAATGCTTTGTAAAATATCTGACACAACTGAGCAATTAACTGTTTCTTTTAAAGAAAACTTTCCTAAACATGGAGAGGGAGTTTTAGTCAACAATAACCACCCTTCTAATCTCAGTATGCATAATATTTTCTAAATGACCTGTCACTTAATGATGAAAGTTAATTTTGAAGTATTATGTAAGGAGAATAGAAATGATGGCAAATGATGCTCTGATATTTTATATCTTAAAAGTAGTACGGATTGTTAAAGCTAATTCTCTGATAATTTTCATTTTAATAAAAATTCCTTGACATTCTGTAATTTTGACCTGTGGTTGTGAGGGATAGGTATTGATAGGTAATCTAAAAAACAGATTGTAAAAAAAATACCTTGCTTCTTCCACTTCTTACAAAAGAGAAATAAATATATGTATGGTATAAAAAGTAACAAAAAAAATGTATATCTTTGGGAATGTTTCTCCTGATTAGCTGAAAAGCAAGATTTTGCTGTTGTTGCTGTTTTGTTTGTTTTTTTAAGCTTAAAAGAGCTTCTAAGCTCTTTTAATTTAATTCCGATTTTATCTGTGGATTAAGTCACAGAAGGTACCAGAATATATCTTTGCTATTTTCAGTTTAGAAAATGTTATAGGGGTGTAATGCTTCTTATATCCATCAGAGGGTACTATAAACATGTCTAAAACTTACTTTTCGGTTTCACCTGCAAGTAAATGGATGCTTCTTTCTGTTTGGAATTTCTTGATCATTTTCAGTGTTTATAAATTCTGTGTATCATCGGATATATTTGCCTTGCTGAAAACATGAGTGCTTTATGTAGCCTCATTAAAAACATTTCAAAACAAGTTTAGCAAACATTCTCTTTTGCTTGCAAATATTCACTGGATATTCCATTTTAAAAAGGAGTCTTGTTCCAAAACTTCTGTCTGTAAAATGTCAATGAGGATGGAGCATAAAGATGTTCCTTATGTACTGAACATCTTACACATCTTGGCAGTCAGAATACACTTTCTTTCTTAGTAGGTACAAAAAGTAATTCTGTCAGCACAGGCAGGGCTTGAAAACCCGAAGTGGTGTGCTTAATATGTCTTGTACAAGCTTGTCTTATAGAAAAGTAGCAGTCACTTGTGGGTGAGGGGCTGGCCTTGGGGAGCTGCAGTTTGTATGTTAGATGTTGTTCAGTTTCAGACACACAGGTTACTTGTCTTTGTACTTCTTTTCACTTTATTTTCACAGTGGTTTTCTATTCATGTGACTGCTTCAGGTTTGTGGTTCTCTGTGTAAACAGTGACCATTCATATGCCAAAGACTTTATTCATGTACAAGAAGGACATATTTAATATTTATTCTCTCTCTCTCTCTCTCTTTCTCCCTCTGAAAATGTTATTCTGTTTACAATGTTTGTCATTCAGGCAGGAAGGAAGAATAATGCCATGCAGCTTTGCTGTCCACAAATAAGAAATAAGGAGAAATGAGCAGTTCATGAACACAGGGACAAACATACTTGCATTGATGTTTAACAGTTACAGACTTCAGGGATTCCCTGAGAGTTGGGTCCTCTCGCACCCCCACTCAGGAGCAGGACAGCCAAGTGCACCAGGACACTCCCAGGTCTGGGGATAGGGACGAGATGAGCCTGGGCCAGGACGTGGGCCTGTGCATGGGCCTGGGTCAGCAGGACCCATGGCTGGGCAAAGCAGGGCTGTGGAGAGTTGCCCTTGCTGCAGCCTCACTGTGTCAGGGACTGAAGGCCTCAGGGACCTAAATGGGGTCCTGTGCCAGGGTTGGGGACTCCCAGTGGGTGGGAAGGAACAGGGAAGGTACCTCCTTGTTCTCAGCCCTGAAAATAAACAGCAGATAAATCCATAGATTTTGATACAGAACAGACTAATCCTAAACACGATGGTAGTTTGAGGAAGCCTGTCTGAGATGGTTGCTGATAACTGTGTAACCCACAAGATACAGCTCAGACTTTCTGTCATCTCCAGCCTCTATAATTTTCTTCTTGGGCAGCAGTATCTGCCCTGGATGGATTGTGTCCTGTCTACAAACAGGATGGAGCTCGGTATTAAAATGAATACAATTTTAGGGCCCAAGAGTAAAATATGAAACTGCATGAGTATTAAGTTGGTAAGAGTTCAGTTTGTTTATTCAGAGTTCTTGATAAGAAAATGCTTACTTTTTATCATATGATTCTGGGTGAGATTAATTGTATTACTCTGTCCATACTGCTATAATTCTGTGGCAAATCACGTATTATTAGTTGTTCCACATTGAACAGAAGATGAGCATAACCTCTGTTTTTGTGTGGTCTGCTAGTTTAACAGTTAAAGTCTTCTGCCTACTCTTGACTGAGATCTTCACCTTTATGTGATACTTCATCAAACAAATCGAGGATTAAAGAGTGTTGGCTGTAAATTAAACCTTCAGATTGTAGCATAGATATCCTTATAATATTTTCCTCTAACAATAATCTATTGTTGTGGGATTGCTTATAGGGTAAGGTGTTACTTGGCTTGTGGATCACAGAATCACAGAATTTCTAGGTTGGAAGAGACCTCAAGATCATCGAGTCCAACCTCTGACCTAACACTAACAGTCCCCACTAAACCATATCCCTAAGCTCTACATCTAAATGTCTTTTAAAGACCTCCAGGGATGGTGACTCCACCACTTCCCTGGGCAGCGCGTTCCAATGTCTAACAACCCTTTCGGTAAAGAAGTTCTTCCTAAGATCCAACCTAAAATTCCCCTGGCGCAACTTAAGCCCATTCCCCCTCGTCCTGTCACCAGGCACGTGGGAGAACAGACCAACCCCCACCTACCCCCACCTCGCTACAGCAAAGGTGGGGGTAGGTCCCAGGATAGGTAGGTCCCTGGGTAGGTCCCAGGATAGTGGGACCTAGTGCATAGAAATCAAATGACGTGCATGGTTCAAGAAAAATTTAAAACTTCCTGGATAGGCTACGGAAAGCAAATTAAATCAGACAAGAAATGTGTCATTAGGAAGTATTGATTCAGTCTCATTTTGTTTGTATTTTAAAGTCATGAGTTCACTTCTTATTTGTATTTGTTTCATGTACAATACATGCAGTTTATTCACAACCACCCCAACAACCTTTTTTTGTCTTCTTTAAACAAAACTAAAGGTTGTGCAACCCTGCAGGTGATATATGAGGAAGTTTATTTTAAACTATTTTCCTGCATATACAACCACCATGAATTTGGGAGTTGGGCTCTGGGATAAGCCACATCAGAGTAATTTTGAAGCAACCTCCCAACATCACAGAGTGGCTGAGGTTAGAAGGGACATCTGAAGATCACCAAGTCCAGTGCCCTGGATCCAGCAAGGGTCAGATAGAGTGGGTAGCTCAGAACCATGCACAAGTGGGGTTTGAGTATTTCTGATCTTGGAGACTCTAGAACCTCTCAGAGCACCCAGCTACAGAGATAAGTTGCCTTTACCATTTTTTTTTTCTTGTTTTAAATGGAATTTCATATATATATATATAAATCATCAGGTGGAAATCTTAAGTGGTATCTAAAGAAAACTAGACTGGTTTATTAACTGCAAAAATAGCATACAACAGCTTTCTATTGTCATATTATTTGTGCTTCTATAATAATTTTGTAAAGAAACATTAAACCCTGTAAGCATTAAAAGGAAAAATGAGTCACACAGTGGTAGCTAAAAGTTAGTAGAATGCTCATAAAGATGATTTTAAAATTATCCATTGTTTAGCAAAATTTTGTTTGTTGATTTCTTAGATTGAATTTTTAACATGACACACAGACAAGGCTGAAAAGTTCTTTATAAAGAAAGTCAAATTGTTGTGTGTTATATACTAGCCTTTTCTAGTATGTTTTCCCTCCCTGGATTTGACCAAAATCAAATGTAGAAAGGGAATTTCAGATGAATTATTGGTTGTTTATATATTTTATGAGTGCTTAAATTGTTAAAATATTCATTTACATGTGAAAACTAACATATAGCTAGAACATTTTTCTTTATAAAACACTGACTATGATTGTATCACAGGTTAAAAAAAATCAGGCAACATGTATAAAACAATTTCACTTTCAATATGTAGTTTATATATATGTATAGAATTATATATATAAAATAAAATATATGTGTAGATATGCAAAATATAAATATGCATATTAAGAAGTCATGCATTTTTTTGTTTGTTTGTTTTGGTAGGTAAAACTACTTCAGTGAAGTTATTCTTGTGAATGATTTACTAAACATAGGCAAAATAGGAATCTGATTAATTTAAAAAAAAAAAACAAACAAACAGCAAGCAAAAACAAAAATAACAAGTTTTTGATTAGTTCAGATTTTTAAACTGTAGACATAAAAAAAGAAAAAAAAAAGAAAAAAAAAGTAGTATAAAAACCTTGACACATCTCAATATATGAGTGTTGGAGGCAATGGCACTGAGTGTCTTTTTAACCTTCATTTCTGTGTGTACTGAACTTAGGATCATATTTTCTGTACTATATCCTGATTCCACTGAGGTAAATAACAAAACTCCCACTGTATTCAGGAGTACAGGATTAGTCCCTCTATTTTTTACTGGGGCAGAGGCTTTTTCCTTACTATTGTTGTATCTTCATACAAATATAGCAGCATTACTGAAAGCCTGAAGTTTCAAGCCATTGCCTTGCTCATCTTCTTAAATTCAGTGCCACATGGCAGATTTTTGTGGAGCCTTATCTCTCAAGCCAAAAAGAAAAGCATGATCACAATAGTCAGCTTGGCTTTTCTTCTCATCTCTGTATGCACTTCAGTGCAGAAGAAGTTCAGACACCACAGAGCTTCAAATGGTTTCCTTTCAAAGGCATTAAGAAAAGAAAGGGAAACAAATATTGAGCTATTACAAAGAAGTTTTCAGCCAGTGCATGTTTATTAAGCTTACTTTATTCTATCCAGCATATTCAAAGACATCTGATTAATCTGTCCCAAATAAAAAGGACAAAGCTTTCTTCAATCTGTGCAGTACAGATAAATAATTTTGTGGGAGATTTTTATCATCTCTTAGGCTCTATACTGGAGACTTGAGGCATTTTGAACAGTCTGTGTGTGCACTGCCAAATACAGTCCTGTTCAGAATATGCTAAAGTGTTGTATCTGGATAATTAGAGAGAGAAAAGATTGTTTCTAATCACTACATGACATACTTTGCAACTTTTTATAGATACTCAGGCATATTTCTTGCTTCACAAGTATTTCCAGTGAAATCACTGGAACATGGCACAAGAGTAAGGGTGGGCCAACATAGCAGAGAGACTTTCTGTATGGCCTGGTACGCAGAGACCTTGTTGTGACCTCTGTCTGAATATCCTGCTTTAAACTTAATGTTCCCTAATGTTTCAGCTGTGCGTTAGCTTTTATTTACAGCTATTTTTGGAAGAAACCATTCAAAGGTGAAAAGAAATTCTGAATAATATATTCATTAAAATGGAGACAGAGGAGCTAACATCCTTAGCTGTAAATTCCCTTGAAGTCAACATCTAACACTTTCTGTTATCTTCACAATTTATTTAATTATTTCAATAATTAAATCTGTTCCATACAAGAAATGTTGATTCTTATTGAATTAGGGAATTTAACTGTTCCTTTTTCACACCATGCTTTAGTATGAAAACCAATAGGCCAAATCACTTTTAATCTACTTACACTTTCTTTTAAACTGGTGATTATTAAACAAATAGAGTGACATTCATGCACTGTGACTAAGCAGACAGTCCTCTTGCTTCCAATCTTTACTCATCCTTTTGTTCACCTTTTTCTTAGTTTATCTAAGAGATAGGTCAGATAATAATTTAGCTTCATTTTTACGCAAAAGAGTATCACCACCATAGTCACACATTGTATGCTTCTGCTTGGAGATCAAGGCTTAGAAGTAGTGTCAAGGAGAGACTGGAACATTATATCTACAGTAATAAAAGAAAAACGTAACCCCATTAAAAAAAAATAAGTTAAAAAATCCTTTAATAATATTTTTCTCACTTTGAAATTACATATATGACGGAACTTCCATGACTGAGTTTAGGGCACTTCAAATACATAAATGAAAGATATACTTTGTGTATACATATACACCAATCAGTAGCCACGTGGATCTGCAACTAGAAGTTTTAACCAGGGAAAATACCTTTAGTAATAAGTATTTAAAAATTATCAATTATTTAATCTTTGTCCATGAGTCTTCTTTTCTGTATTTTCCCATTCTAAGCACTGTCCTTTCCTCTTGCAGCTTGCACCAATGATTCCTGATAAAAGTAATGGCTTCATCCACGTCAATCACGCTGATTTGGTGTCTCTCTGTTGACTGTTTCATAGCATTATTCTTCTTGCAATTAATTTGCGACTGGCATCCTGATAGCAGCACAACCTGAGGATATTCACTTTCTCATTTCTGATATTTCCTTTTCATTCTGCTTGTTAATAGACCAAAACAGTTCCTTAAACATTCATCAACCACTTCTGTTTGCTCTGGATGGGAGGAAAAGTGAATCCCACTGAAGAGAAGATTATGCTGAAGATGATGTCTTCACTGAAGAGTAATTACTTTAAAATGTGGTAAGTGGATCCCAGATCCAGAGTTTACTGTGGGTCAGCACTACCTGTAGCTATCACTCTTCTTCACTGCCACTAGTTAATACGGTTTGCAGTTATTTATGAGCAAGCATAGTGCAGTCTATGGCTGACTCAAGCTCACTGAGGCAGTAGTTATCAGGTTCTGTTGTTCCTTGCATACATGCCTCTTTAACTGGAGGTACCCACATTTTTCTAACCCTTTCATCCTGTCTCTAGGAGACAGATAATAAAATTAATGAAAGTAGGTTTTATTGCACGTTTGGGAAAGTGATATGCCCTTGTAGGTCTGGATCAGCAGTCTCTGATTTCATATTTGCATGAGGTTAATAAAGAAAACAAGACAATTGATATAATACCCTCTCCAGACAAGATTTTTCGAACTGATAAAATACCTTCATGACTACAACACTAAAATACATTTGCTTACCACTGCAAGTGATACCTCTTTCATGATAGTTTTGGGAGGCTTAAAGTTGAACTGCTTTGTGTACATACATATAGTAATGGTCAACAGGAAAAAAAAAAAAAAAAAAAGATGATTCTACTTGGAGTTGTTTCTTAATCAGAGTTCCTCTCTGGGCTCTTTTATTTTGTGAAAAGGTACAAAAAGCCTCTTTTTGTCTCTCTGCATTCAGTAATATGATTTTGGGGGAGGATGGGGGAAAAATTGGAACTCCTGGCAGCTCCAGAGAGCAAACTGCAATTATAACATTCCCTGGGGTGTAAGGAGGGGAATGTTCTTCTCTTGCAGAAGCAACCTGGATAATTTTAAAGTCTGTTTCATAAATGTGCCTTACAGCACCCCAAACATCATTCATTTTAGAAGAATTGTACCTCACAAATACAATTATTAATTTCCATGCTGAGTTAATGTGGCATTTGTATAATATTCAGGGATCTTGACAACACTCAGTAAAACTGTATCATTTACAATATCTGTATTGTTTTGCAAAGGGTATTTATGGGGGGAAGAGTTCCTTGAATTAATAGATAAAGCTGTCTGGAAAGGAAATGTCTTATTTCCATTTTCTTAGCAAAATTACAACTGTTTTATTAGCAAGAGTGAGAATCTGTGTAGCACTCTGTTACTACAATTGTTCTTATTAAATGATTATAGTACCGGTGGCCTTATGAGAAGCCAGAATACAGTGACTTTGCCAAAGCATTCTAGTTATGAAATTCAAAGATGCTGAGTGCCATAAATAATTCAAATATTGTGTAAAAATGATCCCCTCACAGGGGGGAAAAAAACTGTATTTTCTGTCTTTTCATTTAAAACATAATTTTCCATTGCAAGAAGTCCAAAATTAAACTAATTTTCTTCTTCCTTTTAGCAAAGTGGCAAACAAAGAGCTTGCTAAAGTTTTCTGCTTGCTGAGAATTTTGCACTGCAGCTCTATTGTAGCAGGCATTTACAGCCATAGTGAGGCTCTCAAAAAGGAAGATGCCTTCCCCCTGACTCCATCATCTTCACATGCAGCCCTTTCTGCAGATTCCTTACATTGAAGATGCCAGGCTTGCACATGGGGAGACAAAGGTACCAGCCCTAGACACTCTACACTCTTTCTCAACTCTCAGTTTTTCTGCTTTCACTAGCACTTCGTCTTCATATAGCGAATGGATTCGTGAAGGAAGGGAACTACTCTTGTCTTTCAACGGGCCTGTTTGCTGGTAGGATAAGTGAATTCCCAGACAAGCTTTTAAATGTGAGAACTGTAACTTACACCTTGGTGCTTTCACCTTACTATTCTTGGAGATACCTAGCCACTTTATGTGGCAAGGTTTAGACTCCCTCTACCATGAAGATCTTGTAATTCATATGTGCCAAATGAAACAACAGTTTATGCAAGATATTTTTTTATTATTATTATTTTTTATTTTGTCCTGTAAAAAACTGCTCAGTTATGTTCCCTTCACATTTGAGCAGCAGATCATGACAAGCTTCTACATGGGTGCCCTGAACATAAATGCAAAACCTTGTGTTTGGGATGCTCATTTACTCTCACATTAGACATTGTTGTGCTTCTGGGATCCAAGAGTCTTTTCCTCACTGTTGCCCTAAGCACTTGCAGTACTGAAGACAGAGAAATTGAGCGTAGACTTCTTCTGCACTGGCCAGCAAGAATTGTACAGCTGATCATTGGAAAACCAAGCTGTCAGAGTGCATGGTCTTCCCAGTGCTGAGCTTGTACAAAGATGGATTATACCGCGTACTGCAAAATCCCCTTTTTAAAGCAGTAGCCAAATCAGTTTGGCATTTGGGATTCTTTTTTCCTCCCAGCAAAGTCAATTGGAGTTCTGCAGCAGACTTCAGTGAGAAAAGGATAAGGCATTAAATAACATGCTGCACAGCTTTTGTGCTACTTGAAAGGAATCCAGGCAGAACTTTGCCAGAGTGATTGTGAATGTGGTACTTTTCCAGAAGAGTTTGGAGGGCCTCAGGCTTGGCCAAAGGAGTATAAATCAGTTCAAACCTAAAACTGCGCTACATTTTCCAAAATGTAAATGACAGACAACAAAAAAGCATGAGAAACATGGAAGCTGTAATTCAAGTTAACATCTGAGCAGAGTACAAAAGAGAGATGCAGCTGGTAAAATGAACTTTTTTTTTTTTTTCCTAAAGAAACTTCAGTTTTTTTTTTGTTTTTTTTTTTGTATTGAATTTTAAAAATAGTCCCCACTTTACCCTCTAAGTGAACTGGAAAAGAACAAATGACAATAGCGTGGTAATTTGGGGGCCAATTTTCCTTAAATACATGTTCTATTCGATATTGAACCCTTTTGATATTTGGAAGCTTCAGGACACAGTTATCTGAAAGAAGCTGCATAAATTGAGGAATTCTGACAATACCGCTTGGCCTAATAGCTGCTTGATCATGATTTTTCGGTGGATCCCACTGTTCTGGCTGATTGGAAGGCTCTCAGTTGCATACAATAATACTGAAATGCCAGTCAAACTGCCATGGTTAGGGTTATGCATGCATTGTCATTGTTAAGCCCTATTGTCAGGGTCTTTGTAATCTGGGTGTAAAATCATTCTTATCTGAGGATACATATACAAGTCTGGAAGCACATCCACTTGACTATTTTTGCATATTTTTCAAATTGTTTATTTCTGCCATCTGTTCCTATTTTTTTTTTTTTTTTCTTCTCTAACAAGAAGAAAAAGTTTCCTTAAAATCTAATATTCAAAGTTGGGACAGGGTGATTTTTTCAGGGAAGTTCATTTTTCTCCCAGTTCTGCTGCTAGACTACCCTCACCAAAGGGTGTTTTTGTCTTTTCTCCTGTCTTTGGAATACCTAGGGGCTTCTGTCTTAACCAAGGCCATACTCCACCAGACATTTCAGAATGAGTTTGCAGTTGATATGCCTGTGGCATTTCCTTGATTTTGGTTGCAGACTAGCTGGGATCCTTTTTTTTTGGCACTGACTTGCTCTTGATAGTGCCATATTGCAATAGTTATTCCATTGAAATCATCTGACATTGTTGGTATAGCAATATATGAGAAAGGGCACTGTAACTGATCCTTCCAGAAGAAACTGAAAGTTAGGAAAGAGAAATTTGCAGTTGTGCAGTAGTTTTTCTTGCATGCTTAAAGATTTCTCTTTTCTTATATAAGAAATCAGTATTTTGTATACTGCTGGTCTGTCTAATGGCATTTGATAGGACAAAATAGTTTCTTTTAATATGTGTACTGTATATAAGCAAAGTTGGGTAGATCTCAAACATAAAAAAAAAAAAGAAAAAAAGAAAAAAAGAAAAAAAGCTGTTTCCCTACAGCTTTAGTGAGTGCCAGGAAACTGCTTCTGACTGTGCAGGATGTCAGCCTCCTTTATAACCATAGTGGGTCTGTGCTGTTTCTGCAAGTTACGTGAATGGTTCTTGCAGGCAACCTGAGGAGGCCTGTGTGCCCATGATACAAGGTGATTAGCAGCCTCTGGAGATTACCACCTGAAAACCACACATTGCCATTCAGAGACCTTCTTGGGAGAAGTCAGGGAAATTTAATGCAGTAACTGCTGGCAATTCGCCTGGCTTCAGCCAAAGATATTGATTGCTAGATGCATTAATTTTAGGAAGCAGACTTTCTCTGTTTTTATCAAAGTGCCAATACACAGCTATGAAATCATTTAGCTGACTTAACTAAGATTATTTGACAAGGAGAACAGTTGTATTAATATAAGTGAGCATTTCTTTCTTTAATTGCCTTCCTCTTTCAAACAACCCCATTATAATCAAATGGAATGATCCTAAAACATTGTTATTGCTACCTTAGTACTCCACAGAGGAAAGGTGTTAAGTAAGCTAGTAAAAATATCTTACATTGGCCTGGTATTGGCAAGAAAGCCTCTTCTTCTCCAGTTAACTCAATTTCTTTTTAAATTATTTTGTGTGTTTTATTTATCATTTTTTTTTTCCTTGCAAGTCCTCCATGTAGACTATGTTGTTCATTTTTCTTGCTTAAATTTTTCTGTCTCTTTTCCTTCATACATTCCTTAGTTAGATATTTGTCTTTTCAAAAAAAAAAAAATAATAATAATACTGACTTTTCTGGAATTTTATATCTTCCAAGAGAGGACAGTCTTCTTGGTGTTCTTGGTAGGCCACTGAACAGTCCTGAGTAGTACAGAAGTACAGACTAACTCTTATCTCAAAATGACAATGGAAATAAAAAATAAGAATAATAATGCTGGTTGAAAAAAGTAGAAAGCTAAACAGAAGCTTGAGTTTTAATCCACTCGAAGGCAGACTGAATTTAGATGAATGCATATATACTGGCATGCCAGGATGGCAATAGTGCTTCTGATTGCACTGATCAGTGCAGCAGATGCTCTGCAGGATGAATGACATGGAAGAAGCTTCGGAGTGGTATGGCTCTTTTTTTTTCCTCCCAGTGTTGTGGCTACAGCTACAACCTTTAATCCCTGTGTATGAACCCACCTCTTATTCCATGTTTAGCTTTAGTGTTTGGATGAAAATTCAGTATGTGGCAAGGTTTTGGTACTGGTGGGAGTGGGGTAGGTGTGTTCTGGGGTGGCCTCTGTGAGCAGAGCCCAGGCAGCCACCCCATATCAGATCAGAGCCAGTTCCAGCTGGCTCTGAAGGGACCTGCTGCTTTCTGGAGCTGAGCCATGAGTGATGCTGGTTGGGAGTCTGAGAGAGCAGGTTGAAGGAAGGGAAAAAAATTGCAGTGCTAGAGCAGCTGGGAGAGAGGAATGAGAAGCAGCTCTCCAGACCCCAAAGTCAGTTCAGCAGGAGAGCAGGAGGTGCTCCAGGCACATAGCAACAATTCCCCTGCGGCCTGTGGAGAGACTCCTGGTGGAGCAGGCTGTCCCCTGCAGCCCATGGGTCCTACATGGAGCAGATCTCCATACTGCAGCCTGTGGAGGACCCCCCAGTGGAGCAGGTGGATGTGGCCTGCAGGAGGCCACCGTTTTTGACACCGTTCCCCACAGCATTCTCCTCAGGGAACTGGCTGCTCATGGCTTGGACTGGCGCATGCTTTGTTGGGTTAAGAGCTGGCTGGATGGCCGGCCCAGAGAGTCTTAGTGAATGGAGTCAAATCCAGTTGGAGGCCGGTCACTAGTGGAGTCCCCCAGGGCTCGGTACTGGGACCAGTCCTCTTTAACATCTTCATCGATGATCTGGATGAGGGGATCGAGTGCACCCTCAGTAGGTTTGCAGACGACACCAAGTTAGGTGCGTGTGTCGATCTGCTCGAGAGTAGGAAGGCTCTGCAGGAAGATCTGGATAGGCTGGACGATGGGCCGAGGCCAATGGTATGAAGTTCAAGGCCAAGTGCTGGGTCCTGCACCTGGGGCACAACAACCCCAAGCAGAGCTACAGTCTGGGAGATGAGTGGTTAGAAAGCTGCCTGTCAGAGAAGGACCTGGGAGTATTGGTTGATAGTCAGCTAAATATGAATCAGCAGTGTGCTCAGGTGGCCAAGAAGGCCAACAGCATGTATAAGAAACAACAGCTTGTATAAGACACAGTGTGGCCAGCAGGGCTAGGGAAGTGATTGTCCCCCTGTACTCGGCTCTGGTGAGGCCACACCTCGAGTACTGTGTTCAGTTTTGGGCCCCTCGCTACAAGAAGGACATGGAGGTGCTTGAGTGAATCCAGAGAAGGGCAACGAAGCTGGTGGAAGGGTCTGGAGAACAAGTCTTACAAGGAGCAGCTGATGGAGCTGGGACTATTTAGGCTGGAGAAGAGGAGGCTCAGGGGAGACCTTATCGCACTCTACAGGTACCTGAAAGGAGGCTGTAGCGAGGTGGCGGTTGGTCTATTCTCCCATGTGCCTGGTGACAGGACGAGGGGGAATGGACTAAAGCTGTGCCAGAGGAGGTTTAGGTTGGATGTTACAAAGAACTTTATTGAAAGGGTTGTTAGGTACTGGAATAGGCTGCCCAGGGAAGTGGTGGAGTCACCATCCCTGGAGGTCTTTAAAAGACGTTTAGATGTAGAGCTTAGGGATATGGTTTAGTGGAGGACTTCCTAGTGTTAGGTCAGAGGTTGGACTCGGTGATCTTGGAGGTCTCTTCCAACCTAGACTATTCTGTGATTCTGTGATTCTGTGATTCTGAGGCTGTGGCCCATGGAGAGCCCCCGCAGGAGCAGGCCCCGGGCCAGAGATGCAGCCTGTGGAGAGGAACCCCCGGTGGATCATGTTTTCTAGCAGGAACTTTTGCCCATGGGGGGCCCACACAGGAGCAGTCAGTTCCTGGAAGACTGCACCCCATGCTGCAGACTCATGCTGAAACTGCTGTTGAACAATTGCAGCAGTTGTGTGTCCCTTCTCTTCATCTGTTTCTTCTTCTCCCTTTTCAGTTGTTTTATCAACCTGTTTAGCTTATTTTTGAAAGAAAAAAAATCTACTGTCACTTAAATATGTGATGGAAGGAAGTGAAAGATATTGGATATATTATCAGACTCATAAAATGGCACTTGATAAAATGTCACATGAAAGACTTACCGGAAAGTAAAGATTTATGAATTATGTGGAAAAAAGAAGTGATCTAAGAATGCAGTAGAGAAGAGAGACTGGGGAGATACGATTTGTCACTGTGACTGACAGTCAAAAAATAGTATTCCTGATTCTGGTAGTGAGCAGTGATATCCTGTGTGACTCTCTTTTAAGACTAGTTGATATATTCAGTTCAACTTAGAAAAATGGGAGGAGCAGCCTTATAGTAGACCTTGGGAATATTCCCAAGTAAGAGAGAGCACAACTGAATTATAAAATCTTCTTCCACATGACACTGTCAAAACAACCAAACCACCAGGATGTTAACTTCATCTTCTTCAGCAGTTCATTCATGGGTTCTTACACAGCTATGCTGTGGCAGCAGCATGTAAAGTTCAAGGAGTTTATGTAGTTATTACTGAAGAAACATAGTGAAAAAATGCCGACAGGCCAGGTTCAAACCTGGGTAAAAGCAGTGACCAACAATGAGACCAACAGTTCTGTACTTAGAAGTCTGACTTTAACCAAGACTGCTGAAAAGACCCCCCCCAAAAAAAACAAACAAACAAACAAAGCAAAACAAAACAAAATAAATCACAGTCAACACAAATCAAAGAGAACTGAAGACAGTCATAAAACATATTGTGTTTGGAAAAAAAAAAAAAAGGATCTGAGTTTTTCTAAAGTACTTCTCACATTCTTCAATTTCTGCAAAGTTAAATTATTTCATCATGTTCTTCATGTGAATGAAATAGAGAATGTTCTGGTTTTTGCTTTCCTCAGGCTTCTATAAATTTTATATTGTAATATGTCCCTGTTATATGCTAATTAGTTGATTATATTTGAGCTGAACCTCAGGTTTAAATATTGACACACATTATTAAAATGTCTCAAATTGTGAATACAAATGTTTGAATAAGTAATGGATTTTTTTTTTTTCCTTTTTCTCTAGAGAGGGGAATTACCAGGAAAGGTTAGCTAAGGTCCAAGAAAGTCTTCAGTCTATTCCAGACTGAAGTTCTAAAAACTTGTGATCAAGCAAGTAGCCTTGCATGAATAAGAAACACCACCTCAACAACATAAAAAATCTACAGAATATATTTCCTGTAAAAATCCACATTTCATATAAAAATTACGAAGAATTTAGCTAGTGCCTTTGAACAAATGACTAGGGAGCTCAAGTTTCAGTCCATAGGAGAATTAAGCATCCATTCTTCTGCAGAAGTCCCCAAACTCTCAAGTACTTGATAATTATTTATAAATCTTTCTTAAATACATTTAATTCTCAAAAAAATACAAAAAGGAAAATATATAAATTAAATAATAACACACTGTCCAGATAGTTTTGTAATTGTCCATTTAATTTATTTCTCATTTTACTAGAAAAAATGTTCCATATTGTAACCTTTCTACTCTTTGAGGGAAGAGGAGCAACAGTTTAGCATGGGTAGTGAGACTGTGCAATATCAATATCTGTCTTTGAAATATCTGGCAAATTTTGAGAGGAAGCCCAGTGCCTTACTAAACTTTGAGGCTAAGAGGTTAACATAAAAGCCCACAAGTTTCTAGTTGGCTCCATTCTTGCCCTTTACATCTGTTTGTGAAGGACTTCCTCACACCTCTCTCTCTTCTCAGTAGGAAGGACTATCAAATAACCTCCATCTCTTAGAAAGTTCACCTTTTGCAAATTGTTTTTTCTTTTCCTCCCCAGTTTTCCCTCAGAAAATCTCTCCCATGCAAAAGTCCTAGTTTATGTAGGCTTATAAAGATGCATTCAGAGTTACTACATAGGCTATGGTTGGATGAAAGGCTTGCATTTGCTTCTTATAAATAAAGTAAGAAGTGTTCCTTTTCTTATAATTTCCCCCCATATGTAATTTTTATATTATATAAATGCAAAATAAAATATTAAATATAATAAATAAATCAAATTTAATATATAACAAATAAAATAACGTATTAGCTGTATCTAATAATAGCAGCCTGAAGTTAACCCTATTGATATTTTGCCATTGATTTTAATAGAAGAGAGAAAGAGATCATCCCAGTTTTGGCTGGGATAGCAGTCATTGTCTTCCTGATATGGTGCTGTGTTCTGGATATAGGATGAGAATAGTGCTGATAGTACACTGATGTTTTTAGTTGTTGCAGAGCAGTGCTTACACTTGCACAACTGTCTTTAACTCAGCCCATGAATTTTTACATTCTTTTTTGATTCTCTTCCCCATCCCACTGTGTATGTATGTGTGTGTGCTGGGGGGGAGAGGGGAGGGCAGTATGGTGCTTAGCTGACTGCCAGGCTTGCTCCTTGTCTCTACATACTGTTTACACATACATTTTGGTGACTTAATTTGGTAGCAATAAGTAATAAATAAATGTAAACAAAAAAATAAACCCTCTAAAATAGCTTCTTCTACTATAAAATATTTAAAGTTAGAAAATCCATGTTGTCCATTTTAAATACATGAGAAAATCTGTTTTCTAGTTCAGTAAGATCAACAAACAAAAAAAAAAAAAAAAAAAAGTAAAAAGAAAAAGTCACAAGCAAAAAAGAGCAGTGATGTTGACAAAGAAATATTGTGAACATTTAATGGCAGTTCCAGTAGCTGCACAGAGTATTGTAGTTAAATAGTATTGTCAGCTGCTTTTCTTGTAACCATTGGCCATGCCATAGTTCTCTATAAACCTTTGCAGGAGATAGAATCAGCTTTAATGAAATTTGAGTAGCTGACATATTAGGCAATGCATTATACTGGAAGAAATGCCCCTTGATATTTTTCCAAAGGACTTTCTCTCGACTCTAATCACTTTTTCCTTACCATGCATGATGTTAAAGAAACTAATTATTTTGACATTGACTGTAAAATAAATAGTTTGAGAGCATATGAGGCTCTTTAGAAATTATTTCCTTTATCCTATATTGATAAACACTCTAAGCAACAGCACGTAGCAGAAGTTGATTTCATCGTGCCTATTAGCTGCTGGACCAGTGAACCGGATCCCAAGCAATAGGAAAATCTTCCTTATTCTGCTGCTCTAACAACTTTGAACTCCATGATGGAAAAAAAGTATTTTAAAAGACAAGAAGTAACAAAGCAAATTTATTCATAGATATTTTAGAAAAGAATCTATTTGAAAACATGTTTTTATTTAATGAATATCACTTGAAGTGCTTTAAATACCAACATGCCAGATGCAGAAGTTATTTCAACCCAAAGGAAAATAATCATAATTTGAGTTCTGGTATTCTGAGTTTAGGAATGACAACATCCCAATATTTAGCCCAGTGAGTTGACTCAGAGCATCTGAGTTACCAACTCATCCATTCATTCAGAATCAGTGTAAGTGGGTAAGTGCAACGAAAAACAAGCTGAAAAGCCTAGATGCTGAGCAGGGGCTTCTTAAAACTATCAATAGGAAATGCATGGCATGCCAAGTTTCAGCCTGTCTTTAAAGCAGAGACACTTGATTCAAGTCTGTGTGTTTGGCATTTCTTCCCACTCCTAGTCCAGGTTCAACAGCCTACCCACTACCAAGTGGGACTCATCCTGTTATTAAAACGGTTGCTGGAAAAGTTTTTGGCTAACCTTTGCCTGAATAGATTTTGTACTTGCCCAGGATACTTTAGACCTCACCTCAATTTCCTCTTCAGCCTGACATGGATCAGACCTCTGTTTTCTGATTTATAAAAGAATGCCCTCACCTGGTGTAATAGAGTAGTCATGGAGAAGGAAGGAAAAGGAGTAAGGAGAGCAATACACTCAGACTCGCTTATTAAGATCAATTGACAAGGGCCGAAGGCAAACAAACAAGAACATGTCTTTGCAGTTCGGTGGTTACAGCACCCTGCCTGTGCTGAAGAGTAGGAGCTCTCTTTGAAAGAGATGAGACCACAGCTTTCAATGTTTGAAGAACAAATTCCCTTATTTGGAATGTATTGTTACTCTTTAATATGACTAAAAAATTGACTATTTACATCTAATTGGCTATTTACATCTAATTGGCTATTTACATCTAACTTTAATTTTTCACTCCTATTTTTCCTTCCAAACTATTTAAGATCTGTTCTACTTCATCTGAAGCATTATTTCTCTTTTTTAATTTAAATTTATTTATTTATTTATTTATTTTTATTATGTACTGGAGAACTTGATGACAATATTTTCTATTTTCTGTTCTGTTTGAAGGTTTAGCTTTGTAACTCCCAACTTTGTGTTTTCATATCTGATTAGAATCACTGTAAAGCATGCATTACAACTGGAAGAAGATCCATATTCTCTGAGTTAGCACTTTTTCTGTCTTAAATTGGATGACTTCAGTGGGGTTGCACCATATTTCAGCATCTGAAAATCTGGATCAAAATTTAAGTTTATGATTCGAATGTGAAGTGACAGCAGTTTTACAAAAGTTTGTCTAGCCCTGTCAGGCCTTACAATACCTATTTGAGTTGTTCAGGTGCTTTGTTTACATTTTAATGGCTTTATTTTCACTGTGTTTATATCTCATTCATTGTCACATTTCAGCGCTATGATGTATCTGTACTAGCATAAAGAAAGTGAATTTCAGAGGTGCATGTAGGATCATGCAAAGGAATGGTATTTTTACATTTGCAAATGCAGATATTGACAGCACTTATATACATCAAGAGGGGAATACTAACACCACTAGATGATGTGATCTCTAACAGAAAACCAGCATATCTTGAACGGAGAATTTTCCAATAGCCCTCTGTAGTCATCTTTGCAGTACTTCAGTGTAATCAGTGCCAATCAACATATATCTACGGAGAGCAGATCTTATCAAATGGACTTCAAGTAAGTTATTGGAAAGATTTACATGTGGCTGACAGGATACTGTCATGCTTCTGCAAGGCTTTGAATGTTGAAAAATATTCAGGCACAAAGAAACCAGAGCAATAATAAATCAGCATAGGCTATTTGTATACTATATGGAATAATTGCTAACCAAGAACACGCAGTAGGGAATTATACTGGTGTTTTTTGTTTGTTTGTTTTTCAATTTGAAGATTAATAGTTTCTTGACCCTACTCCTTTTTGTTATTAAGCATATTTTTTTTAACCTGTGACATGTAGAAAACATAGTCCTCATCAGTAACAGCTGTATCTGACACAAAAATAGGTGAAGTAACAAATAATAGCAAAGATGTCATCGATACTTGCTTGTTAGTCAGCATAAAGATATTATATGCATTTCAATACAAGTAAACATAATGTTTCATTAAAATAATAAAATTTGTTAATATCACCCTAAGGTAGGTTTTCTTCCTGATAGCTGTTCCTTTAAAAAAAGAATGTGAGTGTTGTGAAAGTTAGACAGTTTACCATAAATTGCTAGTGTGAAGCAGAGGTAGAGTGGTGTATATGTTCCTCAGAGTTTTGATTAGGAACCCAGAGAGGGAGTAGAGAACTGTTTTCTGTTTTGTTTTTTTTTTTTTTTTTCCTTCTGATGTGACTGCTACTGCACAGAAAATCTTGAGAATGGTCAGAGGAAGAGAAAGCATGTCTTATAGTAAGGCTCTCCACTCTGCTTAGTAAATGAGAGAACTCTAAGAATAACAAATGCAGTCTGTAAGTACTTTGAACTAGAGAAAGAGATAAACTGCAAAGTTCTGCCAAAAGGTTAATTAACTACTGGTGACAGCAACTCATCATGGATTGTGGGAGAGCCTCAATGAGGACCTTAAAAAACAAATCTGAACATTTTTCTAGAGTATTTAATTCAAATGGAGTTACTAAACTGAAACCAGGAATTAAATCATAAAAGTCCAATGGCCTGTGTCATGCAGAAGCTCAGACTGAAATCACAGTAGTCCATTTTGGCTTTAATATTTCTGTGGTGCCTGCTAGAATGTTAGTATCACAGTCAGTATTCATTTATCCACATAACATGCTTGCCAAATACATATTTTATCTGTCTTTTATAGATTATGAGCTGGGAAAAAGATATTTACCAGGGATGTACAGTCCAGTTTAGACCTGTCTAAAGCCCTAGATATTACAGTGTTGTTAGCACCATCATTTATTTATTTATTTATTTTTCCTAAAGGACCAACTCTTGTAAAAATGTGTTCCCTCCTACTCCCCAATATAAAACAGAACAGCTGCCTGTAGCTGTGATGGTGTTATTCTGTTATGTAACTACCTACTTCCTATGTGAACACCAAGGTTTCTAATTCATTTTTAAATAAATAGTTGACTGAGTATAAATTTTCTGGATTTGGGGGTAGCAGCCAATGCCTAGATGCTCCTCACAAATATTCACATGGAGATAAGTTTTCACTGTGCGTTTGTCATTTTCAGAGAAACAAATATACATTAAGAATTACAATACACATCATTTTCATAACTAAAATACACAATTTCAGCCTAGACAGGCCAGTGTAAAAGTATAACCTGAATTTGTTCATTTTTTCAGTGTATCATTTTACTCCTGTCACTCTCTTCCCTGTACTTATCTTAAAGTTTTCTTTATCTTAGATATCTTCAGTGCTTGTAATTTGCCACAGTACTTGCTACAAAAAAGGCAAGATGGAAAATTCATGAGTTGCCTTAAGCTGACTTCTTCTAAATTCAGTTTTCTGCGGTAGCCTGTGCCAACGTGTATGGAGCGAAATGACTCGTTTAATTTTCTTCCACAAAGATACAACCCCTCTTCTCTGATGCAAGCTGAGACAGGCATAGGATACCGGTGTAAAATTTCATGACCACCCCCAAGATTGAGTTTTCTAGAATGTAACAACCTCAGTTATATTTTTCTGATAGGGTTTCCTTTTGATTACACAATCATGATAGTTGTCCCTGTCAGTGCATTTTTATTAAAGCTAATTTCAGTATAAATGCTACTTATGTATGTATCTATTATGGGATATCATATCAAAAATTGTGCACCTTTATTGTATTTAATTTCCTGGATTTTGCTAACACATAGATTAATTTGCTATTAATATCATTCCAAAAATAGTAGGGAATAGTAAAAATAAACACCCCACTCAGACTTTTCATTCTAATTAAAGCTCCTGAAAATGCGTCTGCTTTCAGCAAAGTACAAATAGGCAAACTTTTCTTTCCTTTAGATCTTCACACAAAATTTCTTTAGCCTGTTTTTTCTCTGTAATCATAGAATCATAGAATATCCTGAGTTGGAAGGGACCCATAAGGAGTGTAGTTCATATCCTCTGAATTCTCTGAGTTTGGAATGGAAACTACTAAAACTTTTTGTCCTCACCATGTTTACCTTGACAGTGAGCTGGGAAGTCTGGTCTTTGGTATTTTAGGCTGCTAACCATTCTCCTTACCTTTTCTGGTCACATAGAAAATCTTGTTTATACCTTTGTGTTTGGCGTTCTAGACTTTTGAGCTCCTATAGACATTCACTATTTTTTTCTAATAAGGCCACTTATAGGAAATGTGTCAGTTTACCAATACTCATCTTGATGATTGTTTACTATCTTTTAATTCCTAAACTAAGAAAGAATCATTATTTAAAGCATTTAGCTGATGGAAATAGGCATTTCTTATAGGATTTTCCCTAGTTAGGATAGCATAAGCTTTTCTCCTAGCATTCCCTTTAGGTTCATGAGATACATCAAAAATGAGCATGCACTAGGCTATATTCTTTCTGTGGTTAAACATTTCTTTCTTCAGGGGATGTGTTGAGGAGAGCAAAAGGTGATAGTGCAACAACTTTTTATACAAACATTCCAGTTTGGGGGTAGCCTGAGGCTGTTCCAGCTCCTTTCACAACTAAGAAGCCTTATCTGACAAAAAGTCCTTCAGACTGCTGTCAGATGCACTTAGAGACCTTGAAAGGGTTTCACTCACTGTACTGGACTATTTAAATCCACAACTGGATAAAAGAATATGAAGCTTGCAAAAAGGCAGAAAATTATTCCCAGGGAACAATGACATTATGGAACTGAGTTTATGCAAGTACTTTACATTTCTTAACAAAGACACGGTGCTCTAAACTGCTATGGTCAGTATCCCACTGATTTAGGTTGCAAGTCATCTGGCCTTTTTTTGGTCACCAACATTTTTATTCTCTTTGGAGTCCAGTTATTCAACAAATATACTGCAGTTGGTTTATTGAACTGGAAAGCGCAAAGGGTACTTCCACAATTTTAGTTCCACAGTTTAGTAGCTTGAAGTTGTGATTTTGCCACATGCTGTTCTTTTCAGGCTTGTAGCCATTAGAGGGCAGACCACAACAGATTGTTGCTGCACAGTCATGTATTTAGTCTCACCGGTGTTATTTTTGATGACAAGAAATCTTGAGAGAGTTATTTTCAGCTTTTCTTGCAGGTAAATAAACCACAGCAGCAACCTACGGAAGGCTGAGGCATTATTATTATTATTATTATTATTATTATTATTATTATTATTATTATTATTTTATTATTATTATTATTATATCATTTTAGCATTTTAGCATTGTTTTGCTACTATCATCAAATTTTGAAGATAAACCTTGCATCTCCAAAATTTGCTTTTGTAGCTTCATTGTGAGCCCCAACGCAGCCCCATATTTTAAAAGGTATACAGTTTTCACTTCCATAGTGGTACTATTCTAAGAAATAACCTCTGTTGTAAGAGGAACTTATTTGGAAGGGTTAACGTGCATTCAGATCATCTGTGATTTATCACTCTTTTTGATTAGAGAAAATGGGTATGTGAGACGGAGGGAAGTATGGATGTGGTTCATTAGTGAATATAAATAATAGAAATAAGAGGCACTGGCCACCTTGTACTCAAAACCAGACAAACAAAGCCCTACAAAATACAACAACCTTCTCCCCTACCCCCAGATACCTTCATTCAAGATGCCTGTTCTAAAAAATTTTTAAGAGTAACGAGAAACACCAGAATAGATACAGATATGGTTTACAGCTACATATCAACAATAACTTGGTGATTCTAAATTTTAGAATTTAGCTGGATAAAGAGAGAAAAAAAAAAAAAAAAAAAAAAAAAATTAATATTTAAGTATGCAGAGTTAAGGCCCACAGAGGAGTACTTTAAATTCTCTAAACTGAGAGAATTCTGCAATAATTGTCCATAAGGCTGTTTTGAAGGTTGATATGAATAAACTTTTGAAAAAGCTAGATAGGAGAAAATGAACGTGTTACAGCACACAGATCTAGCCAGAGCCTCAAGTGAATTATCCAAATGAAAGCTATTTCTGAATTATTTTTATATGTGGTCTATCAAAGACCAGTATAAGGCAGAGAAAGGAACTTAAATAGATTAACCTGTCACCCTTTTCCTGTCCATTGAAAACAGTAGCTGCAAACATTAGAAATAGAAGTAAATCATGTTTTATGGACTTTACTGGCAGGACAACTATGTCTTCATGATTCTCTCTCTATCAGGACTTTTAGGACCAGTGGAGCCAAAGTAACAGGTAACAGCTGAGACCACAGGTCTTCTTGGCTTGCTAAATAAACATCTGTGCATTCCACAAAATTTTCTTTATCCTCATGTACCAACTTAAATCACCTTCCTGAAAAGTGTACTAATTTATGCTGGGTAATAATAAGCTTTCAGAGCTAAATTTTCCAGATTCCAGGAATATTTTCTTTCCACGCCCGCCCCCCCCCCCCCCCTTTTGCTCTGATTCTGCTGGCCAGATAAAATTAAAGCCCAGAGTCCTGTTCATGCACAGAAGTTAAGAAATAGTGTGGCTCCACTCAGTTCCTGTCCAGGGGGCATAAAATGTGCATCATCTGAGCAGTATTTTTACTCTGAATTTCCTGCAGGACTTTGATTCACACTCTTGTCTTTTTTCTTTCTTTCTTCTTCTTTTATCCTATAGTTCAGTTAGAGGATTATCCTATTTTCATTTTATCCTTCAGCATCTAGAAACTTTTCTTCTTTTTAGTAAGCAAAGTGCTAGAAGATCACAGAGGGTTCCCTCACTCACACAGAATATTATTTATTCCCTTTGAAATCCATTTCTTAATTCTTTTCTGCTGTAGGCAAGTCCTTTATTTCCACCGTAATTCTTTACTTGAGAACAGATCAGCAGCTTCCTCTAAAATGAAAAGCTTTGTACAGCAAAAATGTGAAATGGTGAAATGTGTGGTCTCCTTTCCCAAGCATAAGCTTCTGCTACTACAACTTGCTTTACTTCCAGTAAGCCCCACAGAGGCAGGCATGTTGACAGTTTTGCTGGGAAAGGAGAGGTAGTCCTTTGCTTTTTAAAGCAGTTAGTCTTTAAAACTTGCACTTTCATCCTGTGGTATTTTAGTATTTAATTTTCTGGCAAGACAGTTTTTTTTTTTTTATTTATTATTATTATTATTATTATTTAAATTCCCCTTGGTATTTTTGGCCTTGTTTTTCAGTAAGTCTAAGACCATTTTATTTCATTCTGAAATTTAAGAATGGACTTAATGGGCCCTTGGCAAACACCCTTTGTGTAACACAGAGTTAACCAAAGGGTTACAATACTTCTGATCCCTCCCACTAGACCATGGCTGTCATCAAACAGCACTGCACAGTAGCTTTCTCTTACCAAAAGCTTGCAAGCCATTAGGGGAAGCATATGTTAAAACTGAAATAAATTAAGGGCTGACCAGTATGGAGAGAGTGAGCATAATTTATCACCATATTTGCTTCAATTATCCTTAGCCAGGGAACAATGCTGGAGAGAACCTGACACAAATCTCTAAGCCAAACTACTCAAATTAGTCAAGTCTTGTCCAGAAAGTTTCACTTGGTCTCGGTGTGATGTGTACACCACAGCAGAAGATTTGCTTTAGAGGATCCAGTTTTTGTTGGATGGCAGCTGCAGTACCCCTGACAGTGAAACCTTTCCCTCTGACTGAGCTAGCGAGCTTTATGCAGCCAAAAGCCATTCTCGCATATACCTTTTCTGTTTCTGAGCTTGCCTTCAAGTGTTAACACTATCTTTCTTTTCAGTTAATATGTTTGCCAGCTTATATTGCAGCCAGTTAAAAGAATAGTCCCAGCTTGCTTTCAAGAAATTATTTATTAAACACATTTACATACAATATTCAATTTTTCATCCCTACAATTATCTTTTCTGTATCATTTAGTTCTTGTTCATGCTGTTTAGTATAGAATAATCATGCTGTTAGCTTTTGTTCTTCACCTTGTAGGAATATAAGTGGTAAAGAGTGTAACCTGTTATAAATTTACTTTTTGTCTAGATTTCCTTTGATCCAAAGTTATATTTTCAGTATTTTTCTGACTTTCTTTTTCCTCCTCTATTACTCTCTCTCTTTCCTTCTTGTCCTCCTCCTCCTCTCTTTCTCTCTGTCTCTCTCTTTTTAACAGGAGAATGTATTAAACTTTCCTTTAGTTTCACTTTGGATCAGGATCAATATTTCAACTGCATTCATATCTTTGATATATAGTATTTGGCTGGCAGAGACTATAAGAAGCAATATATTATTTTCCTCTAAAGAAGAATGGGAATCTGATCTGGAGATTACCCACTAAGCAGTTGTGAGGATTTATTTCAATTCCCCTAAGAACCTCTTAGTATATAATTCGTTGTGTAGGATTTATTACCCTCCCAAGAGATTTCATTCAATGTGTATGAACATTTCCCTGATGTTCCCAAAATGTTTGATTGTGGATGGGTTTTCTTGTTAATGTGATACAGAATTCTCCCACTACTTCTTGGGACATTTTTAGTCTTGGCATTACTTGTCTCCATTAGCTCTTCCAAAGCAAGATCAATATGCTGTATCCTGTTGCTTTGATTACACTGCCATATAGAGATTTATCTTTATTAAAAATGCAGCCAAAGTCATCAGTAGTACTGCTTGTGGTCACACATCTTTAAACTTGTCTTCTTTAAAATCCCAATATTGTATTCTTATATTTTCAAAAACCTTCTTGTTCCCAGATTCTTAGCTATCATACCATTCACTGGTAATACTCCTTGTGGACACTGAAATCTTCCTATATGTATGTTATAAAAATTACTATAGTTTTACTGAGAAATTCTTTTAAAAGTGCTTTGAATTTCTAATGGAATGTATATCTGATACTACTAAATTTCAGGGCAATTACAGCTGAGCATATGTTCAAGACATCCATAAGCTATTAAAATCAACATAAAAACAAACAAACAAAGAAACAAAAACAGACAAAAAAACCTCCTCATGAATTTAGTGAATATCAGATCAAGGAGATATTTTTAAATGATGCTGAATGAGTTTGTTCTGCATGTTGGTATGTCATGGACCTAAACCCATCATTAGGTAGCTTATTCCCCCTTCCACAGAGAGAGAAGCAAGCCCTTTTCCTTTTAAAGGAGAACTCAAGATTAAAGGAGATTTCAAGGAGATAACAAAAGGAAAAAATTTTCATGAGTGTTGTAAGTATATATCATCCTTAGTGGATAGACAGTGGATAGTTGTGGGTTTGCAAAAGGTTTTTCCAGCACTGCTTTTTCATAAATATAATTATTATTTAAATTATTTAAACCCATTTACTTTGTTATCAGGTTCAGTGCCACAGTTCTGTTTAAATAGAAGACCTACTTCAGATGCTAAATTATGTTTTCAAACAAGACTTGAGGTTGTTCTACTAAATATGTGCACATATTAAAAAGGAAGGACTTCAGGCGTGGAATCATAGAAATGTATGATACAAGGAACTTATAAAACCATAGAATCACAGAATGACTTAGGCAGGAAGGGACCTTAAAAATCATCTAATCCCAACCCCCCCTGCCGTAGTCAGGGATGCCACAAGGAACACCTCCAGGGATGAGGCATCCACAGATTCTCTGGAAAACCTGTTCCAGTGCATCTGAGTGAAGAACTGCCTCTGAACATCTTAGTTTAAAACAATTTATCTTTTCCCTATCCTCAGGTTGAACATCTCCAGCTCTCTCAGCCTTTCTTCATAGGAATGGTGCTCCAGGCTTCTGATCATTCATGTGGCCCTCCTCTGGACCCACTCTAACAGATCCACATCCTTCTTGTGCTGGGGGCCCCACACCTGAATGAAGTACTCCAAGTTAGGCCTCACAGGGGCAGAGCAGAGGGACACAATCACCTCCCTCCCCTGCTGGCCACTCTTCTGTTGATGCAGCCCAGGATGCAGTTGGTCTTCTGGGCTGCAGGCATGCACTGCTGGCTCATCTCGAGCTTTTAGTTCACCAGAACTCCCAAGTCCTTCTCTGCAGGGCTGCTGTTCATCTGTTCTGTAACAAGTTCTTCACCCAGTCTGTACTGGTGTTTGGGATTGCCCTGACTGAGGTGCAGCACCCTGCCCTTAGACTTGTTGAACCTCATTAGGTTCATGTGGGCCCAATTCTCAGGTTTGTCCCAGGTCCCATCCTTTCCTTCTTTTATATCATCTGCAAACTTCTTGAAGGTGCACTCGATCCCATTGCTTGTGTCATTGGTATAGATATTAAACAGTGCCGGTCCCTAAACAGTCCCCTGAGGGACACCGTCATTGGCCTCCATAGAGCCATTGACAACAACAACTTCTATATATTATCTAATGCAACCTGATATTTAGGTAGAATTATTGCCAACATTAGATTGGTCAGTCATGATTTGTCTTGGCAAGTCACAGGAATTTACAGAGACAGAAAATTCTCACTTTGCTGGACAGACTGTTCCAAGTGCTGCTGTACCCAATAATTATTCCTTTCTCCTATTTTCCAAAATTGAACTCTCAAAACTTATATATTTTTTTAATTTGTCCACTTCTACATATCATACTGTTTGGTTCCATTATTCTGGTCACTCTTCTTCCAACAGGCAGCTGTTAGATCACCCCTTTGCAGACCAAATGAGACCCTCAAGGCATTCAATATCTCTTAACTTATGTGCTTCTGACACTGACTGCCTCACTGACCCTCTATTTCTTCACAATTTCTCTTGAATTTGGGACAGAAAGCTGAATGCAGTAGTTCAGATATGGCATCATTAACACTCATTATAAGGACATAAAAATTGCTAGTGATCTTCTTGTCATGGTTTTCCCAGTGTAGCCCACTACACAGTTTGTCTTATTTATGATAAGATGCAACTCTTGGCTCACATTCAACCCTGTAATCCCCAGGTTCTTCCCAGAGTGGCTACTGTTCAGCCACTTGCTTCCAAGCCTGCACAATGTGAATAACCTCCAGAACTTGTTTTATTAAATTATATATGTTCATCCAAGGTAATACTGTAGAGGCAGGTATAAGAAATCTGTACTAATGAGGTAATATATCCCTGTGTTGTCCTATCATAATCAGAACAAATAGAATTCAACTGATAATAATAATAATTAATAACAATAATAATAAAGGTGGTCACTGACATGAATATGTGTCAGTATTTCCTGATACATGATTTGGCTGCTATTCTTCTATTGTAACTTTCTCTGGTTTTGTATTTTTGCTACAAGAACCTATCTACTCTTCATATTTCCCACAGAACCAAAAGCAATGAATAAATTTCCATGGAGATCAGAAGAGGAGAACGGCTGACTCAAATCTGACTTAACTAGGATAGGTCCTACTTTTTTTTAGAAATGGCAGAGGATTTAAATTGCATCCTAAACATATAATTTTTGAAATCAAAACAAACAAAGTAACAGACCTTAAAAGACAAAGTCATTACCATGTGTGCAGACAGCATGACCAAAGATGCCTGTCCTTTAAGATTGTATCTTCCTCTACTCATGTTTCTGTTGTTCATGCACATGTTGTTCTAAATCTGTTTCTGAGCTTTAAAGTTATTCCTAGTCTTATTTTCCAAACTATAATAATAAAAAAGCTAAACTACATTTTTTTTGTTGTTGTTTCAATGTGTTTCCCACAAGTATTTTTATGATGAGCTGTGGTTTCATGAGTGACAGAGTTGATTGAAACAGCAACAGAGGATATAAAAAATCTCAGGTATCAAAATAATTAACCTATCTGCAGCCTCAATTTGTCCATTCTTCATAGATGATTAAGAACTATCCAAGTTTGGGTAGTCTTTGGTCTTTGCCTCGTAATGCTGGAATGAAGTAATCCCATTACAGAGAATAGGCTTGGGAAGGTGATCACAAAAAAAGGCAAACAAGAGGTGAAAACCAGCATGTTATGGTGTCATGATTGGAGCTGATTTTATTTTATTATTTATTTATTTATTTATTTATTTATTAAGGAGTTAGAAAGCTGATATGGAAACATCTCACAAGGAAAGCACTCCTATGACAGTTGCAAGGCCTTTTTATAAAGATACTCATATTGCTCAAATGCTTCAGGACAACAGGAAAGGCTGCTTAATTTTTGCACAAAAATATTTTTCTCTGTGTAATTGCAATGGCAACTGTTAATAAAATAAAGCTATTCATCCCTGTCATCATAGCCCAGACTAAATGGCCCTAAAATCACTGAAACAGCATTTCTGTGATTAGGTTGATGGGTATTTACAGTCCTTAATGAAACATTATATAGTCATTTGTGCAAAGCATGAGCATATTGTGTACTGAAATTGTCACATAGCCAAGTTTAAATTATCCTGGATACAGATAGCATCTCAGCAGCATGCCATGCTATGCAAAAAGGAAAACAAAAAAACACTGCAAAATATCTCATAATTTACATTTATTGTCATTATCATTTTTCATCCATAAAACTATAAGCAATATTTTAAAAATATTTAAAAGCAGACTTCCATATTTGCATTATGATTATATTACCTTTTAAGAAAATGTTTCACTGACAAAAAAAAATCTATGACTGTTATAAATCAACACAGCACTATTTACTTCAGTACTTCTTTATGCCAGGTGAGGATCACACCATTGGAACTAGTAGCTGTCCAACATGAAGCCACTGCTCTGCTGTGTGATATTCTTGGGCCAGGCTTGAATGAGACCCAGGGCCTTCACCTGTGGAGTTCTCAGCATGTGGTCAGAATCAGTGCTTTCATGCCAAATTTCACACATATAGTCTGAAGTCAGTTGCCTTTTGAACAGTATTTATGCTTAGCTTCCATGCCTTTGCAAAAGCTACTGTCTCCTGTTGGGAAACAGTACCAGGTCACTAGACTATGCATACTTCTATGTAGCTGCATAGTCAGTAAATAGAGGTAAAGGCAGTGTTAGGAAACTAAACTGATTATCAGAATTCTGTAACTGATTATCTTCACTATGGTAAACCACTGCAATATCCTGATTTTCTGCATTCAGAGGTAGAAAGTACCTGCCAGTGTTGAATAATCATGTGAGTTTATCACTGTGACCCTCGGCTTTCCAGTTTTCAAGCTAGTGTGTTTTTCACTTTTTAGTTGCTCTATGATTATTGCAAGGTTTGTAATTTCTTTGAGGCATGACTAAGACTGTGTTTTCTCTCTACCATCTGGAGTGCTCTTACTGTTTTTTGCTGAATGCATAATTATACCTTTTTCTACAGTGACTGAACTGTGTGGCCTATGGATTACCAACACAGCTTTGGAAAGGATGGAGATCTGTATGTTCCATTTTTTTCATTTTATTTTTATAAATCAGCAGAATGTTGAGATTTTTTTTTTTTTTTTTTTTTTCCTCATAGCCTTGATTTCCTAATTTCTTTTCATCTGCAGTGCAGTAACTCTGACTTAGTCCTGTCATAAAATGTCCCAATTCTGACATTAGTTGTTGGAATTCAAAAACAGGATTCAGATTCAGGTAAAGGTACCCAAACATATGTATCAACTTTTGAAATAGGTGTCTAAGCAATTGTAATCAAAGGAGTCCCAGATCTCAGTGAAGCCTAGGTAACATACCAGCTCACCTGGGCTGTCTGATTTATGAAGGTGAATCCCTCCCCAGCTGTCTGCAGTACCTGAAGTGTGGTACATATTTTCCTGTGTCTTGGAACAATTTTGGAACATTGGAACATTGCCTCTTGCCTCTTGACCTTAACTCTTAAACGTAAACTATGGGGACTTACACATTCAGTGCCAGAAGTCCACAGTTTTGTGTTTAACAGCTTATATGTAATCATGCTACCTACAACTGAGCAGAAGACAACCAGCTGACAGCAGATTTCTCTCCCTTTGAATTCTGTACAAATTGGCCAGCATATTGAGGCCATTACCATTTACGCTTTCAAATCTTAACTCACTTTGAGTCTTTACATGTATGAATGCTGGTTGTAAAACTAATATATAAAAAGGTTTATTATTTTTTGACTGTTTTGCCAATGCCTTTCATCCCTGGAATAAAGTGCTTTTCCTGAAAGCTTTTGACATATTACCACTGCTAAATGTTTGTCTAAAAAGATTCTGGTCATGTCTCCAGTTGGTTTGTCTATCACAGATAGTCTAAGAATTAGAGCCATCATAGAGTATTAACTGAGAATAGAAATACCAAGCAAATGTCTTTTGAAATCTTTTGGATAGCTTGAACCAAAACCAGTATATATGTAGCAATATAAATGAAATGCCATTATTCGTTAGTTCAGAAAATGCTATCAGCAAATTTTAAAATCCATCTGAACTAACTGAATATATATAACTGGAAAATCCTGAAATGAATTCTTAGCTACGGTAAATCAATTTTGTTGTATTGAGTTCAGTGGTCCACTCTTTACAGTTGCTGAGATCTAGCCAGGAGGTAAGACTGAAGCAGTGAACTGAGGTTATTTGGTGGTTACAGTCAAAGGAGTTTACAGATCAAACAGCTTGCATATGAGATGCAGAATTTGCAATAAGCTAATTCCCACATTGACTACAGGTTAATGAAGCCAGCATTGATTCAAAAAAAGAACAATGTTTAACACTGTGCTCCCTGAAATTATTTTACAAGTACCTTAAAAAAAAATCAAACAAAATAAATAAATAAATAAATAAATAAATAAATAAACCATGCACACACAACCCCCCCCCAAAAAACAACAACAAGAACAACAGCAAAAACAGACAAACAAAAAAGCAACCTCACCTATATGTGGTAAGCTGCCTATCTGAGATTTCATAAAGTATCCTAAATAAAAACTTTGCCAGACCTTTAGTGTTGTTAGCATACCAGTGCAAATTAAACCCACTGCTTCTCTAGATTGAATGCTTAAGTGCAGCACTTCAAAACTTGAACTGCTTGTTTAATGGGCTGTGAGATCTTTCCCATTTGCTCTCCACAGGAAAAAAAAAAAAAAAAAAAAAAAAAAAAAAAAAAAAAAGAGCTTATTCTAGTTAACTTTCTGGCAACATTGAACGGTGGAACAATGCAAAGGTGGAACAAAGGCAAAGGTGGAAAATGCCGATGTTTCAGTAGAAGATATGCCACAGGAATAAAATGGCTTCTTCTCATTAAGAAATAATGCTTTGGCATCATTGCTTGTCTTGTGGGCTTAATAGAAGGCAAACAGAATTTCTGAGAACTGAAGTGTAACTTCCGTACAAGCCAGGACAATCAGTAATGCTTCCTGCTGATTTTGAGAAAGGCTGCAGGAGAGGGAAAAATAAAAATCAAGGGCAAGGTTCACAAGGAGCCATCAAGACTACCCAGCATAGCCACAGTGGGGTTGTTAAACCCAGTGTTGTAGGATTTATGCAATAAAGTGAAATATCTGAGAGAAATACATGCTTAGGAAGGTTGAAACAGTTCTTTTACCACTGGTCAATGTGCCAGTGAAGATTCAGAACGTCTTAGGTTTTGTTTAACGTTTGCTTTGCCCATGGATAATTTTTTGTACAAATGTAAGGCAGTATGGACAATATGCACAGCTTAAATGAGTGAGTAGATCATTATACTTTTTAGTTTTACACTCTCCCAACCTATTTTGCACTTTTCTTTTTTCTGCTATAGCTTCAGCTTCCTCTATGAACTCAGCCTGTATCCAGGATGGTATAACTAACCCTTCACTCTTCCTCAGTTCTCAGAATATCTTTTGTATGGCTTGACTGATACCATTTCTATATTCCCATGTTCCCAATCCTTTTCCTTTCCTGCTGTCTTGACTATGGGCATTCTTGCTGTGTAGTAGCTACTGGCTTGCTCACAGACAACCTTGCTTCACAGATTGGTAGCTTGGGTCTGCAGGTATAGTGAAAGATTAAGTTGCTACATGGGCCAAACTGTTACTTACCAGCTTCTGGTGGGACAAGCAGATGGTATTAAAGAACACTCTGGGGGACTAAAAAGCTGCAAGAGGGAATTGGCCTTCATCTCTGTAGAGACTGTAGGGGCAGATGAGGTTGCAAACCATTACTCCTGCATAGCTCTTTGTAGTGTATTACAGAGCTTTCTGAGACATAAAATAATATTTGGAGGAAGCAAAAGTGCTTTAAATTTACATTAATGCCATGATACATATGTTTCTCAAATGAGCCAATTCCTGTATAAATGTGAAATATTTGCACATTGTAGAGAAACAGCCTTTGAACTGGCAGCGAGATGGACAGAATAGATTCATAAACTTTCCATTGTTTTAAAATATTAGATTGCAACTGTGTGTTTACCTGATAAATTCAAGAATCTGAAACAGTGACAAATATTCCTTGGTTTTATTGTGAACCTATTTATTGTCCAAGTGCTTAGTTCTCTCTATCCCCATAACTCTTTTTCCCCGTCATTCAATAAAATCTTGAATTTTGAAGCAGACAAGTACCCTGAGTACTCTATACATGTTAGCTACATAAAACTTAGTAAAAAAAAACAAAAAACAAAAAACAAAAAACAAACAAACAAACAAAAAAAACACCAGCACCCAACTCTTAGAGATAATTACATAACATTGCAGATGATAAAATGGATGCATAAATAATTAATTTGCTAAAAGGCATTTATCAGTTTGGCAATACAGTCCATAAGGGTTCATTCTTGATTTAAACTGAAAGAACATTGCCAATTTTTTTGTGCAACCATGTTCTGCCAATGTCCTATATAATGGTATGGTTTTATTTTGTATTATGGACTTCTCTGTCACTTGCTTTTCCCATTGTCCATATGTTGTCTGCTGATGGCAGAAACAGAGCCAACACTAAGACTGAATAACATATTTAGCTCCCAGTTCAGAGTTGTTTTTTATTTATTTATTTATTTATTATTATTTCTTTCTTTCTTTTTTTTTTTTTTTACATGCAGTGTTATTAGCCACAGAGTTATACAGACAGAATTGCAGACTGAGAATGAATGGAAGTGAGAAGAGAGTGTTAAATCCCTGTTCCTACCCTGGGAGAGTATAGTAATTCAAAGTGTTCTCATAGCATCATAATGTTAATTTCCCCCCCAGTGCTTTCTGGCATCTGTCTCTATTCCCCCATGCAAAGGAGCTTTACAGAGTAATTTGTCTCATTAGAATTTTCCTTCCTGAAATATGAAAGAAAAATCAATGTTATACATAGTATCTGAGAAATTTATTGCTGTGTATAAATAAACTGATAGACAGGAATAAGATTATTCCATATAGTTAAGCATACTAAAATGTATTGATTCAAAAATTTAACCCAGAATTTAAGAAATCTGAGGACATAAGTTATCTGCAGGACTTAATTCAGCCTCCTTGTGTATAACTGTTGATTCACTCTTGCAGGAAGCTGAAGGAATTGTCAGGAACAGGACCCCTTGAAAAATGTGATGCTTTAAGGACTGAAGGACAACGGACATCTTATAGGCTGGATATTACTGTCTTTTTCACTTATTGAAATAAAATTCACCAGTGAAAGGAGACTCTTAAATGTGAAGGGAAACTACTGAAGCTGTTTCATGTAGAAATTGCATCCCCAAAAGAAGAAACAGAAATGTCAAGCTTTTTTTCTGTAATTTTTATCTTGTACAGCAATAGCAGACAACTACTGAAAATGCCAAATAAATTACTATAATAGGGGAATATATAATCCTACATACTCTTGATCTTTACTGGATCCACATAATCTACCACAATTCGCAGGTATGGAAAACATTACATAGTGTTGCTCAGTGTGACTTCATGATCTGGAATGGATGCTAGACAAAGACCGGTGCCAGTTTTCTGTGTCCTTTGGCATGATATCTAATGGGCTGCTAAGAAGGACTATCTTCTCTATACAGTTTTTTTGTTTTGTTTTGTTTAATGAGTAGTCTCTTACATTTTAGAAGTTCCTCATTGCTATTAAACTCTTTGCATTTAAGTTATAATTATTCTATGAATAACATTTTGAAACATTAAGTGAAAGAGTATGTGTGTATGCATGCTTTTTGAAAGGTAAGAGCATCCAATAACTTCCTTCCTGTCTTTAGATATCACCTAAAGGACAATTAAAAAAAAAAAAAAAAAAAAAAAAAAGGAAAGTATGAAAAATAGGGAGGAAGGAGGGTGAAATAAATCTTTAAAATATCCACTTTGCAATTTACAAATAGTTAAGATATCTAATATTTCTGATAAATCTGTTTAGACAAAAATGGTTCTAAATTATGTTACCTTTTATTTGTTGTAATTCTTGAAGTTACCTTATATCAGAAAGAGCATTAAAGGACTTTAGATGTGTTTGATATAATCAGAGCAGAGTTATTTAAAGGTCTCAGTAGACTGCTATCTTATCTATATAGAATTACATTTTGCAATCCCAGAAGAACAAAAGTCTGCCAAGTACTTAAAAAACTAGAGATGAAGAACTATACTTCACTTAGGGCAAGTGTAAGCTAAAAATGGCTAAACATTGGCACTTGGGAAATGTGTCAGTCCTGACATCTCAAAAATAGAAATAATTATGTAAATCTTGGCTCCAAACCAGAAAGCACATGAGTTAGATTGTTAAGTATGGTCACATATTTCAGTAAATTAATTCAATCTCCTGTCAGAGATTAGACATCCCTTATGAAAGTGCTAAAAAAAAAATGATTGCTGAAAGGTAATTTGGGTCAGATCAACTTAGCCTGCTCAATAGCGGGAAAGTGGTAGCCAGAACACTCAGTTCCAAATGTCTAAGCATGCAGTCAAGCAATTACCACCTCTTGGAGAGCATCAAGAGCTGTGAGGGGTGTCTACTCCCCCAGACCTACTCACAGTGAACAAAATACTCACCTTTAAACCAGTTCAGGTTGTGCAAGAAAAGAGACTGAGCAAACTGGAAAAGGGAAATGGAAGGACTGGGATAAACATGTCCTTTTTTTTTTTTTTTTTTTTTTTTTTTTTTCCGATAATGATGCAAACTCATTTCATGGTTATGGACTATGGCTTACTTGTAAGACTTCCAGTGGTTCTTGCCATGGAAAATCAGAGATTTAAATCTGAGACAGTGAGAAGTTTAAAAAATACAGTCTTGTATTCTATGTATGACTTGATCAATACTACTGCTTCTTAGCAAAGTTGGCATCTGACATCTGTAGCAGTGAACAAATATTCACATGAAGAAAAGGTGAGTGGAGAAAACAACTATGGCATTTTTTATGTGTGGCATTTATAAACTGGATTCCACCTATCAAGTGTCTGAAATAAAGTCTTAACTATGTTCTTCAGAAGGGTTCTTTCTCTGGAATCATCCCAGTTTCTGAATAGCTACTGCAGCACCATGTCCAGTTTTGGGCTGGAGCAATTCCAGTGGAAGCCAAGATAATCATGAGGCAGAGAACATGATGCACAAGGATGGGAAGAACAAAAAGGAGCAGTTTGGTCCTTAAAAGGGAAAGTTCAGAGAAGACTTTATTGCTGCCTACATGTGCCTGATCAAAGAATGCAGAAAGGATGGACACATACTGCTGTCAGAGTTGCATGGCCTTAAAATGAGAGGCAAAGACACAAATTGGAACATGGCAAATTCTGATTAGTTGTAAGGAGATTGTTATCTACCTTGAAGGTAGCTAAGCACCAGAGGAGGCTGCCCAGAAATGCTGTAGAATCTCTTTCTTAGGAGGTGTTCCAGACTTATCTAGACATGATCTTGAGCAACCTGGTCTGATTAAATCTGCTTTGAGCAGAGGGTTAGATTAGAGGGTTAGATGGCATCTAGAGGTCCCATCTGACTCAAATTATTTATGGCTTTGTGCTTCTGTGCCACACTAGAAGTGTATTAATGTTACAGTTAAAATCACATTGTGTGGCCTGTGGATACTTACACAGTAAACAAAATGCTTTGTAGATCTGTTCTCAGGTGCCATTATAAATGCTGGCTGCCATTAAGAGCTACAGAAATGTTCCACCACTGGCAATTTTGACACCCCAAAAAAGTGGGTTTAAGTTCTCATTAAAGTTATAATGAGTTACACAGACTAGACGAAGGTACCCTAAAGTATATCTATACAGAATAAAATAGAAGTTAAGACACTTTGAATCTGAATGAGTAGGGTAAATCAACAGTGATTTATAGCATACCTCAGTTATGGCCAGTGTTAACTAGAAGGGCACATGCTAAGCACTGACATATGATTGCTTATACTATGGCATTTTTGATTTTGCCCTTTTGATTTTACTTTGGTCCAGCTGTTTGTCTCCTACACAATTGCCAAGATGGTCTGAGAATTAATGTAGGCCACTGCTCATTCTCAATAGACAGTTTGACCATGGCTAATCTGTTTTGGGAAGTATGAGAGTTTATCTGAGCATATGAAAGCTTTACTGTATCATTTGTCCTCAGCGTTGGAGGAGAAGCCCTGCTTCATTTGCTGTCATATATATGACTGATATTTGAAATACATATCCAAGTAGCAGGATGTTACATACTTGGGGGAAAGGTACTGTCTTGCTGTGACGAAAAACTTGGAAAGTTCTTTGGCTGTATGGAAGGAGAATTTAAAAACCTTATATAGTTTTGTTGGATAGATCATTTTGAAAACCTCTTGGGCATTGAAAATACATCCTTTGCTGTCACAATTTGGGTCCTGTCTACTGCTGTGAAGCTATTGCCCTTCAAAGTGATTCTGATTGGCAGGTTATTCCCAAGAAATGTAATAAAACTTCTCTAATGTGTTTTCTGAGGACAGTGAAGATCAGGGAGTTTTTATTTCTAAATATTTCATAGCAGTTTCCAACTCCTAAGAAACAGATGAGTTGGAAATATCCTTCACAGATGTATTGGGTTTACATGGAAAGGTTTTGGTGGTGTGAGAGGGTGGCTTCTTTGATAAGAGCCCTGCAGCTAATCCATGTCAAATCAGAGCCAGCTGTGTCTTGCTCCAAAGGGAAGCACCACAAGACAGCAGAGCCACGAGTGACATTGGTTGCACTTCTGTGAAAGCATACTGAAGACAGGGAAAAATCTGCTGTGAAACAGCAGCTGGGAGAAGAGTGAGAAAACATGAGAACCAGCCCTGCAGAATCACAGAATTTCTAGGTTGGAAGAGACCTCAAGATCATCGAGTCCAACCTCTGACCTAACACTAACAGTCCCCACTAAACCATATCCCTAAGCTCTACATTTAAACGTCTTTTAAAGACCTCCAGGGATGGTGACTCCACCACTTCCCTGGGCAGCGCGTTCCAATGTCTAACAACCCTTTCGGTAAAGAAGTTCTTCCTAAGATCCAACCTAAAACTCCTCTGGCACAACTTAAACCCATTCCCCCTCGTCCTGTCACCAGGCACGTGGGAGAACAGACCAACCCCCACCTCGCTACAGCCTCCTTTGAGGTACCTGTAGAGAGCGATAAGATCACCCCTGAGCCTCCTCTTCTCCAGGCTGAACAATCCCAGCTCCCTCAGCCGCTCCTCGTAGGGCTTGTTCTCCAGGCCCCTCACCAGCTTCGTCGCCCTTCTCTGGACTCGCTCAAGCACCTCCATGTCCTTCTTGTAGCGAGGGGCCCAAAACTGAACACAGTATTCGAGGTGTGGCCTCACCAGAGCCGAGTACAGGGGGACGATCACCTCCCTAGCCCTGCTGGTCACACTGTTTCTTATACAGGCCAGGATGCTGTTAGCCTTCTTGGCCACCTGAGCACACTGCTGGCTCATATTCAGCCGACTATCAACCATCACTCCCAGGTCCTTCTCTGCCTGGCAGCTCTCCAACCACTCATCTCCCAGCCTGTAGCTCTGTTTGGGGTTATTGCGCCCCAGGTGGAGGACCCGGCACTTGGCCTTGTTGAACTTCATGCAGTTGACCTCAGCCCATCGGTGCAGCCTATCCAGATCCTCCTGCAGAGCCTTCTTACCCTCTAGCAGATCGACACACGCACCTAACTTGGTGTCATCTGCAAACTTACTGAGGGTGCACTCGATCCCCTCATCCAGATCATCGATGAAGATATTAAAGAGGACCGGCCCCAGCACTGAGCCCTGGGGAACGCCACTAGTGACCGGCCTCCAACTGGATTTGACTCCATTTACCATGACTCTTTGGGCCCGGCCATCCAGCCAGTTTCTAACCCAACGAAGCGTGCGCCAGTCCAAGCCAAGAGCAGCCAGTTTCCTGAGGAGAATGCTGTGGGAAACGGTGTCAAAAGCCTTGCTGAAGTCAAGGTAGACCACATCCACAGCTTTTCCCTCATCCACCCAGCACGTCACTTTGTCATAGAAGGAGATCAGGTTCGTCAAGCAGGACCTGCCCTTCATAAACCCATGCTGACTGGGCCTGATCGCCTGCTTGCCCCACAAGTGCTGCATGATGACTCTCAAGATAATCTGCTCCGTGAGCTTCCCTGGCACTGAGGTCAAACTGACAGGCCTGTAGTTTCCCGGGTCAGTCCTCCGGCCCTTCTTGTAGATGGGCGTCATATTTGCTAGCCGCCAGTCAACTGGGATCTCCCCCGATAGCCAGGACTGTTGATAAATGATGGTAAGCGGCTTGGCCAGCTCCTCTGCCAGTTCTCTCAGTACCCTCGGGTGGATCCCATCCGGCCCCATTGACTTGTGCACATCCAAGTGCCGTACCAGGTCACCAACCATTTCTTCGTGTATAGTGAGGGCCACATCCTGCTCCCCATCCCCTTCCACCAGTTCAGGGAACTGGGTATCCAGAGAACAACCGGTATTGCCACTAAAGACTGAGGCGAAGAAGGCATTAAGCACCTCCACCTTTTCCTCATCTCTTGTAACTAAGTTTCCCCCCGCATCCAGTAAAGGATGGAGTCCTCCTTTTTGTGTTGATGTATTTATAAAAACATTTTCTGTTATCAAATGACATCAATGTGTGTGCAGAAGGAGGGCAGGAGGTGCTCCAGGCACGCAACAGAACTTCCCCTGTGTCCTGTGGAGAGGTCCCTGGTGGAGCAGGCTGTCCCCCAGCAGCCATGGGTCCCGCATGGAGCAGATCTCCACAGTGCAGCCCGTGGAGGAGCCCCCGGTGGAGCAGGTGGATGTGGCCTGGAGGAGGCTGCGGCCCATGGAGAGCCCCCACAGGAGCAGGCCCCGGGCCAGAGGTGCAGCCCATGGAGAGGAGCCCACGCAGGAGCAGGGGTCTGGGGGGAGCTGCTGCCCGTGGGGGACCTGTCCTGGAGCAGTCTGTTCCTGAAAGACTGTACCCTGTGGAAGGGACCTCATGGTAAAACAGGGACAGATTGGTGGGAAGGTGTGTTTAGTTTGTTTTTAGTTCTCATTGCTCTATCCTGTTAATTGGCAATAAATTAAATTAATCTTCTCCAAGCTAAGACTGTTTTCGTCATGACAGCAATAGCTGAATGATGTCTCTCTCCTTACCTCAACCCATGAAATTTTTGCCTATATTCCCCCCCCCCCCCCAGCCTCCCCAAATTCCTGTTTTAACACTGTATCACCAAACCAAGCTCCTACATTCAAACAACAGTGCAAGCCATATTTAACATATACACCATTACATATTCTTCTACCAGTATAAAACAAACAAACAACAGCAGGAAATACATTGATCTTGCAATTATGACATAGTTCTCACAGGCAGCACGATACCTTTTAGGAGTCGAACATTTAATCATGGGTTTGTCTCTCTATTGCTTCTAGACAAATAGTACTAGTTTAGTTTTCACAGATGTAGTAAGTTGTCATTATGAAGCTAGTAAGGTTATATCACTCAGGGTTGCCTTAGGAAGAAGAGATGAAGTAGCAAACTGGCTCTCCATTAAATGGAGTCACTAGCAAATACCTGCTGCTCTAATGTGCCTGAATAACATAGGTAAACAAAAACCTCTTGGAAAGCATTATAAAAACATTTCATGGAACCAGTTATCGCAGCTAAGCTGATGAAAAGAATAAATTTAACATAAATGGACATGATATGGGTGAATTTCTTCTTCTTCTTCTTCTTTTTTTTTTTTTTTTTTTTTTTAATTTTCAAATGGTTAATTAAACTGCAAAATTTAAACACAGTTATTTGCAAGATTCCATAATAAACTGCATGAAGCTAGTATCTCTCAATTCTGTGATGCAAATATTCTAATACGTATAAAGCTGTAAAAAAAAATCATACTTTGTAGAAAGCTTCTTTCTAATCAAAAACAGAAAATGTTTTTTAAAAAAGTTGGAGAATGTATTTCTTTTGCTTTGCTTAGAAGCAGAACCAATTCACGGTCTTTGCTCAATTAATGGAAAATGTATAAAGCCTTCTGGAGTCTGGAAACAAAACACAGCATCAGCATATCATTCAAATCCATTCCTAAAATGTGGAAATTCACATATGCTAAATATATGTACATATATATATATATATATACACATATATCTGCCCTCTTTGGTCTTATTTTGCTTGCCTCTCATAGGTTACATCTGTCAAGCTTTTTAAGTACCAGCCCCAGCCAAACTAAATTGGCCCTCCTGTTGATATAGATTAAAGGTAGAGCAGTATGAATTGCTTTGCCATAATCCTACTATATGCAGAAACAGAAGCTGAGAGCAGAGTAGTTTGTTTTCAGACTTCATCAGAAAATGTAACCTGAAAATTTCTCCTGCATTGTTAAACTCCTAGGACTCTTTTTTTTTTTTTTTTTTTTTTTTGGGGGGGGGGGGAACATGAGAAATTACAAATGACATCAAATAAAATATTATTTTTTGTTTAATTGCTAGTAATAATTATTAACTAATTTATTAATTTATCACTACATAGGAAAACAAGATAACTGAAGTGTATCTGAAGAACCTCAAGCTCTGCTTTTCTCTTGCTGACAGATGATTGCCCAGGAACAGTGAAGAAGGCTATCTTGTGAATATAAGGAATGAAAAAGAGACAAAATGCCTGCATGATACTGATAATTTGTCTTATTTTTTTCAATCATTTTTGTTTATCTTTTTTCTTCAGTTTACTGTCTTTACTGGCACTCTTTTACATGACTATATTTAGGGGTAGAGCTGTATGTGAAGGTATTGAAAGAAAGCATAGATCATAAATTAGGTCAAGAAATAAGATTCATAGAGGTGTAGGAGTATGGAAAGACAACTTACACTTTGAAGCAAAGAGTGAGAGATTGAAGGCAGGGAAAGTGGAAAAGCAGGGAAAATGGAAAGAAAAAATCCAAATAGAAGAAAAACATTTTAGATTAGACTATTGGGGGGGACAAAACAAAACAAAACAAAAAATGATTCTAAAAGGGAAAAAGAGGCATTGCTAGTAATGTTTTTGAGAAATGTTTGTTCATGACAAGCAAATGGCAGCTCGGTGTCAAACTAATGTTATCTATTGCTTCATAAAAATCAGTATAAAGAGGTGAGAGAATTCCTCTTTGGTACTTTTTTCTTTTTCTTTTTTTTTTTTCCTCTTTTGCCCAAAGCAGTTTTGCCATTTCACACTCACTGCATATTTTTCCTAGTATGTGAAGTGAGATTAGTGGAACTTTCCATTACCATAATTTCAGAGGAGTCTGTTCTGTATAATACACAATGCAAACTTTATTTGGTGAATCCATGCTGTCTTTCTTTGTCTGTTATGGGGAGAGGAGATAGAATCCCTTATACCAGCATGCTATTCCTTGTAGTTTTCAGTCACTAGTACTCTCCAGGCACTTGTCCCAAGTTCAGAGTTGTTGTTCAGAGGCAAAACGGTCCAAAGCTATGAAAAAAATATTATTTTTTAACTTGGTTCTGTTCAAGACTGCTATTGTATGTGATAGGCCTCCTTTGAGGAAAAACCTTTGTGGCCCAATCTGCCTTTTCTTATTTTTCTCTCCTTAATTTTTAGTTTATAAGAATTCAGCTATTTGTAAATACATTTATTCAAGCTGATTTTTACACTGTTATCTTTAGCATAATGAGAGAAGCTGAAGAAAATGGATGCTGTGAATTCTATATTGCCATGGGGGAGCCCTTAAATTCCAAGCATGGGAGAATGTCAGCATCAAATCTAATGTACTCCTAGTACTGCATACTTACATGTAGCTTCAGGCCTGGCACCTGCTCTGTTGACTCACCAAGCTTGCCTCCTGGGAAAATTATTTGTATTTTTCTATTTTTTTTTTTTTTTTTTTTCCTTGAATGAAAAGAAAAAGAAAAAGAAAAAGAAAAAGAAAAAGAAAAAGAAAAAGAAAAAGAAAAAGAAAAAGAAAAAGAAAAAGAAAAAGTTTGTTTTATCCAACTTAATGTCTACTAGAATTCCAGAAGGAACTGCACTGTTTTATCCAACAGTTTTATAATCTAAAGAACAGTTGTAGAAGGATTTGACTGAAAACCTTTTTCAACTCTACTAAATTTCTGAATTTTGTAATAGTTATGAATGTATTTCAAAAGTTAATTAGGTAAATAATAGCACGTTAAGAACAGCTCATACTTGTCCTTGTTATCTCTTTCTAAACTAAAGTTTAAGTGTTTATGTCCATTCTTTCTCATGAATCTCTTTGTGTAACTTACCATTTTCCTTTTTCAAATCTGGGTAGTTTTAATGCTCACAGGCCATTTTCATGATAAGACAAATACAGCTGAACAACAAATTCCAAGAGAGATTTCATCATTATTTTCTGTATCAGGAAAACAATAGATTTCATATTATTTTGCATCCTGTTCCTATTCTATTTTTTAGTTCCCTCTAAGTTTTTACAGTTCATCTGTAATTCAGCAAAAATGCTTTCAAATGATATTATCCAAAGAGCATCGCTGTGCATTTCTCGGTAGTGAATTTATTTCCCATTATGTTACATTATATCTGCCTATGCAGGATTCCTCTAAACGCCTCACAGACTTTTCTAGATTTTAGTGAGATTAAATATATTGTGTTATTTATGTATTTTACTTGTGATCTGCCTCAGCAGCTATTAATTAATAGCTAGCCAAAAAGTAATAATGAATAACACAGTTGTTAATGTGTCAGTTCTTAAATTTCATGCAGACTGAAATTTATGCCACTCTTTTTAGCTTTATGTGAATATTTAGAATTAATGGAATAAAATATGTAAAGCAAGCCTTTTTTGTGTATGTGTGTACACATTCAAAAAACTGAGAAAACCCTGTTTCCTTAAAACAGTAAGAAAGCATAGTAAAAACAATATACCACAATGGTATTCTAGAAACACATGGATCTAATCCTTCATTAATAAAAACAGTTTTTCTAAGGGAGAAGATTAGAAAGATTTGCTATCTTTTTGCAGTTGAACACTGTATGATAGTAAACATAAAGAATTAGAGTCCTGACTGAGTAAGTGGTTACTGATCTACTGGAGAAGCTGTATTGATGTATGTTGGGAATAAGATATGTTGCAAAAGCTTATACTCATTTAAACAGAGGCTGAATGACAATTTTGAAAAAGGCAGAATTTATGTAAATTCCTGAGGCCCAGGAATTCAGATTCTTCTTCTTTTCTACCCCCCCGCCCTTTTTTTTTTTTTTTTTAATATTTTTTAATAGGAATTAAAGGGGCTGTTATACTCTGATTCAGATTTGCCCATCACCTAGGACTATGTGGAATGCTATATAATAGGACGTTATTAAATGCATGGTTGCAGCTGTATAAGTGGTTGCATCTCATTAAAAAATTGTTTAAAGAATTTTTGAGGATTTGGAGATTCTTAAGAGTGAAAAATGGTTATTTATTATGCTGCAGTTTCTGTGAGTGTTACTTTCAGGTTTTGCATATGAAAATAAAAAATAAAACTTTTGTTTTCTGCTTAAAGTTGATTAGGATTTTTTTTTTTTTTTCATAGAAAGCACTGATTTATTGAAAGTAAACTTCTGGTAATGATAGATCAATCTAAGGGATTTATTTATTTATTTTAATGGATAATCCGAATCACAGTGTTTTCGGAGAAAAAAAAAAAAATAGGAAAGAAAAGAAAAGAAACTGCAAAGCCCTGCACCTAGGTAGGGATAAATAAATAACCCTATGCATCAGTGCATAGTGCCAACAGTCTGGCTGAGAAATCCTGGTGAACACAAAGTTGAATGCGAGACAAAAATTTACTCTCACTGCAAAGAAGGCCCACAGCCTCCTGGGATGAATGCTGCCACAGAGGGAGGTAATCCTTCCCCTCTGCTCAGCACTGGTGAGACATATCCGGAGTGCTGGGCCGAGTGCTGGGCTCCCCAGAGCAGGATAGACATGGACATACTGGAGAGACTCCAGCAAAGGGACATAAAAATGGTGAAAGGACAGGCGAATCTCACACATTAGGAAAGTCTGAGAGAGCAGGGGCTGATTAGAGTGAAGAAGAGATGGCTCTGGCTCTCGTCTTACCAATGCAATAAGGATAAATATCTGAGGGAAGGTAATGAGGAATACAGCATCATACTATTCTTAGGGTGTCCAGTGGCAGAAGAAGCAGCAATAGACAAACATTGCAACAAAGGAAATTACAATTAAATGCAAGATAAAAACTGTTTTACTATTCGGGTAACTGAGCACTGGAACAGGATGCCCAGATTGGTTTGAAGTTTCCGTTCTCGGAGTATTCAAAACCCAACTGGATATGGCCCAGAGTAACCTGCTCTCGCTGGCCTTGCTTGGAGTGGGAGGTTGGACTAGAAGATCTCCAGAGGTCCATTCCAACCTCAACTATTCTGTGATTCTGTGAATTCTGCTGTTAGTCCAAAGTGACTTCTCAACATGAACCTAACATTTTTTTGACAGAAAGTTTAACTTAGAGTAAAAACATTTTAATTAATCACAAATTTATTATTAGATTTTCAATTCATTTTGTATATTTTAATCAGATTTTATCTTGCAACTTTGACTTGCCTAGAAACTTTTCCAAAATCTCAAAATCCACCATAAAACCTTAAGGTTATCTTCCGTGCACTTCTCTTTTTTCATTCTAAATTATAACTGAAGTAACTTTTAATAGTTTGTGACTTTCATTGACATTCTTTTCCCTCTTTGCCTCCAGCATGTTTTCCAGGTCCTTTAAATCTGACAGGGACAACCAGCCTTAGTCCTATAGGGGGAATTATACAAGTACCAGCTTCTGGCTGAATTATTATTTAAAAAAAAAAAAAAAAAAAAAAAAAAAAGTAAATGGGGTTGAAAAGTTGAAAATAATTTTATATGCAGCTCTCTTTCTAAACTTTATTCTAATAGTTTGCTCTTATTTATAAGCATGCTCACGATATAGACTTCAGCTGTTACTTTAAACATACTACAACTATTTTAATATTTTCTCAGAAAAAAAAATGAACATTTTTAAACTCAAAATAAAGGCAAAATATTTAGACATTTGATGAGAAATAATTCTTTTGAATCAGGAAATCATCTATGAAAAGGAGAGAAACTGGAATGTATTGGGTTTACTTGGCAAGGTTTTAGTAGCAGGGGGACATCGGGGTGGCTTCTGTGAGAAGAGTCCAGCAGCTGCCCCATGTTAGATAAAGGCCAGTTTCAGAAGATTCCAAAGGGACTTGCTGCTGCCCAGAACAGAGCCAATGAGTGATGTTGTTTGTGCCTCTGTGAAAGCTGATTTAAGAAATGGGGGAAAAAAAACAGCAGTTGGGAGAGTAAGGTGTGAGAAGCAGCTCCCAAGTTGAGTGCAGCAGAAAGGCAGGAGGTGCTCCAGGCACACAGCAGCAGTTCCCCTGCGGCCTGTGGAGAGTCCCCTAGTGGAGCAGGCTGTCCCCCAGCAGCCCATGGGTCCCACGTGAAGCAGATCTCCACCGTGCAGCCTGTGGAGGAGCCCCCAGTGGAGCAGGTGGATGTGGCTGCGGCCCATGGAGAGCCCCTGCAGGAGCAGGCCCTGGGCCAGAGCTGCAGCCCGTGGAGAGGAGCCCACGCAGGAGCAGGGGTCTGGGGGGAGCTGCAGCCCGTGGGGGACATGTGCTGGAGCAGTTTGCTCCTGGGGGATGGACCCCATGGTACGGAACTGTGTGGGAGCAGTTCTTGAAGGCTCAGTTTGGGAAGGACGGCATCCGGTGGGAGGGACCCCGCGTGGAGCAGGGGCAGAGAGTGGCTGGGAAGGAGTGGCAGAGATGAAGCGTCATGGACTGACTGCAGCCCCCATTCCTCTGCACTGCTTGGAAGGAGGGGGTGGAAGAGCGTGGATGGGGGGAAGGTGTTTTTAGTTTGTTTTCTTAGTTTTTCACCTCTGTAACTTGTTAGTAATAGGTAATGAATTTCATCTGCCTACACCGAGTCTGTTTGGCCCAAGTGATGGCAACAACCCTGTTGCAAAACACCCACAAGCTTTTCTTGTAAGGTGATGCTAAGAGGATATGTTATGTGCTTTGGAATGACAGTGCCTGCTAGGTAGATGCAAGTGACAGGGAACATTCATGTTTTCTTAAAAAAGGGAAACAGCATGCCCTTCTTTTGTTACAGGGATTTTTCTGGTGAGATGCTGCTGGATGCTTCTGGGTGGTGCTGATACTTGAACATAAAATGTGGCAAAAATGTGATAAACCAGTATGGGTTAATCAAACTCTTCCCAAACACTGTCTTGCCAGCGGGCTGCATTTTGCCCTCTTATTTAGGCTCGGCATTATTATAATTGATTGTAATGTTTTCACTCAAAATGTGGAATCAAACTTAGTATAAGAAAAGGTGTCACAGTAATACTGGCAGACTTGGACATAGTGAAACAAGAAGTCCTTCCTTTACTACCATTCAAGCAGGAAAGAAGAGTCATTTCATTTTATATAGAAAGAAGAATAATAAATGAAAGGATTAAATACAGCTCACAAACGCTCTATTGAAATCAATGGCCTGGAGTTTAAAAGTTACTTACCTGGATTCACTGACTTGAGGTTTCTTTTATATCACTGATTTTTCAGAGCAGACATAGTTTGGGAACAACTAACAGAAAAAAATCACGTATTTCCCAGTGATATAATGCTTACAGAAGCAGTCACAGGCAAGTCTGAGCTGAAGGACAGTTGGTTGCAGAAGGCAGAGAGCTTTGTGTAGAGACTTTTGGGACCATTTGTGTGAACCCAGTGTGTTCAGCTGTCCTGAGGAAGGTGAAGGGTTACCCCAGTCCATGGTCACGTCAGGAGAGCAGGCAGAACTAGCACTGGTGATGGTTGTGAGTCAGCTTTGGTTATAACCATGTTACGGCTGTACTATTTTCTATGGTACATGGGCTTTTTGTGATATTATCTAAATATTGGAAAAAACAAAAACAAAAACAAAAACATGTTTTACACATGCAGCGACAAAAGCCCAAAGAAGGGAATGTTTCTTCTTTCACTAACATGAAGTAACAGTGATTTACACCTCTTAGAACAGGTTCATCACAGACCAAACCAGGCCCCATGGTACTTTCCATGGTGTAACCTTTTTTTTTTCCCCACCTCTGAAGTAAATTGCATTGTGCCAAGCTTAATGCCATTGTCTGGACACAGAACTGTGATGGTTTTACTCGGGTGGGCTGCTGAGCTCCGCCACAACTGCTCTCTCACTCCCCCTCCTTAAAGAGGAGTGGGGAGAAAATATGATGAAAGGGGCTTAAGGGTTGAGATAAGGACAAGGAGATCATGCAGTAATTATTGTGACGGGCAAAACAGACTCAGCATAGGGAGATAGTAAGATTTATTCCTTATTACTAACTAGCTAGAGAAGTGAGAAACAAAGGAAAGAAACCAAAAGCACCTTCCCTCCCCATCCACCCTCTTCCACCTCCTCCCCCCAAGCAGCGCAGGGGAACGGGGTAATGGTGGTTATGGTCAGTCTATAGCACTTCGTCTCTGCTGCTCCTTCTCGGTCACTCTCATCCCCTCTGCTGTAGGGTCCCTCCCAGGGGATGCAGTCCTTGCTGAACTGATTTGGCGTGGGCTGCCCACAGGCAGCAGCTCTTCAAGAACTGCTCCATATATGGGTCTGTACCATGGGGTCCATCCCTTGGGAGCAAACTGCTGCAACCTGGGTCCCCCATGGGCAGCAGGTTCTGCCGGGTCACCTGCTCCACCGTGGTCTCCTCCATGGGCTGCAGCGTGGAACCCTGCTCCACCGTGGTACTCCATGGGCTGCAGGGGGACATCCTGCTTCACCACGGTCCTCACCACAGGCCACAGGGGACTTCTGCTCTGGCAGCTGGAGCACCTCTCCCCTCCTTCTTCACTACTGACCTTGGTGCCTGCAAGACTGTTCCTCACTCCTCTCACCCTCCCAGCTGCTGTGTGGCACAGTGTTTTTTTTTTTTGTTGTTGTTGTTTTTTTTTTTTTTTTTTTTTGTTTTGTTTTTGTTTTTGTTTTTGTTTTTGTTTTTGTTTTTGTTTTTGTTTGTTTGTTTGTTTTTGTTTTGTTTTGTTTTGTTTTCCCCTGCGCAAAACAACATCAATATATATTAAACAACATTATTGGCTCAGCTCTGGTCAGCAGTGGGGCCCTTACCAAACACTGGACAGCTTCTAGATCCTTCTCACAGAAGCCACCCCTATGGCCCCCTGCTACCAAAACCTTGCCACGTAAACCCACTACAAGAACACAGTAAGCAGTTACTCGGTAATGACACCCTCCCTACCTAACTTTATGATGGCACCTCAATAACAGAAAGACAGCAGTGAAAACAAAACAAAACAAAACAAACAACAACAACAACAATTTAATGCACTGTAGTTATTGCTGCTTGTAAATTCCTGCTGTGGCTATCATCTCTGAAGCCTTGCACAGTCCCTTCTCTCCTTGCATTTTAGAGAGTTAACCTTGTGTTCTTCAGAACAGGTGAGAAAATACGGGAGAAGGTGAAAATCCCTTCCCTAATTACAAAGAGAATTTCAAAAATAGACATATTTGCAATTATGTTCACTGAGACATTCACTGAGAAGCTGCAGTAACAGTAATAGACTCACCTTAAACTGCACATACAGTTACCACTAATGTACATGTTTATAATGCTCCAGAGCACAAGGCAGGGATTAGCCTAATTGGTGATAAGAGAAATTGTAGAAGTCTCCATAGTTTGTAGGTAAGTCTCGGGAGTTTTAATGAACTGGCTGGTTAAAATTAGATAGAATGTGGATCTTCATAGAGGATAAACTACATTTTTGGGAATATGGTGGATTATAATTGAAGCTAAAAGTCCCTGTTTTACACAGGTGCCATTAGCATAGTTATTCTCCCATGTACAAGAAACCCAAATGGGGTTCGTTGGCAGTTTCCTATAATGCACAAATGATGTATCCCCCATTACAATTTGTTAATATCAAGAGTCTGTGTTTCTGTGGGATGACAATACATGAAAATCCAGGTAATAACTATATTGCATCCTACTTTCAATCCTGCTTTAAAAATAAAAAATAATAATAATAATAATAATAATAAAAAAAGTTAAAATCACTAACTGGGTATTTGTGACCTGTTTGTGACCTGCTGACATATACAAAGATATGGTGTGTCTGGTTCTTCTTTCTTTTGCTGTTCTTTTACAGCTTAGTGCCCCTTTGATGCAGCTGAGGGAACACAGACATTGGAGCAAGATGTGGAGGAACAACTGGTGGACCGAGTAAGCGTGGTTCAAACCCAAATTAAGCAGAGGACAAATAAGTGATAATGAACTGTAGAGTAGCAGGAATATAAACCTTTGGAAACAATTTCTCTTTTAGAAGACGTTTGAGATCACAGAAGTCCCCAGTAGCTCTCCTACTTCACAAAGATGACTGAATACTGAAAGCAGTTATTACTTTGAGCATCTCTACTCATTATATGAGAATTTTAAGAAATCTTCAAAATCTAACATGGTATATTCATGAAATAATCCCCCCCCCCCCCGGGGGGGTTGTTTTTTTTTTTTTTTTCAATGATTCAGTGATTCTCTCTAGGTTTCTTCTGGCAGGAAAGTAGAAAATCACAAATCTTGATGTTGCTGAAATTCCTGCATCTTAAAATGTCTTATTAAACAAAATATCCCTCTCTGTATTTTTCAGATAGAGACTGATGTGACGGAAACGCACAGAGCACATTTTGCAGTTTAGACATTTGGAAAAAAAATAAAATAAAATTGTGATTATCTGTAGTCTCCACTGTGGTGCAGTGTGATATGGAAATCCAAGACTTGAATTCTTTTTTAACCTGGTGGGAAATAAAAATTCAAACTATGGTCTCTCAGTGCATCCCATATCTTGGAATATAAAGATGGGTCAGGAAGCAATCATTGCTTCCAAGAGACAAAACCAAATGACACAGAGTGACTATAATGTTAAGGGATAATTCTCACTAGAGCAAACAGGCGTCATCTGTGCTATAAGTCACTTAGCTTTTCTCTCCACAAACCTCATATGTTGAACCTAAAATGTAATTATTGGTTTTGTACATTTTTCAGTTCAAGGTGTCTAAAATAATGGGAAGCTGTGTTGCAACTTTTCTAGATTGATATTTTCATAACATGATACTAAAGGATATTGCCTATCCTGGGGTGTGTTGTACGTGTACTGTGCTGTACGTGCTTGAGGATGTCATGCTGTTAGGACAGTACTAGAAATTGTGTAAAACAGAGAAAGCCAAACTAGTAATGTTTGTATGTTTACATACAATTCTGTCTAGAGAGAGATCTGGACAAGGGTGAAGGTGTTCATTTGCTCTCTGGGATTTCTAGCTCAGATGAAAAGTTAATTATTTAGGAGGCCTTAAATAATGTACCCACTCTTTTGCAAGTACTGTTGCAAAATTTTTTCCAAGGGGAGTTTTGTGTCTGCTTGATCCATGTCCTTTGTTGTTCTTTTCAAAAACTACACAGCCTGCCTGGACACTAATAAGGAAGTAAATTACTTAAGTTGATGGGAATGATAACAAAATAATAATGAGTGAACTTCCCCCGCAGAAGGGCAAATAAAAGAAACTAAGGATTACATTTATATTTTTTTTGTATTTTGATTATTGTTATTTTTAAAGGTATTTTACAAAACATCTTAAATCACTCAGCATATCTCTTTTTCAAGGATTTTTGGTCACCCCTCTTGTGGAAGACGGGTGACAGAAGCTCAGGATCTGCCTCCCCAGGTACCTTAGTTGCCTCCCCAGTTTACCCCTGAGTGCTCATGACAGAGAACCAAACCAACTTTGCAACCCTTAACTTCTTATTGGGTCTCATAGCTGTTGAATGAGGCTGGCTATTCATAAATAAAATGGCAGGCCCCAGACAAACTCCCAATATAATCCCTTTCACTTAAACAAAATAGAAAAATATCACTAATGAGGTACCAAATTAAGGCAGCAAGTGCTCATATACATTCCAGGCAGCTGATTATCTCTCATCAAGGTGGCTAAGTAATACAGACCTCATAATGAACTAATGGATTTGCAGGTCCAGTTAACACAAAAGTTCAACCTCAGACAAGTTAAAGTTAATCAAGTACAAAAAGGATTAAATTAGTACATTTAAATTCAACTGACAGAAGCATTAGAACTGTGCTGTATTCCCTTATTTTCTGCTTTGGTGTTAACTGTTGGGAAGAGAATGGCAGTTGTAGTATCCCACTCCTTGGGGACTTCATGCTTCAGTTCCTTACCACCCATGCATATGGAGTTGCTAATGACAGAGCAGCTACCCATCAGGGAATGCAATTCCACATAGACATTTTCACCAAAATGGATTATTTCAGCCTCGTTGGTCACAGATTCTGTAGTTTTCCAGTGATTCATCTTACTATTAATAATGTCAGAGAATTTTAGGCCCTTGAATTAAATAATGATAAATAGGAGCCACCGAGCGAGCTCAGCAGAGGCAGTGCTGTTTATTTCAGTGTGAAGCTCTGTCAGGCCTGATAAATCGGATCCCTGAAATAGTTTATAAAGTACTGAATTGATGTGGCGGTTGGTGAGGGAGAGAATTAATGTTACGAAATAGGCCTGCAACCTAGATTTGATGAAAGCTGAGGAAAGCCTTTTATATAAATTCTGTGTCTGTGTAGGAAATAGTTGCAGCTAGAGGTGAAAGAGCTGCACTGGGAAATAACGTGCTCCTATAATCTCTGTGGGCTACAGGTCAGGGAATGAGGTGCTCTGCAGATGTTGGTGGTGCCAGAGCTCTGCAGTGCCACATTAGATCTCTGCAGAGTGGAGAGGTGGTCACCAGCTGCTCATTTATAATATGAAAGACCAAGGACACATTGCATAAAAGGAAAATGAAAGCTGATGCAGAGATGTAGAAGAGGCTTTCAAGTTATGCATGGCTGTCCTCTGCCAGGCTGCTGGGGAGGAAGAGATCCTTGATGTTGCCTCGTGTAGTGCAGTCACCACTGTTAATCTCTCTGGTCAAATTAATATTTCCCTCTTCAGATCACTTCACAGAAATCCCCAGGAAAATGCATGCTAAATTCATCTTCCAACCAGTTCATAACTCCAGGAAGGTTCTTTCAAATTACAGCAGGCAGGTTTGCTAAAAACGGTTGCAAATAGCATAAAGCAGGCTGATCTGCATGTGCTGATGCAGGCTGCTCAGCTTTCAGGTAAAGCATGCTACAGACATAAATGGGAATTTTTCAAAGCTGCTTACTGATGGAATTGAAACTATAATTTCTGCTAAGGTTAATGAGACCTGGAGAAACCCAGATTTTACAAATGATCAGTAATGCAGATGCAGTATTTCTGGACCATCTGACCAAGTTGCAGGCATTGCTGACAATGATGTTTCTCTGGTTCTTCCAGATGTCAACATACCAGTGAACAAACACCTACATACTTGATTTAACTGTTGCTAGGGATTTAATATTTTACCCTAACTCTTTAAGAGAAAATTCCTTTCTGAAGTCATTATGCATAATGACTCTGTGATAAAAAAAGAGAAGTTAAATTGTGTGGGTAGAGTTCTTAAAGCTTCCTCTTTATGTAAACAGTCTTCTGCACTACTTCTCAGTACCATATTTGCTTGTAAGGACACCCTAAGGTGATTCGAAAGGACAAAATGAGGAAAGGCTTCTTTGATGCCACATCCTCACCATAGAATTGTTTTTTGACACTGTATCACATTAATAAAGGCCAAAGAAATTGTTATTCATGTGGTTCATGGACTTCAAACCAGCTGTTAACCACAGGATGAGGCTGTCAGATTGAAGGATGATACTTTTAACTATTCTATATGCACTTCTCCCTAGAAGGTAGTAAAAGGTGAGGAAGCTGGTACAGGATTATCACGCACCAAAGCAAATCCCAGGTCCCATCTCTAGTCCTTTTCCACATTAAGGTTGTTCTTCATACAAAGGTTCACCATGCATATTTAAGAAAGATGAGCTACTCTTACGCAGTTCATTCAGCAGGAAATCTGATCAAGCTGACAGGGGAATCTGTGGGATAAGAGCCAGAGGATAATACTTACATGCAATTTAAATGTACCAAATCAGAACCTTATAATGGTTAGATAATCAGCATTTGGACTGAGTTTTGGGAAGGTTCTTAGAGTTCCTTTTTTTTTTTTTTTTTTTTTTTTTTTTTTTTTTATCAGGTTTAACTCATCTTTACTAACAACCATAAAATTACTCTGTAAATTGTGTAAGTGCATGCAGCATCAAAACAAGAACATCATCATGAGAAAAAAAAATATATATATACACTTTTCCTCTAAATGTATTATTTACAAGTGATGTGCATGGAAATGTCTCAGTAACTATTTTCTATCTCTACAGACTTGTGTACTCTCTTGATCTCTGAAAAGCACAGGATGTGATTGCAAGTGCCTTCTGTGAGGAGGAAGAATGGAACAGGCTAAATTAATCGGTCTTCTGATTACCTTTTTATGGACACTTTAACCTCTTTATCTTCAATAACACAGGGATGGCGGAGATAGTAAAAACTAAAGTAAAAGCAAGGGAAGACACTTGGAAAGATTTCCTGTGTGTTGATTAAAAGACAGAAAAAGAAAGAAGGAAAGAAAAAAGAAAGAAAGACTAAAAGACAGAAAGACAAAGAAAGAAAGAAATTATAGGAAAAGGAAGAGGAAGAGGAAGAGGAAAGGAAAGGAAAGGAAAGGAAAGGAAAGGAAAGGAAAGGAAAGGAAAGGAAAGGAAAGGAAAGGAAAGGAAAGGAAAGGAAAGGAAAGGAAAGGAAAGGAAAGGAAAGGAAAGGAAAGGAAAGGAAAGGAAAGGAAAGGAAAGGAAAGGAAAGGAAAGGAAGAATTCAGAAATAAGGCAACAATGCAATTTTTTCTCCAACAAACTTAATCTTTTTTTTGTCCTTTTAACTATTTAAATATGAATAAATTTTGAATATGAAATGGTTTGTGGGAGACTAAAGAAATGCACTGAAAATAGTAGAAAAATTTCCAGACACTCGGGTCCCCTGACTTTCTACATTTGCAATGCAGATAACAGCATCTGAGCTAGTTGCTTAGACTGCTTTTACAATCAGTGAAGAGAAACAGGCACTTCTATTGTCCTTTCTTAGCATAAGTTGGATTTATCTTTTAAGTACATTGCTCTGCTCTCAGTATAAAGATATTTGTAAGGTGACTGGTTAATATATGAACATCTGCATTGGAAAAATCTGTACTGGTGTATGTACATATGTATGTACATATGTATGCTATCTTTGACAGGGTGGTGGCTTTACCCAGCTAGGCCTCTGAACTCCATCACAACTGCTCTCTCACTCCCCTTCCTCAAAGGGAAAGACGGAGAAAATATGATGGAAAAGGCTCAAGGGTTGTGGTAAGGACAGGGACATCACCCAACAATTATTGTTACGAGTAAAACAGACTCAACATAAGGAGATTAATATAATTTATTATCTATTACTAACAAGCTAGATCAGTGAGAAACTTAAAACAAACTAAAACCATGTGTGTGTGTCCCCCCCATCCACCCTCTTCCACCTCCTTCCCCTGAGCAGCACAGGGGAATGGGAGCTGGGGCTGCAGTCAGTCCCTGACGCTTCGTCTGCGCCACTCTTTCATGGTCGCTCTCTTCCACTGCTCCACGTAGGGTCCTGTCTTTCTCAAACTGATCCTGTGGGGGCTGCCCACACGGCTCCGTACCATGGGGTCCATCCATCAGGAGCAAACTGCTCCAGCACTGCAACCAGCATCCGTTATTTGCTTGGCTCTGGCCATCAGCAGGTCCTTTTGGAGCTGGCTGAAACTTGCCCTTATCTAACATGGGGCAGCTGCTGGGCTCTACATACAGAGGCCACCCCTGCAGCCCCCTGCTACCAAAACCTTGCCACATAAACCCAATTTATGTGAACGCAACCGCCCCATTAGGGTTTGTCTCCTTTTCTCAGAAGATTTTTCTCACTCAAAAGAATTCAGTGCATTTGAACCTAGGCACTACTTGTTGGTGTGATAGGTGAAGCAATGAGCTGCATCCAAACTTACATTTGGGAAATGGAAGGAAGCTCTCCATTCAGTTCCGTTTGCCTAGTCATTCATACCAGCGCACAAAGGACAGAATCATCTAAGACACACACTTCTTTCTTTAGAAAAAAAGCATGCTAAATGGAGGAAAGATGAAGGAAAAAGATTAATGATTTCCTTGGTCTCACCCCGCAGAATAGCAGTAGCTATTGTAACAGGGATATGGTGTTTTCTCTTGGGTGCGAATCCTTGACATAATCTAAATGTGGTCACTAGCTTCTTCATTAAATAAGAAGTGTTTTACTTCATTCTCCCATAATGTATTCCAGTCAATTATTGCTAGAAAAGTCCAGCAGTATTTGCCTTGGTCTTTGAATTCTGTGAGTCCATATAATTTCCCTACCTCCTCTTGATTGATGTTGCAGTAGCTCTAAGAGTGCTTTTCATAGTATAGCCTATATCCGGTTAGGATCTAGACTTAAAAAAGCTTTGTTCTGAGATGCAGCTACTTTACTGACAGGTGTCTGGACTGTAGTAAAGCAGATCATAAAACCAACTGGGAAGAAAGTCAGATTAATAATGTCAACTGAGGCTCTTCTGAAGGAAAAGAGCCACAGCTGAAGAAGCCTTGGCTGAAGGAAAAGAGCCACAGGTATTAGGGAATTCTCTTTGCAAGATTGGGATAGGAAGATTGCTTCCTAAAAGAAAGAAGTTTGGATAAAAACTTATATTGTCTAAAAGAACATTTCTGAGAGAATGCTCTTGTATGAAGTCAGCATTTACTTTTCTGTTGGATAATGAAACCAGCCAGTTGAGTCTGTGGACTCAGAAATTATAGGATTGGTTCTAGGTTATAGAATGGTTCTAGTTCAAGGAAAACAAAGTAGCATGGGGAAACTTGGTAAGTTTGGATGCCTGTCTTCACTTTGCTTAGATAGGTATCACACAGCAGTTGTAGAGTAGCTGTGCACTATACACCAGCAGGAAGTAGAATACATATTCTTCAAAGTAGAAAGTAGCTTTCTCATGCCTGATTTTTCCTCTCAGCATTTCTCATCTGGAACTGAGAGGCCTAAGACCAGATATTTTCAAACTACAAAATAAACTCTATCAAAAAGATGAGTTTTTATATCTACCTGAAATCAATATTGTTTGTTCCCTAAAACTGACTTTCATAGGCTTTCCTCATTGAGACACACAGACATCTTGACGTGGTCTCTCTTCAGACAGCAAAACATTTTATCCCTGCTAGAACTGAACTAAATGTACTTGTTCATATCATGCACATCCAATATTTTCTACATACTCAACCCTCGTCATGCAATAATATAGCATCACAATAGAAGTTCTTTAAATGTTGCTCTGTGTTAGTACAAATGAAATGAGACAATGGAGAACCTTCTTTAACCTCTCATCAAAGACATCTTTAATGAGCTCAAATGTCTTAGACTCCATGTAAAGGGAATTTTGAGGCTTTCTCAGATTATTCTTTGAAAATTATTGATTTTGTTCAGACTAATCAAGTATTAATTAGTCCTCTGAGCCATGGACAGTCAGCGTGACTAAGCACAGCGCACACTGAGAAGAGGAACAGCTGATCCCCAGAAACTGATTGGAGATATCCTAAAACTGACTGGAAAAAACACCACTTAGAGAAACACCTCCGCCCCTCTTTCTTCAACAATGATCCACAATGATCCCTTCCTTGGCCAAGATGCATGCCACAATGATAACATCGAATATAAGAAAAATAAAACAGGATCCCTAAATAGTCTAATATTGCTGCTAAAGGGCAGCAATCCCCTTAACTTTCCTCTTGATTTGATGTAAAGTATTCAACTCCAGTTTAACTGTAACAGGTCACATCTTTGTCTTTGCATTGTTGTATACATGAAGGTTTGGTGAAAGATGGGACAACACATTTAAAAATATGTATCCTGGCCTTCAGGACTTTGGCGTAATACTGCTGAAAAGCTTGTTATGTGGGATAGTAATCAATCCATGGGTGGCTTTTTTTCATGTAAACTGAAATAAATTAATATGATTATAGGGTTAGGCAGATGCAGGATAGCTATTACAAAGGTAGACTTGGATGAAATCTATTGAAGATTGACATAAATATTTATTTTTGAATCAGTATATAAAAACATTACTGGCTCCTCCTTTTCCATTCATTGATCTGTCTTGCTGTAACACTTCAATTTTAATGCTTTTACTTGGGCAAGATTAATCACTTCCCATAATTGACTTCAAGGTAACTGTTTGTACAGTAAGGTTATGTATCAGGTTCAGCTTTTCAGATTTGGCTGTATCTTCCTATATACAGTGATTAAGAACATCCTAATTTAGTCTGTTGTCACTGGAAACCCTGGAAATACAAAGAAATTTCTGGGACTTCAAAATAGACTTCTCACTTTTACAAAACAGCAGTATCAGAACAGGCTCAAAGAAAAGACTGCACTTTTTTATTATTATTATTATTATTATTTTATTTAGGTCACTTTTTAGCTAATTTTATAGAGAGAGGAATGGTCAAAAAATCCCAATAAACTCTGCAATTCAATAATAGTTATAACAGAGTCACCTGAGGAAATAAATTGAAATTTAAATTTATGATTTGCTATCAATATCCACAGCAGTAAATGTTATCAAACCAACCTTTTCAATTTAGCACTGGAATCATAAACCTAATTAAAAGCAGATTAAAAATAAACAAATCTCTCTCTTTGAAAGTGTTACAATATAATAACTTTTTTTTTTTTTTTTTTTTTTTTTTTTTTTTCAATAAGGAAAACTACTAGTTCTCTTCTTAGCTGTCCAGAGTCTGTTCTCAGAATCTTCAAATCTTCATATTTATCCTATCACCATAGAAACACCAACAGTTATACTCAGTGTAGTTTATTAGCAAGTTATCCCAGTCCCTTCACTGGTAAGAAACTTAATTCCAGGCTGTCATCTATATCCATCAATGGATGAAATGCAGACCAATTTCCATCCTTCCTTCTTTCCCAGTGTTATTTTAAGACTTCCTAAAGAACTTTTGCTACTTGTGCATACCATAGCAAGTTATACCAGATGTGAATAGACAATTCAAACACATTAATATCCTGAACTTCATGAGTTTTGTGTTTAGAGACTTTGCTACCCAGTTACATTTCTTCTGTAGCATCTTGTGATATAGCCTCACTAAAGATCTAAGTTACAGCTGGAAGAGGAGGCCCTAGAGTGTGAAGGGCAGGTTAGGGCAGACACAGGAGAGCCAAAAAACATCTTTTTCTACACCTGTGCCTTCATGGAAGGAGTGTTTCCCAGGAGCTTTCTGAGATGACTTCCAATATCTGATATGATGACCCCAATGAACCGAGCATCTTCCACCTGTTTGGCTTGTGACTACTTTGCTTGTATTTTAGGTTTATTCAGAGGTTTGTGTCCTACAGCTTCTTCTTTGAACAGAAGGACTTTCAGTCGCATGACCTCAGTCTTTGTTAATAATAACTGAAGAAGCTGAGAACTAGGTCATTGTCCCCTTTGTAGGAACACCTCCATACATTCTGGTGTTATATAAATATTTATCCATTAAAAAAAAAAATAATCTATATAAAACAACAGCAACAATCATATAATGTATTAGTAAGGAGGTCAAATTAAGACTCAAGGAAATCTTAAAGCAGCTATCCAATTGTACTTCAGGTCCTTGTGCATATTATGAGATAATCTTTAATTATGAGTTTAATTATCCCATGTAACCTAAGAACAATCCTTTCTTTTTCTATAATCCTCGTCTTGGCCCTTGCTTGTTTTCCAGTTTCTGTAACATTAAGGTTATATGTGTTACAATGAGTTAACTCCATGAGCAAGTTCCTTCTGAACTGGAGAGCTGTGGAAGACATAACCTTTTATCAAAGAATTCTGTCTGTCAAATCCATTCAAAATGGCTGCAATCCTTTTCTGATAATCTCCTTAAAAATTAAAATAAAAAAAATAAAAAAAAATAAAAATTAGTTCAAGGCAAATATGGACACTTTCCAGAACATTAAACATTAGAGCAAATGAATAAAATTTGGTTACTTTCTTTACATAACTGAAAATGGTTTATATCAATGGGGTAATGTGAATCATACATATTCATGCCCAAGCACCATCTATTGTTCTCTGAACACTTGTTCACTCGAATAGGAAACACTGGGCAATGTGAGTAGTAAGGGGTGTTACCAATCCCACCTCTAATTAATGGAACTAAAGGGCATTATTTCAGTTGTAATGGAAATGATTGTGATTCCTCAAAGTGGAACTGAAGCAAATCAGTCTGAGCCCATTGGACCCAATCCAATTAAAAAGGAGCTAATCTGCTTTCTGCGAGAGAAACATGGCCTACAAGTAAGACACAATAACTAAAATAAAGTGAAGAATCCTGATTAATTCAGTTTTCATTTTGTACAGTTACTCTGATAATTATTTAATAATTTATTTTTACATACAATCAAAATAGATGGAGCTTGTTTATCAGTAGCATCGCTTGTATTTATAGTATTAATCTAAAGAAAAACTGCAAGGATTAAACACTTATTTTTCACCTCACCTCACAGTCTAGTAGTTCAAACTGCCTTTCACATTCTGACAACTCATTAGGTAGTCTGGAGACTGTCCTAAATAGTTATAATTGGAATGTACAAGCTTTCTAATTCAGGAAAAAAAAAAAAAAAAAAAAAAAAAAAAAAAAAGTAGATGCTTACCACTTCGTAATTTCTTATCATTTGATGTAATGTTTGTAATGTTGTTCAAAAACAGCTTTGCTCTGAAAGCTTTGTACATTGTGATAATTTGGAGGTAAGTATGCAGTTATCTGCAAAGTGACTGAGTTACTACCAGCCATAACTAGGAACATATCCCATTATTATTGAATGCATTCTGTGATCTCATGCAAGAGGAGATTATAACTGAAGCTGTGGCTCTGAGCCTGGAGTACCTGCAGCAGAAGATCACTAAGTCTTATGTCACCCAATCTTCCAGTTCAGATCTGTCACAAGTGACTTTTAACAGTTCTGCTACAGAGTTTTGGATTCAATAAATGTCAGAAAGATTATTCAAAGTAAAACACTGAAACACTTGAGTATGCACACTTCTAGAGAGCAAGCTTTTTGCTTTTGGCACTGACAGTTCTGGTGCAGACTAGGGAATGGTTGTTATAAACCAGTGTTTCTCAGCACAAGAGTTAAAAATGGATGAAAAGACACTGTGTTTGGGGCCTATCTTTTACGAATAAGCCAGCAGTAGGGATTCACCTTACAGTTCCATTTGGTCTGGTCCTCTAGACAGCCATTTCAGTCAGTGGAGAGAAACTGACCTCTTTAGGCACAGGACAGCTGATCTTAAGGAGAACAGACGAAAAGAATCAGTACTTCTTCATTGCTACTCTTTACAGAGGAAAAGGAGGTTAACTTAACTGTAACTACCTGAAGTGAGGTGAGATGAACACCCACCCCACTACTTCAGGCAAGATAAATGAGCTTCAAGTTCTGTTGCACACATCTTGAATGCATCTGGATATGTCTCCTAGTATTTCTCTCCATATACTTGTTGCCTTTTGTATAGGATAGGAGATAATAGTTCTCTGTCTCAAGAGTGTATGGTTAAAGCTTAATTGTGTGGTCTACAAATGTCAAAATTCATTGGACATATCCTAGATGACTGGAAGGAAGAAGATAGACAGGCAGACGAGATTAACTTTTGTTAAATGCTTTGAACTATTTTGGTGTATAAGGCTATATATCTTTAATATATTGCTGTTTTAGTATTTTACTTGAACTGCTTTATTCGTCCATAGTTTAGAGGATTTTAAGGATAGCCCATGTCTCTGTCAGATAAATCTCCCCTGTTCTGCAGCTAAAAAAGGAACTGAACTAGATTTATGACTCTTAATACCTTTTCTCTTTTAAGGGGAAAATTGATAGACACCTTCCCATGAGACTTCCTATAGATGCAGTTAGTGCCCTAATGATTATTCCATATCAAGGCCACTCTGCTAAAGAGGTACTAAATTAAAAGGCTGCTGTTTGAAGCAAAAGCTACAAACTGAATTTCAAACACCTAATAAGATACTGAAAATTACCTCAAGCTTTCAAATGTCACATACTGTAAAAATACAAATTAGACTGTAAAATTCAGCCTAGCCATAATTAACACTGTGATGTGTTCAAATAATCAAACATTATCCTCAGAGGAGTCTATTGAAAGAGATTATTATGAGCGGTAGTTCACTAATCATTATATGACAACTATTTTTATGTCATTGATCTAGACTGCCTTGTCTATTTTGTCAGTGTCACTTGGCATCTTTTTAAAAAGGTGATATTTTCACCCACACAGAGACAGCTCGTCCTACAGCTCCAATTGATGTCAACCTTTGCTCACAGTTATCATCTGCACACAGCCAGGCTTCATTTTAAATCAGAGAAGAAGGGATAAATAAAACTGGATAGCTTTCAGTTCCAATCACATCCTGTTTTACCTAGCATCAGCCAAAAAGTTATCATGAAATGATGGATTTTTATCTGTGAAAGTGAAAATGGTAGTTTAAGATTTTTAAATTTTGTTACAAATATTCTTTTAGATCTCTCATACATTGTGAAAAAGGTTTTCTCTTTGCTTGGAGGATAGAAAAGTTAGAGAGATTTTTATTACCTTTACAATAATAACAGTGGTTTTTTTTTTTGTTTTTTTTTTTTTCAGGAAAAAATAAAATCCATATGCCTTTTGCAAAAAGGAAAATGCGTTTGTCACTATATTTCCTGTTATTAGATAGTCAGCACATATTCCCAAATTTTGCAAAGCATAGTAATTGAATTTCACAGTTCCATTCCTCATCTTCACCCTTGCAAAATTTTCTCCAATACATAAAGCATGACACAAATGTAAACTCGAAGGAGCTGAAGGGTTCAACCCCCCTGCATATTCCTCATTAGTATTGAGTATCTATGTAAAAAAAGTGAAGCTTCTTCAATTTGACCTTTTTTATAAATGTATTTCTCCATTACATATCTCCAAGCAGAGCAGTATGAAAGAGAATAAAAATTCTTACCTATTGCCTATGCGTGGTTTAGCCTAATCCTTGAAAATAAAAATAAAAAGCCATGAATAAGAACTGGGGCTAGCCAACTGTGTAATATGCTGCACTAACAACACTCACTAGAAGGTAAATCACCTATGATTTAGCTTCCAGAACACACAGACTATTAAGGAAAAAATTTACACTCTGTGATATCCATATGCAGTATAATTCAATGACAGTCAACTCTAACCTTAGTCTGGAACTCAAATAGAACCTCTCTAGAATTATTTTTAAGGTTCGTCAGAGTTGCACTTCGCTTTGTAAAAGTGTTTGCATTGGTTTTAGCAGCATCAAGCAAGAGCATGCAAAACTATAATTTGAGAGGATATTCTTAAAAAATATATATATAAAAAAAAAATAATTGTAAGTTCAGTTGTGCTTCTCTGAGAACTATGAACGGATCATGACTGGTTAGGGAAAATGCGCTTAAAGGTTCATCTCTTCTTAAAAAGTATAACATGCATCTATATTAAGATTGTGTAGGAGATCTGAATTTGGTTCCCATTTCTACCTTAAATCACCGTATAATGCTGTCAACACCACTGAACCTCTCAGTGCCTCTGTTCCTCATCTACAAAACAGATGTAATGCATTTTTCTTTCTATTATTTTTTAATTTATTTTCTTTACTTCAGTTCCTCAGGAGATGGGTCTTTTCTGTACTATGTTGAAAGTGTAGTGTTGTGTGACGACTTCTTGATTATGGTTTTCTTTTCCATAAAATTAAAATACAAATTTTGAAACAGAGGATTGGCCACAGAAACAAACAAAACAAACAAATAAACAAACAAAAATGAAAAAGTAATATAAATATCAGTAAATAAAATCCAGGATCTGATATTGACCAAACATGAAGAGTTTGTGCTAGAAGAGTGGTAACACCAAAAAGGACATAAAAGAAATGGAGAATGTCTGTAAATAGCCTATCTTGTAAGTATTTAAATACATTAAATGTAACTTCATTATCACAAGTGGAATGCAACTTCACTAGCAAGCCCTGAAGGAAAAAGCAATCCCTGCCCTCCTTCAGCAATTAAAATGTTGCTGGGCTATAGAAAGGGTAATATCCTTTTGGTGTCAGAAGCAAGTAGTACAGTAGTGAAGAGAAGTATTTTGGCAGTGAAGTGCTCATGCAGACAGAAAGCTGGCTCTGACAGCCATTCATATGCCTTCAGTTCATGCTGATGCGGTGTGAGCGTCTGGCTGGTGTCCTCGGCACAGGGACGGCATTGATGTGGCTGCACCACAGCAGGAAGGCACAGGAGCTTCGCAAGTGCCAACTGGGAAGGCTGAGCTGCACCTTCTGGGTAGTAAAAAGGAAGAATCTGTTAAGTAGAAGAAAGAAATGTTTGGAAGTAGCACTTTTTACAGTGCAATTAAAAAAATAAGTGTTTTTCTTGAGAAAAATTTTTATTGTGGGTGTTTTGAGGCATGGTACAACTTCAGGAAAACAGTGGAAAGAATACCATCATGAGGGATGGAAAAGATATATATATATAATTGAAATTAAAATGCCTAGTAGTGAGGATTTTTGTTCACTGATTTTTTCACAGTAACATTTAGCGCAAATACTGATACAACAGTGCTGTTAAACTTCAGAAGCTGACACTTCAAATCTGCTGGCAGACCTTAATTCAGGAAGGAACAAGCATTTGACTTCTCTGTCTGTTCTGAGTTATTTTTGTATGTCTTCCCTGACATTCAATGAGAATGGTTTTCCTTGTTTCAAGTACTGTTCAATGATATGTATTTTTTGTTGGCCAAAAAGGTTATCCTTTTATATAACTTATGGCATATGGCAGTGGAACATAATCAATTTCCTATTAACTTCATCTCCATCTTTGTTCCTGGTTAATTTTAAAAATAAAGAAATTATTGATTTTCTTCAATTTTAATATTTGTTATGAAGCCAGTTCACCTTGTGTTCTTTATGAAGCCTTTATTCCTGAAAGTATTTACACACTTTTATATTATTTTAGATTTTTTAACTTTCTCAAACGTATGGTAGATATTACATTTGAATTAAATTTTTAGACTGAGCACTCATAAAATGTTAAGACTGAGCACTTGTATGTTTTAGATTGAGCTTTTAAAGATGAGATATTTCAGCTGGTTAATGCAGAAGCTGCATAATCCATTTTGACTTTTTGTTTTCTTCAGTATTCTTACATTTTTTCTCTCTCTAATTAAGTTATGTCTATGTTTTTTTTTTTTGTTTTTTTTTTTTTTATTGCTGCTGCATGAACTTAGAGTCATGGAGGTACTGAGTCTCTGCACTGTTTCTTTCTTCACTTATTTTCTTGCCAAACAGTTGTCTAGCCCTTATTAGCCATTCATTCAAGTCTGGTTTTCCTTTCCTTTAACAAATAGCAAATTGATATCCACTGACAGTGACATTTTCCATTGATACACTATAGCATATCACAATATTCCACAGGCAATTTGGACAGTAAATCTCACATTTATATGGGAACATTGCAAGTTAGATGTTTGATTATTTCTGGAATGAAAATTGGCCAATTTGTCAGTCTCATTGCCAAAAGCTTTATCTAGCCACTGACCTCACAGATTCCTCCCCCCCCCCCCCGGGGGGTTTTTTTTTGTTTTTTTTTCCCCAGAGGTTCAATAACTATATTGTACTTTCAGAAAGATTGTCTGAAACAAAGAATGTGTCTGAGAGATTTGGATACTTAATGCAATGGTTTTATCACAATTTTCTTACCATCTATTAGTCTTTAGTATATTTATTACAATATGAAAAAAAATTACATTAGTTTTGGAACAGGGAATATGAATACAAAGTTTTACCCTAAGTCAGACATGAGTTCTGGGCTCCACTGACTATTTTGCCTAGATTTCTGTTGAGTATAACAGGACTGTAAGCCCTGTTTGTACTGAAACAATGCCATCTCCATACACAAAACATTCAATCATCACACTCAGGATTCTCTAGGGCAGCAAAGAGTCCAACTGCCTCAGCCTGAATCCTGAAAAATGAAAAGAGTGGCCATTAGTATCTCCTGTGATTGGACTGGATGGTGTAGGATGCCCTTCCCAAACTAGCTGTCATCATTTCTGCTGCTCTTAGGAGCAGACAGGCCAGTTCCTAAGGTTTTCTCCAACTCTCTGAGTTTCAAAATTTATGTCAGCCTTTTCTAGTCTTGGGTGAGACTGTCCTATAGTTCTTGGGGTACTGAATCTATTTTTGCTGTTTCTGAGATTACTTGAATTAAAAAAAAAAAATAATAATAATAATCCTTTAATAATTACCCTTTCCTATATATATTTTCTTAGGCCTATATATATTCCCATTTTCTTTTTCTCCTCTTTAAAAGCTGTGAAAAAGGCATCTCAGGAAGAAGTACAACATCTAGAGCAAGGCGACCTCTTTTATTTTTTTATTTTTATTTTTATTTTTATTTTTTATTTTTTATTTTTTTTTGCATTGTCTTTATATCACCTGTTTTGTAGTTCATCAGTTCTCAAGATCTGCTTCTCTTTCCTGTCATGCTGGAGAGCAATCCTTAGAATCATAGAATCATTAGGGCTGAAAAAGACCTCCAAGGTCATCTGGTCCAACCATCACCTTACTACCAATGTCACCCACTAAACCACATCCCTAAGCACCACATCCAACCTTTCCTTAAACACCCCTAGGGACGGTGGCTCCACTACTTCCCTGGGCAACCCACTCCAATGCCTGACTACTCTTTCTGATTGTCCCTCTTGGGAAAAATAATGTTCGTTCTGAGTCTGAAGTGGATTAAAATCAAAACTTATTGAAGTTCTGAAGTCATTATTTAGGATGTTCCAGGCATTTACAGAATCATAAAAGAGTTTCAAGATATATTTTTATGAACCATATCTTGAATGAAAACTGATGGGCTGGAAGAAAGGGGTAAAAAAGGGGGAGAGAGGCAGAGAACTAGCTGTACTTGGAGACCAAGTTATTAATTTACTTGTAAATAAAACTTGAAATGAGATCTTTTGGATGCTTCTGATACTTCATAAAATCATTGTATTGTGTTGTCTGCTGTATTTTTATTGCATGGTTACAGCTTACTTCAATCTCTAATATGCATCCTGCTAAACCTCTTCATCATGTCTATCCTGGTCCAGTTTCCAAAGCAATATAGCAAGGTCTGAGAGCTCGTAAGCTTCTCATATATCCCTTAAATCTGCAATATCCAAAAGCTAGTAATTTTTTCTTGCTGTGCATACACTGAAAATCTCTCTCACTCTCTCTTTTTTTTTTTTTTTTTTTTTTTTTTTTTTTATGTTCAAATATAAGTTCTCTGTTTTGTGCAGGGACCTTTTTGTAAAATGATGAAGAAAATTGTCTAGATTTTCTATGGGTTTAGATGTGGTGCAGCTCATTTGAGCTGATGGGATGATACTGATCTAGCCTAGTTGAGGGTATGGCCTCATATAAAAAAATATAATATATTGGAAAATATGTCAGAGCAAAGGAATGATGAAGTAAATACCAGGTGACATTTATTTTAAAACACAGTTCTATGTATGCCTCAGTATCTAATAATAGGGATGTGATTCTATTGTATGTACTTTATTTTGATATGTCTTAATAATCTGTAATTCCTTGCAATTATAAACTTTAGTTAATTAGTATTTTTAAAGCATTTTTGACTAATTATGAATTCAATCTATCAAAACTTTTCATTTTCTTGTTAATCTATATTTGTCCCACCCTGAAACTTAAAAGGAAGTTGCAGCTTTGTTGATAACCATTTGAAAGCAGTTTTGTTTTACCTTATAAACTACATGTTTTTCTCCATAGTAACTAAACTTGCAATGCAGAAAATTCAAGTTTCCAAAGGTAATGCTTTTATTTTCATGATTTAAATATGTATTGTATTTGAGGGTGATCTGTAAGGCAAGTTATATAGATAGACATACGATACAAAATTTGGATTTATCTGTAAGATTTTTTCAAAGTGTCACCAAGTTGAGCTGAAATGAAACCCAAGTGAAGTACAGAAAAGATAGGCAACCAGTGAATATTTTAACTATATCACAGTTTTCCTGTGAAAAGGATCTTTCAGTGAGCTTTTAGACATCGATAGTGTGAATGGAAATTCATGAGCTCAGTTTGCTTAGGAATTCAGCTTACTTTATCTCTTTCATATATATATATACTAAGAAGAGTTAATTTTTGGTTTAGGAGTCTTCACAGATTGATTTAGACAAACATCTGTCAAGTAGAGCTTGGGAAGAGCTGATTTAGACTTGGAGCACAGGTGCAGATTAGCCTGTCTCTTTAGGTCCATCCAGCCATGTTTTCTGCAGACGTATTTCTTGGAATGATGCAGACCACAATAAAAAAATCAATTTTCCATCCTTAGGTATCAGTGATTGCAGGACTGAAACAAACCTATTGCAACAAATGCTGTTTTTTTAGTTCCTAAATTTCTGTATTGTATAGACAATGTAGGGATTACAAAGAGTATTTAGAATTTTAGATCTTACTCTTTGGTGGAAGTATAATAAAGCTAAAATCTTAATTACCACTTATCAAGAGTTTCTTAGTTCTTCATAAATTTAGCTGGAGTATTTAAAAAAAAAAAAAAAAAGTGAAAAAAACAAGTATGGAAATTATCAAGTGTAGAATTAGAATGTAGTAGACAGCCATAGAAAAGCTGGCTCTTCTGTGACATGTCTATTTCGCTGAAGATGTCTCAATATGTCTGGGATGAGATTTAGTTTTATTTCTCCAATTGGTAGCAAAGCAAAGTTTTCCAGACACTAGTTATCTAACTCTAAATAACTGAATTAAAAAAAATCAGTAATTTAATTATTCTGAAAATCAACAAATCCCACCTTGATGATATTTCAAATGATTATACAAAATTAACAACTGCTGGAATATAGCTGTAAAAATTTCTGTTATTATTGCATTTTCTTGGTGGAGGTGTATTTTGTTTGTTTTATGCCAATGCTTTGGATGACAGAATCTGGTCTGTTTCTCATTAGCAGAGAGAACATAGCTGTAAATGAAACATTCCACTGAACTGTAAGACTTCTGCTGAAAAACATATATTTCCAATTGGCATATGCTAAGCAATTTCTCTGGGCTTCAGCATTACATTCTCAGAATTTGTGGCCTAGATGTAAAGAGAAGAGACTATCCTTTTGCCCATCATGTCAACACTGCACATTTGAGCAACTTAGAATCACAGATTCGATACCTCATTTTTTTTATTTTTATTTTTTTTAACTTTTTTTTTCCATCACACACAACTACCTCTTTGAAAGCTTAAGGGTCATTTAGTGTCTGTGCTTTACTAATAAAGGGTTTTATGAAAAACAGAAATTGTCAAGGTAAGTGTATGACCTCCTTTATTCTCTCTTTAGTCCTGTGTTGCAGCACTGTGCTTCATTTGTTACCTTACTGCACTTCACTGCAAAAGCTAATTACAGTTAAAATTAAAGTCTATAGAGTGTGTCCTGCTGCCTTTTAGCTGCTAGATACCAAGAAGAGGCTGATTCCTGTGTATTCACCTCTTGTTTAGAAGATTCATGTTTATCTAATGTGAAGTCAATATTATTGTCCTGAAAAGAGTTAGTGTATTGCTAACAATCCATCAGGGAGTGCTTCTTTATAGCACTGACGCTATGCTCTAGTGGCTCAGAAACCATTTAACAGCTCTAAGATTCTGATCTACCTTGGTGCATTAACATTCAAACAATCGTTTATCTCTTCTTAAATGCTTAACAATAAAATAGTTCATCGTTTTTAACAGTAAAATATTTTGTAAGTGGAGGGAAGGGGAAGAATGAAGTGCCAAAGGATGTGATGGAAAAATATGGAGGAACATTAAACAAACTCCCTAGGTCTCCTTCTATGCAATACATCAATATATAACATTTATTCACGCATAATTGTAGAACAGCACAGGACTTATAAGCTCTGGGTGGGTCCATATCACCTAATTTTCAGCTTATAAATTTATCTACAACTGAACTGGAAGTTTTACACTGCTTTTGTGGTGGATGAAAAGAGCTAAACATCCAGAAAGTGACTTATTTTAGGATGAGATGAAAATCACTTTAAATTACTTTATTTTCTCCATTGGTTATAGGGGGAATTTAGGATGAGCAGTTTTGTTTCCAGAATCTAACGTGCTGATATCTAAGTTAGGGCATGAGAAACCAAATCTGAAATCCAATCTTTGTTGTAACTGATTGACATTCATAGCAAATGAACTAGGTTTCATTTACTCTGAGAAAAGGGCAATGACAGTATGACCCTTGCTTGCTCTGGCTTTGTGGCCATGACCTTGCCATCTAATTTTTTTGGTGTGTAATGTAGAGTTTAGTATGATGTATAATCATTATCTTTGTATTATTTAGTTGAAGATATTGATATTTTTCCCTTCTGAACTATTTATGAAATGTTATATGTACATTTTTATGTATATATTTGTGTATATATATATATATGGTAAAAGAAAAAAGGGAGGGAAGTGGCAACAGAATGTTGTGTATTGGAAGAAAATGACTTTTATATGCAGAAGACATACAAATGTTTTCTATTCATTGTTGTATATAACTGAGTAAAGAGGGGCTGAAAACAAAGGTTGATTCAAAGGATTAGTCTATAGTGCAATGTTGGCAGTGTGCTACGGATATTCATGCTAGGTCCAGGAGGAGGTATACACCACAGCACTGCCTGATGGAGCAGCCATGCCCTGCCCTGCTCTCACAGCTTCATTAAACTGCTTTAGTCACCAGTCCTTTGAAGAATTTGAAATGCAGAGATATTCCTGTAGTGGTAATGAGCATAACGTTGCCTCTGTATACAAGTTCAGTTTTTCCATGTCAGTAGGTATGCGCTTGTAAAGGGAGCTGATATTTACTACAGGGAAAAGATACAGATATTTGAAAAGTAGTTCAGCAATAATTTATAATTAGGTATGTCCTTGTGATACCATTTCATTCTCATTCTTTTTTTTTTTTTTTTTTTCTTTCTTTTTTTTTTCCCCGCATACTGACAGTAGTGTCCTGACCTCTTTGCTGTCTTACTTCCAGTAAGCAATGTCTTACTTCCAGAAGCCCAAGAAACAATGAAGAAACAAAGTTTTGATTGTGATCTCGTTTTTCACATTTTAACTCTTTCCACATCACTATAATTACTCCTGCTCTACCAGAACTGGTTTGCATGAGATCAGAGTCAGACTTCACTGCTTTATTGTAGACTGTCATTTTTTAAAAGGGATTTTAATTTTACACTGTTTATTTTGTGTCTTCCATTTGTTTGTTCATCTTTCAATCTACTGTTTAAAAGATTTGAGTAGAGTGGGAAGAAAAACACTACAATCAGCACATAAAGTGCTCATTCTGCTGGTGTACAAAAAATAATTCTATTTTTGGTAGCAAAACCACTCTTACAAATAGAGAGATATTTTGTCTTTTTCCTGTTAGCAATGCATTAGTTTTTCATTTCACAGATAATACTGTCACATTTATTCTTTGATTTTAACAATGTCACATTCACAAGACAAGGTCATTTAACCTGTTTTTAATAGGCAAACACATAAAGCTGCAAGATAGCATGCAATGCAAACTATTTTCAAATTGGGTTCGGGAATTAGAATGACAGAATGAATGAACTCCAGATTTGAAGAGCAAACATTTAATGTGTCATGTTCAGCATTGGCCAACTTGATTAGATTAAATGCCATATTTTCATGCAAGGTGTAAATATTGAATTATAGCTCTATGCTGTTGATCAAAGTTGTTTGCTTGGCAGAGATGATTAAATAAGGGTTAATAAATATAACCTCTGTTAAATCTTCTATAGCCAAATTTATCTCTCAGCTTCACCTACCGTAGAATTAATAACTAAAGCCAGCACTTGTGAGCCAGAACATTTAGGCACAATGTCTCTTGAGCAGAGTGTTTGATATTTGCTTAGAGCAAGAGTTGTAATTGATTGACAGTCACAGCAAATGAACTAGGTCTCATTTTCTCATCTGGACAGGGAAAGGGGCAAGGACAGTCTGACCACCTCATTCATGGTATACCAAAATCTGATATGCTGATTACTAGTTATGGGGCATCTTCAGCTACAATTTATTGTATGAAAATGTATGGGCCATTTGCAGATACATTGGTGTTCTTGATCAAATAGGATCTGAAGAAGGAAGCCACACTTTTCACAGAGCAGAAGACCCACTGAGGATTAAGGGTTGAGAAGGAGGGGAAAGAAAGCATACTGTCTGTACCAACACTACAGTATGCATTGGAAAAGGCACAATGCCATCCAAGCCTGATAGACTGATATTTTTCCCTGTAATTACAGCAGAAGTTTCTACCTTCAGATGCAACTTTAATTAATTTATACTGTATGTCACATCAAATGATGGGTTTACCTCTTACAGCTTCTGAAGCTATCTGACTTTATCTGGAAGTTGATTACATCTTACTAAGGCAGCTCTGGAGGACTTTCTTACTCTTGCAGTGCATAATTAAGACAATTTACCTTGTCTCATTTAGCAGGCAATAAGCAGAGTAAAGTGTATTAATAACCAGGGAGTGACAAAGCTTAACGCTCATGTCCAGCATCCCTGGCTACCTTTTTATTCTGTGCCCAGCTATGTTCCTTGTAGCTTGCTCTGTGGTCAGTTTGTCTCTTCTTGTCTTTAATATACACGACCAGACTTCTTGAAATTATGCTTAACAATCAGCAGACTTTAAAGAGGCCATTCAGCCTCTATTTTAGAGTTTGGAAGTCTCTTCATACTCTTATTCATAATCTTGACAGAATTTATCATAACAACAAATAATTACATTAGAGTGGTGGATGGACTGCATTGAAGACTATGATAAGCAAGTACATAGTACAGCCTGAGATAGGCAAAGACAGAGTATATCTCATAACAACTCAGATTATAGGACAAATGAAATAATTATACAGGACAAACCAGTATATCCAGAATTTTAAATAGTTTGTTTCAGAATTTACATTTCACTGTTTCAACTGGCATCTGGTAAAAGTTTTGAAAATATTCAGGTGCAAGCTATTTTTAATCTTTGAGAAGGGGACAAATAAGATAAACCAAGAGGGTACCCTTTATCTGAAAATCTTCCAAGACTCTGTAGAATTAAAATTTGAGTTGCTGTGCTAGCACAATTTCAAAACATATATATATAATATTTATAAATATAAATATATATTTATAATATATATATATATTCTGTTTCTGCAAGATATTTTTTTGTGGAATAATTATGGATATTTAAAAACCACAAAAACTAACATTCTAAATCTTAAAAAGTAGTGAAGAAAATGTTCTGCCTGACAAATAAGGACCACTTATCTAAAAATCAGAAGAACCCAGCAATAATATGAACAGGCTTTTTTTTTTGTTCAAATCATTTTGGAAACTTGAAGTTGGAACTTGCAATGGAAAATACAGTACTGATGGTAAAGGTTTTATTACATCTAGTAAAAAAAATGAACTGACTGTGTTAGAATTAGAATCTCATGCTAGAGAATGTATGAAAATAGCCTGTTTGTACAAGGGGGTGGATCTAATGTTTTTAGCTGATGAGAACCCCTCCAACTGCACTTACTGCACTTACGAGCATCTCTCATTCCAGCACGAACCTGTTGCTTCAGTTTGCACTTCTTATCCCAGTGTGTTGTGGTGCCATACTTGGTGTCAGCATATGTGCCATCAGGATGATTTTACCAAAGATGAGAAATTTTGGTGAGATGGAGATATCATCCTGAGTGTGAGAACTGGCTTTAGTTACCTCATTTGTGTAGAAAGTACATTCTTGTTTTGTAACTGTAGACTGCTTTCTGTATAATAAATCAATGATAACTGAAACATATGGTTTTGTCACAAGACTGAGGTACTGTAAAAACATCTATAGACTTGCATTTAGGTTCAGAAAGTTTTTAATGACTCAAAAACTCCTCCCTCACCCTAGAGTATTCCTAAAAACCAGTCTTGCATAAGGGCTTGAGGAGAAATCAGTGCAAAAGGCTCCCTTCCACCCATCAGTAGCTTCTGAAGTCTTAAGAAAAAAGATCTGAGTTAGAAAAGTGACAGAGTATTAGATTTTTGCTTAAAGAATCTCCTAAGGCAGAAAAACTCTAGAATATCAGATTTCCTGGGTCCTGTCCTTACCTATGGTGTTATTGTATGTTAGATACTTCGTCTTTACCTGGGAATAGTGTGAGAATGATTATTATGGCCAAACTTTGGTCTCAGATATAAAGCATTCTATGGGAAATGCAGTGCAACTATGAGATAAGTGAGATAAATGCTATTATCATAGCATTTTCTTACATCCTGCTGCTAACTTTGATGATACTGAAGGTGTCATTGCACTTTGGTGAACATCTCTGCTATTTTTACTCACTTTCTCTTAATCTGAGAACTGTAGACATTATTTTCACTGGGACACCTCATGACATCTGGAAACATTTCATGTGTGCTATGTCTTCCTTGACATAATGTAAGAATGAACATTTTTTCTTGGTGGAGTCATGTCATTTTCTGATTACATGTTTCCGTATCTCAGCTTATTCATAGAATCATGGAACAGCTGTGGTTGGAAGGGACTTGAGATCATCTAGCCCACCACACACACAAACACACACACACAAAAAACAAACAAACAAACAAACAAACAAAAAAGTAATTTAGTTCTTTCTCATCTAGGAAAGGGAGGAGAATCTTAGAGTATGGGGAACAGAAAGGACTAAGAGTCACCCTGTCACCCTGTTTTGATTACCTATGTTGGTTAAGATCTCTCTTGAAACTGATCCTCAGCCTTGGGGATATGAATGGTGGTGAAGCATGGAATTAGGAAAGAAGAAAAACCCACCAATTCTACCCACATCTTTCCCCAAATCCTCTGCTCATTGTCCAGATGAGCAAAATGTACCATTGCTGTTGGTATCATGCTGTGTGCAAGTGTGTAACTGAACCCTGTTAGCCCAAATGACACTTCAGTTCCTGGAATCATAAAGCTGTAACAAATTTAAAGAGAAAATATGACAAGTATTTTGCTTTTATGAGTATCTTGCTAGTGACTAACTTGATTACTTTGAGGCTTCTCTTGCTTACAGTGATATTATCCTGATCTGTTCATTCCAGACTATCAAAAATGTCGTGGATGACCAAGCCCAAGAGAGTGCAGCCACTGTACTTAGTATTTCTGGAGAGTATCAGTGACTTGAACTAACTCAATGGAAAATGTGATTCTGGTAGAAAGTGTTAGGGTTATGTTGCTTTGCTCTCTCAGGTTGAGTTTAGGTTATAAAACTTGCACACCACAAATAAAAAAAAAAAATATATATATATATATATTTTGGTTTTAGGTAGGGGAGTATGCTCCATGTTTTACTTCACTTTTCTCTGTGAAATCCTGTTTGGTATATTGTCTGTGCACGTGCTGTGTGATTCAGCTATGACAAACTTGGAAGGGAGAGAGGGAGAGATAAGGTACAAAGGTTTAATAGCTCTGCAGGAATTCGGCAGCTTGTTAAGGCAACAATGTGTAGCACAGGCAAGAAAAGCCAGCCAGGCATGGCACAAAACATGCGTTGCAAAGCCAGGCTTTTTGATTGGGTAGATTTGGCATCCAAAACATGGCATTATGCCCAGAAAGACAGACAATTACAACATGAAAGGCCCTGCAACAAAAGCTTTATTTTCTGCAATAGGGCAGTCTGCTTAGATTTTGACAAATGAGCTAAAGTCCATTAACCTGAGCATGCATGTGGAAGAGGGCAGTGATATTCCAGGGATATCTGTGGCTGTGGTCTTGAAGCTGAAGGATTGAAAGGGAAGAAGGAGCTAGAGAAGAGTCCAAGGAACTAATACAAGGAAGTGCATTCAGCAAGCAGCATAAAAAACACCCAAGCTGTGCAAACTCCGTTATGGTGACGTAAAATTATTTGACAATTGCTTGACTGCAACCCTTGTGCTGGCAAATTGGCTGGGTACTTTGTACTGATGGCACTTTTGGTTTACCCTAAATCAGGTCAATGAATGTGACCAAAAAAAAAAAAAAAAAAAAAAGAGTCACGACAGGGGAATTAAGATTTGTGGTAATAAAACAAACAAACGAAAAAAGAACTGTGGGAGCAGTGGCTAACAAAATACCCAATATAAATGCAATTTTTTATGTTTTAGGCATAGTTTATGTTTTCATAGTTTTATTATTATTATTATTTTTCTAAAAGAACAAGTTACAGAATAACATAGTATTTATGTATCCATACAGAGGAAACATCAAAGAAATAGGAAAAAGAAATGTCTTTTCTTATAACTCTTTTAAAAAGAAGGATAGTGATTATATTTACAAAAGAGTTTTTTTCAGTGCACACAAACTGAAAAGGACACAAGAGGTCTTAGCAGTGAGTCTGTGTTATTTTAATAAAGCACAAATGACTATTTTTAACATATGCACCTAATAATTCAGATGGTGTTGTCTTTGATGAGACCTTCAGGGCAATTTCACAGCGAATGTAAAATATTTCTGTCAAAGAAGAGGACTTCATCTGCACTTCATTCACTGAAAAATACAGAGATGAAAAACTATCCTGCAATCAAAGAAAGGAAGATAAAAGATTTAGATAATGGAACTAAAGCTTGTGGGTTTCCAGAGAGACTAGATTCTTTATAAAAAGGATTTCAGTTAATTCCTCCAGGCACGGTTCATATTCCTGGCAAGCAGTCAAACATAATGGGTGTCTAAGTGTAAATGAAAGTGCAAATGGATGATACATACACACACACATGCACCCACACCAACACAAATAGCTGCTTGGGGTAAACAAAGAATGCACCTCTACATACTGTAATAATGCGATATTTTTTAGCAGGTTGTTTTTAAAAACTGAGCATGGTTTTAAACTATCATAAGGGATTAACATTATCAGTCTAAGAGACTTTTCTATACAGCAGGATACTGTATTCACTGTCTAAATTCAAAATTAATATTATGACTTTGTGTTCAAGCAGAAATTTTACCCAAGACTACAAGATTTGTGAAAACACAAGTTTTCTGAAGCCATGGGTTCCCATGACCTTCACCTTCAAAGACGCTTGCAGGATTATACAGATAAAGTTCATTGACACTGAAACCTCTGTGGATCCTAATATTTTGCACTGCTGGTACTGTTACTAGAGTCACACAGACTCTCTAGCCGTACACAGGAGGTCTCAGCCCCAGTGACTATGGGTCTCCAGTTCCAGGAAGCTGCCACTGCCTCCCTCTCTTTCAACTTTCTCCTGTGGAAAGAGAAGTGTTTCCTTCCCCTTTACATGTGTTTGAATCACTTTAAAAGTAGGAAACAAAAACAATTATTTTCTAGCTAAGCAAAGGGCTGAGACCTTTTTCCATGTCTATATACAAAATTCAAGCCTATATCTGACTGAGAGACATTGTTCAACAGTCATTAATATGGGGTGCCTCTGAGGTAGCTGTCAGGCCTGGAAACCTTGCAGACAATTCAAGAGCTGGTCCATCCACTGTGAAAACCAGATATTTATCAATATGTCTACCACTCACCCTTGGGGTTACCAGAGTTTTCTTGTATCATTCCCTGCACACTAGCACCTATTCTCTTTACATTTTTTATTTACAGACATACATTACTTTGGCTTTGATTAGCATTTTTCAGATGGCAGATGAAAGATCCGGGGGGATTGTATATATATATATATATATATATATATTTTTTTTTTTCTTCCATAAGTAAAATCTCTTTGATATGCAGATTCTTCTTTCTAAGTTTTCCTTTCTGAGTGTAAAGTGAACTCAATTAAATTGTAACATTGGCCCTCACCGTTCCAAGAGAGAGATGTGCATTGCCAGATTTTTTTTCCTGGTTATATTCCATGTTAGATTTGTAATAAACAGTAATTCTACAACATTACTAATGGACTCATCCACTTCTGACTTACTATTTGCAGAAAATAGGGATGGTATATGAAAAAGTAGGTGACTAATTTGATATTTAGAATTTTTCCAAATCAGATCACCTGTTTGGCCTTTGTCAATCTGGGATATTCTGGCTATCACAGGACAGTTGGAAAGATAAGCAAAACTCTCACTTCTAACAGAAAAAAAATGCTGATAACATATAACAGATAGTATCATAGTTTATTATTAAATTAGGAGCAGCACTCTGAATCAATTCCATATATTGTTGATTGCTTTATGCTATATATAACATTTAGCTTAATAAGGAAGAAAACAAGATGATAAAAAAATTATGTTGCACAACCAATGGATTAAAAAACTGCTAAGAGATTATTTCTGAGGTATTTATAATAATATATTATTATTAATATATTTTATATTAATATTATATTATATTATATTTATTTTATATTATTATTAATATATTTATATCCCTAATATAATTTTAGGGATATGGTTTAGGGGATGATTTGTTAGTGTTAGGTAAGAGGTTGGACTCGGCGATCTTGTAGGTCTCTTCCAACCTAGACATTCTGTGATTCTGTAATTCTGTGATATTAATGCAAAAAGGGAATTGATAATAAGCAGTGTGTTTTCAAAGGTTTATTTTTCACCTTATTGAAACATTTTCATTGTTTTGGGAAGAAACATGAACACAGTTTACATAAACAGTTATATAACAAATATATAACACAATATAAGTAATTAACAACAAAACATACTGATGTCTATGGTGTAGGGAGATTTTGTCTTGGAGATAAGTGCTTTGAATCCCCTAATTGTAGGAGATTGTAGACAGTGATCTCCCAAGGTTGCTTTCAGCTCTGCATTTCTTCGATTCTACAGGAATGTGTTTTTATACAGGCATGAGGTCCCAGTTCAACATTGTATCTACAAGATAGAAGGTTTTTCAAAGATTTGAAGAGGGAAACACTTAAAGTAGTATTGCAGTATTATCATAGTATTGCAATATATACAGTACGGAAAAAAAAAAAAAAAAAAAAAAAAAAAAAAAAAAAAGACACTGATGAGTATTCACTACCCAGGAAAACCTGTATGCATTATTTGCATGAGTTAGAGTAACCATCCTTTTTATAAGCACCTTGTGAAACTTCATTGACTATCAACAGACCTGCTATTTCATAGAATTGATATAATGCTAGTTTGGGGGGTTATTTCAGATTTTTTTAATTATTATTTATTTATTTATTTTTAATGAAGGCCAATCAAAATGTGAATCACCAAAATGTGAATCACATTCCCAGTTTTGGTGATAGCGACAATTTTTCACTGTTCCCTTCTCCCAGCTGCTTAGATCCATCCTGAGCCCTACCAAGATCTTCAAGCAAAGGTTTGAGCTAGAGCAGGTAATTAGTCTAACAAACACATATTCAATTTTTTCTAGGAAAGGCAGGTGTACTGGGTCTGGTTGGGATGTTAACTTTCCCTGCAGCAGACCATACAGTGCCACGCTCTGCACTTGTAGCTAGAACAGCAGTGGTATCACACTGGTGTTGAGTCTGCTGCTGAGAAGTGCTGGCACAGCATCAGGACTTTCTCCAACCCTCCCGGGGGTGGGCAAAAAAGTGAGAAATAAACATCACCAGGGCAGCTGACCTAAACCAACCAAAGAGATATTCCATAACATATGATGTAACACTCAGCAATAAAAGGTGGAAAAAGGAGGAAGAGTGGAGGGGTGGGCTTTCGTTGCAAAAACGTCTGTCCTCCTCGCGAACACCAGCTACGTGCGTTGAGGCCCTGCTTCAAGGACGTGGTCAAGCATCGCTCATTTGCGGGAAGTAGAGAATAATTTCTTTCCTCTGCACTTCCACATAGCCTTTACTTGTTTTGTTTTGCTGTTCCTTTTCCCCCTCCCTTTCCCCTTTCCCTTTTTCCCTTTAGTTGAATTGTTAATTAATATTTCCTTAATATATATATATATTTCCCTTTAATTAAATTATCCTTATCTCAACCTGTGAGTTGTTCTTTCCTTTACTTCTTCCCCTCCTCAGATGAGGGAGGGGGAGTGAGAGAGCGGTTGTGGTGTTCAGTTGCCCAGCACAGTTAAACCACCACAGCAGGATCTAGAACAAGCAGATGGTGAGGGAATGGTCTGCTTGAGCTAGCCTCACTTAAAAAATATTATTTTGAAATCTGCAGCCTCACTTCTCAGAAAGACACTCAGAATGACGTTTGGTTTTCTTTTAGTGTGCTTCACATTTATAAGAAAAGGAAGCAAGAGGGGCTGTACTTAATGGCAGGGAAAAAGGTCAGCCTGGCTCCAGTTCAAGGGATAGGGTATATACTGTGTGAATATACGCTGGTATCTGTGGAACTGCTTATATATGAGGAAATGAATTTGGAAAGCAAAGAAAGGTGGCAGGGGGATCCTCCTAACATTAGAAACTTGGAACATGGAACATTAGAACATTAGAAACATGGAACATTAGAAACATGGTCCATGATGCTAGCTTTCATACAGACTGATTATTGAAATAACTATGTACAAATTCATAAATATTTAAATGAAAATGGGAGGTAGAAGGTTCAGGGGGTATACAGACCAGCAGAACAAATTTTAAGGGACAAGAGGTTGAAAGCAGATGCAAATACCTCCTTGTGATTATTTTTCAAAGAGAATTTGCTGCAACTATAATAGATAATAACTGCTACCCAGGTATGAACCCATTTTCTTCCCATCCAAGTATTACATACAAGAAAATAGCAACTCTTGTTCCCCGGATTAATAAGCTGAGTAGTAGGTCCCTCAGGCACCTGAGTCTGCAGATGTGTGGAGGAATACTTAGAACACCCTCCCTTTCCTACTCATAGGAAAGGGAGGGTGTTTTATTCTATCATCCTGGTCTTATGGCATTATGAAAAAGAAAGGCAATCCTAGCTTGTTACTGTGTTTCCAATGGAGAAGTGAACTCTGCTGTTTTCTCAGGCAGCACTAACTCCTCTTCAGTGCAGTTGCATCCTTACATTCAGGACAGGAATGATTTCCTTAGAGACTATGAATCCAAATACTTCAGGACAGAAGGTGAAAAACTAAAGGAAAACAAAAGAGACCACCCCTTGTTATCTTTGTAGTATAAATTTGTATATTAATCTTCTCTCTACCTTTCTCCTTATTTCTTTAAAACACATGGTAAGGCCCTTGCTAAGTATGAAATACCAATTAAATGGTATATTTGGTATATGATGCTAGCACAGTGTTGTGCAATAGCACATATTTTCTAAATTACAACATTATGAATTGCATACCACAGCTTATTGCAACTTTATTTTATTTTATTTTATTTTTCCTAGTTTCCATACTAGAAGAAATCAAATCTTACAAGCATTACCTGTAATTGCTATTGAAAAATGTTAAATTGACACTGTACTTCTAGCTGAGACAATTAGCTGTGTGGAGTAAAACTTCGGTAGATGTAGACATAATTCTGCAGGCTTCACTGGAGCTGAAACAGTGATAACCAGCTGAAGATCTGTCTCATAAATCTATAAAATTTCAAATAATTGTTTTTATGAACTCTGTAGTGAAGCTTATCCATGTACTTTTTTTTTTTCCCCAGAGAAGTTCTGTTTCTGCAACTAATATTTATTATTATTATTATTATTGATTTTATTTTTTTATTTTTTTTACATACCTTTCTGCAAGTCTACCTGGATGTGATGATTAAGTATATGCCAAAAGGTATGTCAGTGAAGACAAGCCCATTTCCTGCTAGGGCTAGCTAATTTTCATGACAGTTTTTAAGGGTACATACATACTATTCTGTATAAACACATAAATAAAAATATTTAAGACAGTTGAAACACCATGGAGATTCAGAAAAGCAAAGATCTATGCTATCTCAGTGTACTGGGTTTATAAGTCAAGGTTTTGGTAGTGCTGGGCTGCAGGGGTGGCCTCTGTGAGAAGAATCCAGCAGCTTCCCCATGTTAAATAAGGGCCAGTTTCAGCCGTCTCCAACGAGACCTGCTGCTGACCAGAGCCAATCCAATAAGTGATGATTTTTTGCCTATTGGAGAACAGATTTAATAAACGGGGAAAAACAAACAAACAAAAAAACACCAATCAATCAAACAAAAACAAACAACAAAATGCTGTGCGACAGCAGCTGGGAGAGTGAGGTATGAGAAGCAGCCCTGCAGACCCCAAGGTGAGTGCAGCAGGAGGGCAGGAGGTGCTCCAGGCACGCAGCAGCAGTTCCCCTGTGGCCTGTGGAGAGTCCCCTGGTGGAGCAGGCTGTCCCCCTGCAGCTCATGAGTCCCACACGGAGCAGCTCTCCACGGTGCAGCCCATGGAGGAGCCCCTGGTGGAGCAGGTGTATATGGCCTGGAGGAGGCTGTGGCCCATGGAGATCCCCCGCAGGAGCAGGCCCCAGGCCAGAGCTGCAGCCCGTGGAGAGGAGCCCACGCAGGAGCAGGGGGGTCTGAGGGGAGCTGCCGCCTGTGGGGGACCCGTGCTGGAGCAGTTTGCACCTAATGGGTGGACCCCATGGTATGGAGCCACTTGGGAGCCCCCGCATGCTCAGTTTTGGAAGGAGGGCATCCTTCCAAAAGGAGAGAAACCCCATGTGGAGGAGGGGCAGGGAGTGACTGTGAAGGAGCGGTGGAGATAAAGCATCATAGACTGACCGCAGCCCCCCTTCCCTGTTCTCCTGCACCACTTGGGAGGAGGAGGTGGAAGAGTGTGAACAGGGGGGAAGGTGGTTTTATTTTTTGTTGTTGCTGCTTCTCACTGCTATAGCTTGTTAGTATTAGGTAATAAATTTCATTAATCCCGCTATGCTGTTTATTTTGACTGTGACAATAACTAGGGGGGAATCTCCCTGTCCTTACCTCAACCTTGGATCCCTTTCCATCATATTTTCTCCCCCTTTCCCTTTGAGGAAGGGAAAGACGAAAATGGTTGTGGTGGAGCTCAGTCTGCCCCGCTGGGTAAAACCACCACACTCAATGACAGAGCAGGATTTTTCTCAAGTTTTGGCACAAATTCTGTTCTTATTTACTCTAGTCCTATGCAGCTGTTTGTTTTATCATGGCACACAGCTTTAAGAAATCTTGAGTAGGATGGTCTGGGGAAAAAAGACAACAGAATTTGGTGAATTATTCTGTTTTTCAGAGGTCTTGCAGGGCTGAGTACAGATAGTAGCCTTGTAGCCCAGTGCCCTTCAGCACAAAGGGGCCTTGTGCTGAATGTGAAGAACTAGGTTCAAATATTTGTCTTGTGATATTTGAATCTATGTCTTCATGTCATTTCTGAGATACAGATAATGATGAAGCAATGTTTTGAAATAACTGCTCCCTCTCTGCTTTTTTAAGTTTAACTCTGGTAGATCCATGATTGTGAAATGCGTCTGAGGGCTGCACCTTGCTTCAAAGCTGAGAACCTCATTACCTGCAGGGTGTGACTTTCTCTTTGACGTTCCTTCTGTTGTGCTCAGGCCAATCATTTCCCTGCTCAGTGACCTGAGAGTCACATCTAGAAGGTGGGCAGGTCCAAACACTTTGTAGGCCCAGCCTCAAGGCCCAGCCTGCGTTGGGATCCTGGTAGGCAGTAACAATCCTGAAAATACTCCCAGCATACTCCAAGAAGTATGGAGCATGGGCTTTCCTTGAGACACTACCTGTGGACTAAGTAGGCAACTAAATGAGAACCTTAGTAATCACCTGAGTGTGGAACAGACTCATCTTTGGCATGCAAATATAGCAAATGAATATACTTGTTTTGACACATTTTACAGCATGTATGCATGTGTGTCGGCATTCTTTCACGACGGTCCAGTGTTATCTGTTACATCACAATGATGATACAGAAATATCCTAGAAAATAGCAGGAGGTTTCCAATTCAAACTAAATTACAATTATAAGCCTGTCATGATCTTTGTGGAGCTTGTGCTGCTTTATTAAGTACCCACTTAAACTTACACCAGGCTCATAATGCTTTTGCTCAGCTTGAGATTCACCACAATGAGGAAAAAATGTATTATAAAAACCTTTGTTTTAATTTACTCTAACAATTTTCAGAAACTGCTGGAATTTCACAGGTATTATACACAGTAAATTGCTGGGGCTGCCACTGCTAATAATGTCCTGAAAACACTCTTAAATATAGATTTAATTTAGGATATCAGTTGGTCACTAGACAATTTTAATTCTGTGGGTTAAAAGGACTAAATTCCACATTCTGATGCTGAGAAGAGATGTGTAAGCAGACTCTTCTATGTTTCTTGCCCATGAGCAGTAATAAAACACTATCTATAGGCTGGCAGATATTGAACGGGCTTAGTCCCTTAGTCCACTGTCCTTTTTTATTTGAATTGAATTTTCAATTATTTTAGTTATCTGGTTTTAGTATGTTAGGGTGCACTCAATCCCATTGGCTATATAATTGATAAAGACATTAAACAGTACCAGTCCCAAGACAGACCCCTGAGGGACACCACTCATCACTGGCCTCCACCAGGGCATAGAGCCATTGACCACCACTCTCAGAGTAGTTCCCCAGGTGCTCCTTTCTACCTTTTTTAAAACATAGTAGTGATGTTTCTGTTTTCACAGTCACCAAGGACTTCACCTGACTGCACGGAGTTTTCAAATATGATGGAGAGAGGCTTGGCAACTACATCAGCCAGTTTGCTCAGGACCCTGGGATGCAGGACAGTGGGCTCCACAAACTTGTACATGTTCAGTTTCAACAGTGTCTAACAATGTGTAGGTGCAGGAGAGCCCTCTCACAGATGGCCATAATCAGCACTACACAGCAGAAGAGGAATTCCATGATGTTTTCCCTAGAAGTTAAAAGGAGCTACCAGTCAGCACCCTCCAGGCTTCCTACTGTATCTAGCTTGTCTATTAAGACTTTTGGGTGAAAGAGGAAATTTGAGAGTGGGAAGTGTGATAGCTCATTTTTGGTAATAAGAATGCTAAATACAGAGGAGTGAAATGCACTATAGTATCTACAGCTCATTTTTGGTAGGTTTCAAAATATTTAATCATACATTTTCAAGAAAGCTTGTCTCTGATTCTTGTGGTCAGGAAAAAAAAAAAAAAAAGAAAAGAAAAAAAAAAGAAAGATAAGAGTATGTTATAGTACTCTAGAAACCAAAGATATAGTTGGCACGTGTCTATGCTCTAGCTAATCATTTTAGAATATTACAATTTTTAAAGCCAAACTCTGATTTTTAACTCAAATGCTTTATGTAGCTTGCTTTCTGCTGTGTTAAGCAAACATCTGTTCCACTGGTTTCCCTGGTCCATGAAGTAACATGTAGGAAACAATGAGGATAAAAACGTATAAGAATGTTTTAAAATGCATCCTGTGTAAGGGAAGAGTGTCTTTTCTGTTTACCACTAGTGACACAAACAATGCAAGATTGAAGAATATCTGGAGGCTGTCTCCAGTAATCAGCTATTCCGTAGCAGCTGATAAGATAACTCTCACTGAGAAACAAATGAATACCATGTCATGCACATATATTTGGCAATTAATATCGCAGGATTAGATTGCAAGCAGTAACTACACATTTTGCTTCCTTTCTTTATTTCATGGCAGCAGTATCCAGAAGCAATTCACATATACCTCCATAATATTGTGGCAAGCTGATTATTCATTTGGGTTGGCCACATCAAGTGTCATTAAATAGTACTGAAGGGTCAGTTCCTACTGACACTTTAGTAAAAGCTAACAGAGCATTACTATGGATTCAATTTTTATTTTTATTTTATTTTATTCTTAATGTAATTATCTTCTGAAAGCACATACTGTGCTGAATTTAACAATTTTAGACTTTCCAGCTCTAACTGACTTTGGGAAAAATTATTACCTCCTGACTTACTAATATGTTAAATAGTGTTGTATACTGGATGAAAATGAGTGTTACTCATATTTTGATGTTTATAATGGGAAATGCCATGAAACATAGACTAAATGCCAGAAACATAGACTAAAACAGCTCTTTTAACTTTATAGTTACATACTGAATGTTGTGTGATAGGATTGTCATACAAGTCTTCCACCTACTCTGCTTTCCCACTCTAACACTAAAAAGAGACAAATATTTCAGGTTGTGTGTCTCACAATATATACTTTTGTATTAAGTCCATTATTGGAAAATTTTTAATGACTTTTTTTTTACAATTTGTGGATTCATGCATGACCTTTTAACTCTCTGATATTGTGATTTCTTCCTTATTCCTCTTAATTCTGAGAACCAAAGGATCTAGCAAAACATACATATATGTATATATATTTAATAACCACCGTACTACGTGAATTGCAGTTACTTCATCTTTCACAGAAGCACATCTTCCAGTCAAATACTAGTACATAACAGTAACTATAATTTTGCTTTGCCGTCTGGATGTTATTAAAGCTATTATTCGATTCAAAGTGAATGCTAAAAGGTGTGAGCAAAATAAAGAGGATTTCCTAAACAGTGATGAATTTTTATGAATTTCCTCCATATTTGCTTACTTTATTTTTACAGTGTTCCATCTCTGTGGCCACCTAAGTCAACTTAGTTACTCAGACAAAAGTATGATAAACTCTAAGTCCACTTACGGCTAATGATGCAGAAAAATTGGTATGATTTCTGGAAACTGTGTTGTATTTGCCATCCAGGAGAAATGGGAAAACAAAAATCATCAAACATTTTTATATGAAAATAAATAGGTACTAGATTTAAGATAATGTTTTTTACATCATAAGGCTACTGTGCAGAAAATAAAGATTGCTGAGAAGTGAACTGAGATCTGTACTCTCCTAACTTGTACACTGGCTCTTGGGTTACTCAGAACTGTCTTAAGGTCTTCTATAATATCTTTTATCACAGCTGACAATTACATGGAAGTCTTTTTTATCTATTTCTGTTAGTTTCACAAAATCATCACATCACAGAATTCAAACTGAAATGGATCTCAGGTGATCTCAGTCAAAGTAGGTAGCTCAGGGCTTCATCCAGCTGAGTCTTGAAAACCTTTGGTAATAGAGACCACAGATCTCTCTGGTCAGTCTACTCTACAGCGTGACCTTTTTCAAAAGTTAAATTTTCTTGTAGCCAAAAACACTATAAGGGAAAAAAAAAAAAAAAAAAAAAAAAAAAAAAAAAAAATTAAGCTACCATTCCTTAGATGAATGGCTGTGCATAAGTGCTAGGACTAGAAGGAATGGCCTCAAGATGTGCCAGGGGAGATTTAGGTTAGAAATTAGGAGACACTTCTCCTTAGAAAGAGCAGTCAAGCATTGGAACAGGTTGCCCAGGGAAGTGGTGGCATCACCTTCCCTGGCGGTGTTCAAGGAAAGATTGGACCTGGCACTTTGGTACATGGTTTAGTGGGTAACATTGGTAGTAGGGGGATGGTTGGACCAAATGATCTCAAACGTCTTTTCCAACCTTAATAATTCTATGATTATATATATATATGTAAATAACATACATATATATAATCACAAATATACATTATATATTTTATATATTATATATATGATATATGATCGTATATATATATAAGGTTGAAATGCTCTGAAAATATTTCTGTCCTTCAACATATTCAAATGAATTGACCTGAGTCAAACAACACAATATAAATTTCCTCTATTTTCTTCAATTTTAGATAGCAATGACAAAAATATATATCTGTAAAAAAAAAAAAAAAAAAAAAAAGACAATGACTGTTGTCCTAAGTCTTATTGAATTCTTTGTTTTCTACCTCTTTCCTGTGATATTAGGTTGCCTTTTAAACTGAAGTAGTACAGAAACAAAACACCATCTACAAACAAAACCGAGAAAATAATTTTTCACCCTGAAATGAGCTTAATTTTAAGAAATATAATAATTTATTGATTGCTCTGTTTTTGAGGAGATATAATCAATGGATGTCATTTTGCAGAAAGGGTACAAGGTCTTTTTTTTTTTTTTTTTTTTTTTTGGTATACATTGTATTTAGTCAGAATCCGTTGGAAACCTTCTTAGGAAGCCAGTATTTCAAGTATTGTGCAGCATATAATCATTATTTTAAAAAGGATTCATCGTACTGCTTGGATGAAAAGTTCACGCTGGGCAGACAGTATTTAATGAGTAAATCAATAATGTTCATTTCAGGAAAAAATTAGGTATGGAATATAGCTAGGGAAGATAATAAAACAAGATCAAATACTAAATCTCAGAACCGATGACCCATTAGGGATGATGCAATTCACTGCAGTATCAAGCTGAAGTGTATTAGGAAACTTACATCACAAAATTTGCTGTGTAAATGCAAATTCAATCTAATTTGTCATATGATTAAAAGTTATAGGGAAAGGAATTCTACTGTAGTGTAAAATAACTACTTCAGCAGAGCTACGCTTGATAAGAAGAATAAGCATAAAGGGTTGGTGCTTGTTATAATAAGCTGCTATATAAATATACCCTGTTAGTAAAGGAGAAATATACAAGTCTGCTCTCAAACATGATTCAGCGCTTTAAAGATATGTTTGGTGTGATTTAACTTAGAAATGCACCTTGTTGCAAACATCAGCTTTTCAGGCAAGTGCTTGCTTTTTCTCATCTGTGTTGCAATGAATATCCCATGGAGAACTGCACTTTAGGAAACTGGGAGGACAAGGTTTTGTTTTCACACAGGATTTAACCCAGATGTTCTACCCTGCAAAAAGCCTGCCACCTCCCTTGAACAAAAACAAACAAACAAAAGAGTAGATAGAGAAGTGAAACTTTCTGTGTATTTTACTTAAAATATCTCTTAAAATCATTGGGTTGGGTAACAATGACAATTTAACGTGGCCAGAAATCTGCTTTGTTCTTCCACCCTTAGAGAGGACTTTTCCTCATAAGAGAACATTCAAAGCACAGCTTGACTGTGCAAGGCATAATAGAGAGAACTGTTTGACTTTCATGTTCACTTTTCATGTGTCTTACACGATCTTTTAAATTAGCTTCAAGATCTCATTTGAGTTTATACGGTTGTACACGCATCTTCTGTTGTCCTTCATTTGAGGGTTCAGCTAAGAGGTATAGTTGTGAATATCTCTGCACAGAGGAAAACCAAACACATACTACATATGAATAGAGAGAGTCTGAATCACTTCTTAGTGACTGGAAAATCAAACAATAGCAACTTTCAAAAGTACAGGAGTATATTGATATGTCTCCTGGAGAACATGATGAATGTTGCCAACATAATTCTTAACAAGACATTATATAAATCATACTCTGCGGGTGGTAGCAGTACCCTGCTCATGGTAAAGCACAGGGGTTTGACTGGTATATATTGGTAACTCTGTGTTAACTGTGCATTGTAGATATTTAGTAGGACCTCATTTATGCAGCATCTGCAGCTTGCTTACCACTGCACTAATGTGTAGGTGCCACAGCTAAGACCATTGATCCATTTAGGAATTTCCTATATTTCTATATCTTATTCTTCAAATGGATCTTAATATCCATAAAGAGACTGAGATCTGATCTTTCTGATCCTTCAACTATTCATGTAAAACTGAGCGGCTTTGGTACCTACAGCTCTTTGATAGTGATAATTCTTTTGTCTCATCTTCTGTTCTGGTTCAAGTCAGATAACAGCTATTGTAGAAGGCTGCGTTAGGCTCTGTTTGCATTGTCAGAGATTTTGGGGTGAAATACACCAAAGAGGCAAGGGGGTTTTGATGTTCTATCACATAGATGTGATAGAATGCTATCACACTATGAAATCAGGTGCAGCAGAGAAGTGAGGTAAAATAAATGGTCATCTGCTGTTTCCCACAAACTCTCTGGGCTCAACCCAGGGAAGGAAGGAAAGCGAATATGGTTTTAGCTTCCTGTCTTATGGCTGGAACTATTGGCTTAGGTTGTAAAAAACTCAAGAACTTAGGTCTTGTGGTTATCACGGCTTTCTTTTACAGAAGGCAAAAGCCTAAATGTGAATATGTGTAGTGGGGTTGATATGCCAACCCAAACCACACCTCAAGAGAAAGGATGTGTGTCTCAAATAATTAGCTCTTTTTCAATTAAAGCAGTAACCTTTGAGCTTTAGACAAGATTAATTGCTTTGTTGTCTGTTGTCTCTTATAGAATGCAAAACCTGTGACAAGATCAAAACAAAGGTTGCAAAAACCCCACTATAATTGAATGAGTTGGTGGGAAACAAAACGCAGAGGATAAAATTATTTACTCTTCTGTACATATTACAGCTGTATGCAACATTTATAAACAAATACACTCACAAATATTTTGCTCTAACTCCTCAGAGATGCAATTTATGTATGTTCTCCCATTATTGCTGTTGCTCCAAGCTAAATTGGTTATTGCAATTTTATGTATAGTATTACATTTTCTATTTTGTCAAGCCTCAGTTGATCTTTCTGATATCATTCACACTTAAATATATATATATATATATATTTGAAAAAGCTTGGAGTAAATGGTGCTCTTTTTTAGCAGGATATGAAACTATACCAATAATTTTGATATGGAAAAAAGTAGTAAAAATATGGATTTTGAGTGACAATGGAAAATTCATATAATAAATAGCAAGTTTTCTTTATATATAACATTACAGAGTTGTCCTGGCAATTTTCCTAGGTATTAATTATTGCAATAATTGCTCACCTGCAGAAGTCACTAGGTGATAGACAACCTATAGTTATATTGTACCATTTAGACAAGGGAGCCTGAAAGGATTAATTACAACATATTATACAAGCAGGGGCATCTTTGTCTACTGTAGAAAACTGCAAACATGTTTATAGTTGGCGTTTTTCCTTTTTATTTGTAATTTTATGACTTGTGTAAGTGTGTTCTCTATAAAATACAAAGAGGAATCCCTTTTTTAGCCAAACAGGCTTTTAAGCTTTTTAACCTTTAACCACCCTGCACCCTGACTACTGTTATGAAACTTTTAAAATCTTTTAAAATCCATTGTTCAATTTTTTTGTTTGATGTTTTTAATTAGTTCAAGCAACCAGTATGAATTTGTATTTCATTTGTATTTTTCAAATTTAGTCAGGCTTACTCTCTATGTTTCATCCAAATCATTACTGTTTTTTAGCATGGTTTCTTTTGGATGTAAGCTCTAAGTGATCAGCTGTCTTCCCACACCAAAACTTTGACTCTGTTCTACTCCAGTAGGTAATAAATTTCAAACAAGCTTAACAGAAGGATCAAGAAGCAGAAGGATTAGGAACATCAAGAAAAATGTATTTCTCTATGAATTTCAAGAACTTCACTTTGTCTGTTCCTCCTCTTTGAAACAGGAACAAGTTCATCTAAATGCACATTGTCCTCTCACCTTTAAGTACTGTATTGAAGGCTTTTTTTTTTTTTTTTAGTAGTAGTTCTTTGTTCTTTTATTATTAAGCTGACTTCCTATAGTCACTAGGCTTCTATGATTATTTTGTGTTTCTATGTATCCCCTGCTAATATTTTACTGCATCTCATGTGTCTTCAGATCAGGTGTCAATTATCTTCCATGCATGGGCTCAGCTTTGCTGCTGTCAAACGGCATATACTTTTGTATGTTATCTAGGACTGATGAGGTCCTAGGAAAAAAAACTGTTTTAAAGCAGCCAAGTCATGCATGGATATGCATGATAAAATCCTTTTAAAATTATTATTATTATTATTATTATTTATGATGTACAACCAGAAGAGGCCACAATCAGAAATAAAAGTCTTTCTGCTCATAAACTGTATTAAGCTGGTCCAAAAAATTTCAAATCTTTTTGGCTCAAGGTTTTTAGTGATATTTGAAAATATCTGACTTGAGGTCATACTGATAATGTGAAACTAAGGGATGAACTCTCAAATATAATTTGTTATAGATTCTGTCTGCATCACTGGTACAGAAAACTGAAGGACAGGAGGTTTTCATGATCTCAATGAATTGTCTGGAGAAGTCTGGAAACATTTTTATCAAACATGGGGTCCAGCTCAGATGTCTCTCAGAAGCCTCTACTGTTGAAGGTGCGTTCATACCAGTCATATATGGTGGGAACTAGCAGATTAAATTGCATAACAAAGTGTGTGTGGTGGGGCAGGGGACCAGAGGAGGGCCACAAGGTGATCTGAGGGCTGGAGCACCTCTACTATGAAGAAAGATTAAGAGAGAGCCAGGGTTTTTAGGCCTGAAGAAGAGAAGACTCTGGGGAGACCTTATAGTGCCCTTCCAATACTTCAGGAGGTCCTACAAGCAAGATGGGGAAAGACTTTGCGATGGTGCATAGTAGGTAATGGTTTTAAACTGAAAGAGGGTAGATTTAGTTTAGATATAAGGAAGAAATTCTTTACTACAAGAGTGGTGAGACACCACGGGTTGCCCAGAGAAGCTGTGGATGCCCCATCCCTGGAGGTGTTCAAGGCCAGGTTGGGAGGGACCCTGGGCAACCTGATCTAGTAAGAGATGTCCCTGCCCATTTCAGGAGGTTAAACTAGACAGTCTTTAGAGGTTCCTTCCCATTCTATTCACACACAAACCATTCTATGATTCTATGATTCTGTTTTTCAGTGTTATTCCTACATTCTTAATGTGTTTTCACAGGTCATTACATCTTATCTTTTATTTTTAAATTAACATCTTTCAGAGGCCTACTATGCTCAATCAACTCAGAAGTTATGGATGAGAATAATGGAGTTTTCAGTAACAGATGAGTTTGCATAGTCATTTAAGAATAGCAAGTGATCACTTGAAATAAGAACACTCAAAATTTGGGATAAAATTCTGATTACCATTTAGGTGTATTTGATTCTACAATTCCATAAAAAGAACTTTAAGCAAAAGAAGTTTATATTTATGCATAATGCTAGTAGAGCAAATTCCTACTTATGCGAAGAATGAAGACCTGTTTTTTCTTCTCTATTTTATATGCAGTGTATGCCAGCACCCATGGGTCTACAGAATCATAGAATCATTTAGGTTGGAAAATACCCTCAAGATCATCAAGTCCAACCATAAACCTGACCTATGAAGTTCTGTCACTATACACCGTGTTCCTTAGTGCCATGTCCATACATCTCTTAAGTACTTCTAGGAATGGGGACTCCACTGCTTCCAAGAAGCAGGTGGGCAAGATCCTCTGGAAAGACGCACAAATAATGTGCCTTCAGCCTGAGCTTGAGGCATCCCAAAGAAACCTGATTTGCCTAAAATATTGATTCTGACATGCCTGTGTCCTTGAGATACCTCTAACTGATTATTGGGGTGTCTTATCCATTCCTGAAATCTTACCTGTTATGCCTGTTAAGAAAGGTGAAATTATTGTATTAGCTGAAAAACTGACTTTTCAACAAGAATTCATCATTGTCTTTCTTTAGAATACAACATACCCAAGTGAAGTGCTTCAAAAGGATGGAGTAACTAAATCATTAAAAACAACTTTTTTTAACATCATATGGAACCATGGTGAAAAATCAGTCCTGGAAACATTCATGGACCAACAATCAAAACCAAAATATTAATGTGAACAGATCAAACAATTTTTATGTTAATGTTTAAAATAGAAATTTGGTTGCATGGCAACTTCTTAATTGTTTTGAACAAAGTATATCTGTAACTATTTTTAGAATAAAGGAATACTGAATGCTTTCTGAGCTTAGATTTTTTTAAAAAAACTGACCTGCTTGTAGGAACCATTTTCATCTCTCTCAACTAATATATTAGTAAAAATAATTTAATCATAAAAAAATCCATCTATTTTCAGCACTAAATGCATATTTTTATTCATGAAAATGAAAAGAATGTCAAAATGGCCATTTTGAAATTCCTTCTCTATATTCTCCTTATACGGGCCTTAACCAGGAAATTAGAATATTATTTAGGAAAGTCAACATTTTAATTAATTTTCTGCTTTACATTTATCTCAATACTAGGTGTAAAATCATGCAGCATTTTAGCTTTGCAGTGATAGAAAAATATGCTAAGGCTCATAATCTGAATTTTTATTTGCACAGATAAAATCTTAATGATATAACCAGCATCAAGCTGTGTATTAGGACCAGGGTATTTCATCATTTTAGTGAGACTCAGACCAATAAACTACTGAGATCAGTGATAAGAAAGAGTCAAAAAATGTTATTTGAATATAAGCATGTTCCTCAAAATCACATATAAATTACAGTTTACTAGCTACACATGCAATTCACTGCCTTTTATATCTTAACCTGACTTGATATGTAGCTGTTACATAATGGCTGTTCAGTGCTTGAAATAAAGTGTCATTGATCTTTTCTACTGCAAATATAGCAAAATCATAAAAAAAAAAACAACAACACACACATAAGTATAATTGGAACTAATTATTACTTCAACTGACATGCTCAGCTGATAGAGAATAAATTGTGTTGTATTCCACCGTATTTCTACAAACTGATTCCTCCATGTCATGAAGAAAATTGCTGGGACAAGATGGTACAATGCACTATTTCTTTTACCCTTTGTCTCTGCTATGTGAAGTACATATTTTATTTACCAATGCTCTTAAAAAAAGGACTTCTAATAAATGTGAAGAAATTTTCCCTCTTTCTATCCCACACCGAATTCTGAGCAGCAGTCACACTACAAGGAGAGCTGAGTCCCACAGATTTTCAATGTAGTTACATTTTCTGATAAAATTGTACATTTTAACCAACATTCTGAAACAGTTTGTCATTCTTTGTGTAATAACTTTGAAAAATGATGAATTCATTTATTATTCATATTCTATTAAAATGCTATTGTAATTGGGCCTTAAATAAAGTCCTATTAAAATAATATTTTTACCTATTATATGCCCACTGTGGAAAAATGTCTCTTAATGGACAATGTCTTTTTATTGCTGTTACAGGAAGTTAAATAATCTGATTTTTTTTTTTTTTTTTTTTTTTTTTTCTGATTGTTTCTAGAAATTAATTTTAAACAATGTCATAAATAAATGGAATATTTATAGCTTCTTGCTGGGAGTATGTCTCCCCAGGGTGAATATGTGTGAAGATGTGGGAGGAAAAGATAAGAAGAATAATATAAAGACTCTCCAATAATCTAAAAATGAATGAGTCCATGCACTCTTCATTTTCTTCCATTCTACACCTATTGCAAGATTATTCAAAGCTACCAATGTGAGCATGTGGTTTACAACACTTTGAAAAATGTGAAGTGGCAGATAGGGGAGCAGAAGCAGGTCATTGTGATGGGATGGTGCAGAGAGGAGATGTGGATGAAGGTACAAGAAAGGGTTGGGTCACTGCTTGGGTTCTTTTTCAAGAAGTGAATGATCTAAAATGATGTCATGGAAAAGAAATGTACTTGTAAAATCTATTCTTGTTTCTAACTATTTTTATTTCCCTCATTATTTCAGGCAAACCCTGAAATACCTGCCTTTTCTGGTTATACTCACATGCATAAGAGCACATAACTTAAAAACTGTCACATTGCCTTTTTCATTTCCACACAACTAGGATGACTGATCCCTCTCCAACAAATTTATTTGCTATATTTTTTGACTTTTAAGGATACCAAATTTGGAGAAAACCCTCAACTGCCTTTGGCTGTTCATAGCCCATTGGGGGTGTCATGAGTTTTGAGTCCTTCACAACTCTGCACTGCTAACTTCATGCTTGATCTCTGCAACATGTCTGTTAAGGACTTGGCAAACACTAGGTCCCTCCAGATGTGAGTCTGCAACAACATTTTTCTGTCTGAGAGCCCTGTTCCACTCTGGACTGCCTTGATCTCTCCCCAGTTTCTTCTCCACAAGATGGTAATTTACTGATGGGAGGCTTTAAATGTAATAGTGATCTGACTCCCTTAGCTACCAGGTTCACCATCTAGGGATGGATTAAGGAAGCTCCACTGCAGGCATACCCAGGCATCACAGCTGATATTGAACATATGTTTTCACCCACCCTAGCCCATAAATCAGCTCTTGAATTGAGAGGTATCATTTGTGCCACCTCAGAGGCTGCCTGTCATTCAACGGTAGACAGCTTTCTTCCCGCTGCTGTGTCCCACTGAATATTGTGCCTCAGAGCAGTTTCAATGACATAAATAAACCTAATTGAACAAAAAATATTTTTTACTTTCTTCTTAAAGCTATACAAGTCTTTTTATTTATTTAACAGCTAGAGTCCACATTTAAATATTATCAGAAGTCTGTTTCTCAGTTCCTTCCTCAAAGTAGGAAGAAATGATCTTTTCAAAAATAAAGTTAGGAGATAACTGTGTTAGTTATTATCGCATTGGATGACTTCATGTGTGAATGGCTCTTTTTTACAAGGATACAATGGATAGAAACCTGGAGCCAGAACACCCAAAGAGTTAGTTATTCAGTAATCTTTGGTACTCTCTCACTAATGCATCAAGCTGATATAAAGTAGATTTCTCATCACTGATCATTCTGAACTGATTGATCTGAACTGTTCATTCATTGATGAAACAGTGAAGGGCAAACTGTATCAGAGGGGTTTTGTTAGGAGAGTTTTTAATTTGATGGAGTGCCCATTCAGTACGAAATTACTATGCATGAATTTCCTTTTCACATCATTTAAAATGAGTTGCAACAGAAATAATGAAAACCTCTGTTATTAGAGAAAAAATGCACAAACATATAAATATGTAGGGTGATACAAAAATTATTCTGTGAAATTGAAGCACCAGAGGCCATATTTTTAGACCAGTTACACAGTAATTCTGGAACAGTTGTAATATGTAGTTTGCTTTTGAGTAATGGACAGTGAAATCTTCACTAACTGGTCAACTCTTATGACCTTGAAGTCAAAAGTAGAGGCAGATATTAAAGTTTCTTTTTAGCTCTTTTTGAAACATTAAAAAAAAAAAAAAAAGAAAGATTAAGGAAAAAAATATATATACATAAATCTAGAATTAAGATACTTATATTTTGAAAGGTAATTCTGCACACAGTGTGAACAAAGAGCAATGGACTAAGCTTGCCAGACTGGCATTAAAAGGCATGGATGTTTCTTTCCTTTAACTGACAGGTGATTGAGAATATAAACTCTTACACAGCAAAATTCAGTATATCTGTGCTAAT
>CM021766.1:11852361-11975267 GCA_011076525.1 Nettapus auritus | reverse complement strand
GAGAATATAAACTCTTACACAGCAAAATTCAGTATATCTGTGCTAATCCACAGTAACAGAAAACATGCTTACGTACCTCCTACTAGTCCAATCAACAAACTTCTTAAGCAAATATTTAATTTTAAGCATGGTTATAACTCACATTGATTTTATTGGGACTTCAGCATATAATTAAAGCTAAGAATGTACTTAATTAACTTGAAAATGTCCATTTTCAAAGCTTTTTGTTTGCTACAGTCAGTATGTGTTACCTGTAATTTTGTCTGCTCATTTTAATATAGAATATTGATAGTTATCTCTAATCCAGCAAAATTAATTATAAAGTTATATGAGAATCATAAGGAATCAGGGCCTGCATTTTAATTGACATTACTAGAAAAAATGATGATGATGATGATGATGGAAAATACAAAATACATGATAAAAATATATGATTTTTGCCTGAGCGTTTTGTGTTGCTAGGGAAATCCACATGATTCATTTATTCTTCAAAATAAACAAACAAATAGAAATTTATGTTTTCAAAAAAAAATAATTAAAAAAATTGTCAAGTTGAGTTTGATATCTGATGACTGTGAATTTTCTCACATAAGCTTTAAGTTGCAAAGAATTCCATCAATTTTATATTTCATCAATTTATCCCCTTCTTATAATTGGCTGCAGAAGGCATGCAATGCAGGAAACACAATGGTGGGTCTGGTTGGATGCCACGTTTCCCCTTCCCATGCAATGGAGGGCATTGTCCACTCTTTGATGACATGCAAACTTCAAATCCTTGTCACTCTTTCCCCATGAACTGATGCCCAACCAATCTGTTTGGCTGTATCACATCAGAGTGTAATAATTGCCTTCCACACACAGAATCTGTATTCATAGATTTCATTTAAGATAAAATTATTTGCTCCTACTGGTCTTGCCTTATTTTTGTAAAAGATTCTAAAAATATCTATATATCTAGAAATATATTCTAAAAATACCAGAATGGAACTTTTTGTCACTTTTATTCTTGCTCAACATTCTTGCTGAACTATTCTTGCTTTAACAAAGGTATGTTAAAATTCTGTCTTTAATTCCATTGATGACAGTACTTTCATTTCAAAGTAAAATGCTCTCTGCCTCCTGTAGTATGGAAGATTTTGTACTTCAATGAGTACCTCTCCGAAGAGGTCAAATGAACTCCTAGAGTCTGGTCAAAATATTTATGAAACAACCTTAAAAAAACCTCAATAACAGGTTTGGAAATGTTATACTAATTCAACCTGTCTACTGGGCAAGGGACAAAAGTTATACAGTGTGTTAACATGTTATGGGAACAAAAGTGACAGAGTGAAAATTGGAAGTCCTTTTACATCAAATGGAATATGGATTTTATTCAAAGATATATTACAGCTACCTGCTGAGTACAGGGCGGTATCATACTGCATGAAATTTGGGTGCAATATGATGATTGCTGAGTATCTTGCCACAAACTAATTAATATAAAATGAAAGAGTGTCTCAATCTGAAATAGACTAAAAAGAAAAAACAAAACAAAACTAAACAAAACTAAACTAAACTAAAATTACCAGTGAATGGCATTTCAAAGATGATAATTTATTTTTGCTCTGAACAAGACACTTAAAACATTTTCAAGGACATCACGTCTTCAAGCCTTAAAATATCAACTAATTATCAAATCAATGATCATTTGGGGGAAAGTAATGAAGTATGGAAAATAACCACTTCAAATTATATAAGTCATTACTGTAAAGTATTTAAAACTAGTAAGTCATTAGCAAAGAGATTTAATATGTGGGTATTAAATGCTTCCAAAGTCTGATAAAAAAAAAAAAAAATAAAAAAAGCAAATAGCATTCTAATTGTCGTAATTTCCTTTAAAATAAGTAACTTGCCCTTTAATATTTTCACACTTATTATTATTACTTGTTTATTTTCCTAAGGAAATATTCATTAATTTATTTAAATCTTTTTTTTTTTTTTTTTTTTTTTTTTTTTTTTTTAAGTTCACACCACTTAATGTTAACATCAAATAATGAGAGTTACTTGAAACAGCAGCCAACAGAATGACTCAAATTTCAAGAGTGGCAAGACTTAAGGATTTGCTTAATTTTAAGCCCATGATTTTGGAGTCCTTTGAAGATCAATATATGCATAAACATTTCCAGGATTGAGATTTTTATTAAAAAACCATTGATTTACAATACTCAGACCTTGCAACATATTTAAAAGCATCTTTCTTCTTGTTTCTTTGACAATAATTTATGTCATGTTTGCTTGTAAATGCATAGATATGGAGGTATGGAGTGAGGAGAGGGAAGAGGCACACCAATTTCTAGGGTTTTCTTTCACCTCACTCTTTCTTTTATTTTTCCCCTGAAGAATCAGTCCCCAGTACAGTTTCTGGATAATGTGATCAGTCCTGGGGTATTGCCTGAATTCCAGCCAACCTGCTGTGTTTTTAAGAGTGTAAAAAATTGAGCAAAGCACTTTCTAAAAATGTGTAGAGACTCCTTTATGCTGTCTCTATGCCTCTTTATTTGTTGGAAAAACATATTCTCTATATTGTCCATCATCCAATTTTATTCAATTCCTATCCAGTAAGTATCACAGAGGAGAAACCCTTCCACTTTTTATGAATTATAGGAAATACTTGTCATGGCACACAGGAAACTCACGGACACAAACAACATTCAGAGTCTTAGATATAGTAATGAAGGAGCTTCTACATCCAAGATCTTATCATGATTAGGGTAAACAAATTATGATGAATGCTTCCTTTAAACATCAGCTACCTTCTGCACAACCAGACGTACCCCATTGAATATAACCTACTAATTACATATGCAATTGGTATATCATATGTAATTATATGTCCTTTTATAAAACAGTTTTCATCACATACTATGTATCTTCCAAGATTTCACCAACCTCTACAGAAAGTTATTAAATTAAATGTCTGATTTAATTTCTCAAATGAGAAACAAGTAAGATATTGGAAAAAAAAAAAAAAAAAAGTCATATTACAACAAAATATCTGAAAATGGTGAAACAGTATTTTAAAAGTCTGAAACTGGTGAAAATATTTTTCTCTAAAGCTCTTTCCATTTTTGTCCAATATTTATTTTCTCTGCCTCTCATATTGTCAATTTTAACCCTCATATGACTTACACCTTCGATATAACATTCATTCTGGGAGAAGACCTTTGGTTTATTACTAATTTAAATGCTTATTATTCCTGTAACAAGAGGAAGCACCTATTTGTGTGATCTGTCTGGATTCCTTCATAATCTCATTGTAACACCATATCTAAAACTCTCCCAAAAAAGATAAATTTATTTGTGCTTTTGGGAAGAATTAATGAAAGAAAGTTGAGGCGCAGAAGACAACATGTAATTTGGGTTTTATCAAGATGACACAGCCCAATATAGAGTATACTCACTGTCATGTTTGTCCAGTAGGATATAACTGTTTCCTATCTAGTAGCAATTTACACTCAGGTTATAATATTCTCTGTCAGAGAATTTATTCCAAGTCACCGTCTAAATCCAAGAGGGTTTTTTGGAAAATCATAATCATAAGTGTACCCAAATAAACAATAGCCAACATTGCATTTCAGCCTACCACCGCTTACTTCCTTAAGTGTAAGGAAGACTTGCATGATAACATGTTGGCCACATTTACAACATCCTTGACAATAATGCTAAGACTTTCTGGTAGCTGCCCTGAAGTGGAATTTGAAGATGGTTTTCCTTGCTGATTGAGAACAAATCAAGCAGCATATAGCTTTCCCTTCCACAATGCCAAAAAGTTTCATTGCAAGAGAAAATCTCTAAATCTAATAATATCTATCTAAATCTAACAATATCTCTATCTAATCTAAATCTTCACTGAGTGAATTATATTGTTGCATGTTCAGTGATTTTTGTACTTAAAAAAATAAAATCAATTTACATTGTATTTTATTTTATTAGGTAGTAAGAAATGCATTAAAAACTGTAGCTGTAAATTTAAATATTATATCTATAAGGAAGCAGCTTCTGGCTTTACTTTTTCTCTATATCTTGTTTATATTTTACTTTCTTTCTGTACTTTTACTATTGGTAAGAAAAGATCTGCTCATCCAGTCCTGCTGAATCTCCTTTTATCTTTTCAGATTCCCAAACACAATGCTACCTTCCCGGTCAACTCCAAATTACTTTGCACTTGTATTTTCCAAATTGAAGTTCTTAGCAAAAGCCAAGTAGCTGCACTGAGACTGGATGAAAAACTTCCACCAAGTCACTGTCTAGGTGATTTACTCTTTGATCTCTTGGTTAATTTTTTTTTTTTTTTCTGAATGTCCTGGGATCTAATTTCAGTTTTGACACTAACATAGTCAATGTAGAGCTAATGGAGACTCATCAACAGAGAGAGTGATGCATTTTGGGGGAAAGATTTTGGAATGAATAAAGTCATATTGTGTGGAACAGAACGTTGCAGCAATTGACCACTTTTCTATTAGCAGAGATATATTCAGTCTGAAGGATTTGACAGAATAAGAGACAACAAGTTTCAAAATTTAGCCTGCAATGTTGAAGGTTTAGCCTCACATGTTGAGGGTCAGTGCAGGGCTGTGACAGGAGTCAGGTCTACAGCTGCAGCTCCAAACTTTTGAGCAGGGCCAGAGACAAAGATAGAAAAGAAACGAAATGGCATGGAAATGTTTGGCAGCTGGTTTCTGTTTACAGAAATACACCTAAAGTGTAGCCTAGGAAAAAACAGGTCGAAGGGACCATGGCAGCTGCTGGGGAGAAGTAACTTTCTGGAGAAGTAACTTTCCAAAAGTAACGTTTGGGGAAGAAGTAAGCAAGGGGAAAAATGAGAGCACATATTTATTACTACTGTCTGTAGCAGTCTGTACACCTGTGTAAGATGCAAATACATATATATGCCTAATATAGCTATAACACAAATACATATAGATAGAATATATAAATAATGTATGCATATTTCTATATAATACATATATCTAGAATGTCATGTATAGATTTTATTTTATTATTTTTATTTTTTTTTCTGAGAAGTCAGAAAGATGAAGTCTGTTGCAAATAAGAATGAAGTAGAGAGGGGGAATTATTCAGATATGATCATGGCTATATTAATAATGGTACCTCATAGTTGTTTAAACATTCAGTACTTGGATAAGGTGCATTAGTAGATAAATGTCTACTAGTATCAATATATATAAATTAAAAATCTATTATTGGCAAAAGTAAATATAAGGCATGCAGTTCAGTTAAAGTTTAGTTTCTTAGGAAGTATTGACTGGAACTATTGGAATTATTTTCTGCAATAGCTGTGTAGAACTGATATTTCTGAAATAACTGCATAGTTTATACATCCAAAGTCTGCATTTTAGCTTAGATTCTTTCCACAATGTAGTGAGGAATATGAGATAGGTTAGTCTGGCTAATTTAGAAAGGGATTCAATTTTTCAATCTCTAATTTTACATTTTTTAAGAATTATACTTTTTTCTACTTTAAATGTACCAGGACAGGAAAATTAAATATATACATATAAACATATCTAACTGTGGCTAAAACAAACATCCTATCCCTTCCCAATACTTTACCAGTTTTACAAGTTGCAGAAATCCAAACGTAAAATTGGTGACTTAACCTGACTTGCCTTACAAGCCAGCTCTTTAGTGACCATTTAAGACAGTGGTGATTGAGCAGTTGTTTTCAAGATTATCCTCTGAGCAGAAAACAAGTAGAGGCCCTCTGGAGATTGCAGGGAATTTCAGTCTAGGTGCTGCAGGGATCAATGCCACTTTCATTACTCTTCACGGTTAATCAATGAAGCACATACTGTGGCTTAGCTGTAGTTCTGAACACACATGACACAACCTTCAAGCAAACAGGAGTATAATGCTCTAGGATGTTCCTGTTCTCTACAATGAAAGACTGATATACTGAGTCAAAGAAAACCATCTGTTATTACCCAGCAAATTTCCTCCTAAAGAAATATGTGCTTCAGCAGATTGTTGTACTTCACCACTCTGGGAAGAATAAAACAAGAACTGTTTAGAAGACAAACACTCTCCTACTCTGGTGGAGTGGTTTTGCATTATAAAACAATATGCTCTAATAAAAGGCTTTGGTGGATTTTTTTTTTTTTTTTCCCCTTCCACTTCTATAAGAATAAAGAATCAACAAAGAAAAACAAAACAAAACAAAACATAATGCTGTTGGAGAGAGTCTTAGGTCTCAGTCACACTGGAATAATTCAGAAGACTCCAGAAGCCACTTTAGTTGCACAGATTTAAGACTGGTCCAAGATCATAATCACAGTGTTATTACTATTGTTATGTCATTAGGAAAAAACATGATGAATTAAAGTTATCTTTTTATGACGTCTTTAGCTGGAACACAGTTCATTGAAAAGAACAAGTCAAATGTTATTTATGCTATTTTTCATTATTTAGCAAAATGGCAGCTGTGATTAGGAAAAAAATAAAAATAAAACTTTGTTTTCTAATGTGTAGCAATATTCTGCACCTCAGAATGCCATTCTATCAAATGGACCCTAGCAGTAACAGCTGAGACTGGGTTAATTCATATTGTAAATATAATTGGACAGCCATAAATTAAACACACTGTATAAATGTCAAGTACCACTAATACTGCAAAGTATATTTGATTACCATGGTAATTAAGGGAGAATTTTTCCTGTGGCAGCACCTTTTCACACCTGATCTTTGGAACGAAAAGTTATGTTTTATTTTTCAAGATGTCTTCCTGACAAAAATTACATGCTGATTTCTGATCTCAGTATTGTTACTGATTTAAGAGGATGTTTCACAGTCTGAAGAGCAGATGTTTATTTCTAGATTCTAGGACACGGACCTTGAGAAATCTCACTTTGATTCATAAACTGAATAATTCTGATCTGAAAGTTACTGTTAGGTAATTATTATGGACCTCCACCATTTTTAACTCTCCTTATTCATTGCCAATTTTCCTTCATTTTAGCATGGACTAACCCATTAAAAATAAAGTCAAATCATCTCCAATATCTTGAACTGAACTACTGTGCACCCTGGGGAACAGGTAGGTCACAACAATAAACCTGAGTTGGAAAGTTATGATAAACATTAATATTTTGTGTTTATCTAAAGATATGGAAGGCTTGCCAGCTTTATCTGAGTAATCAAATAACTTTCTGGCTTCACATGTCCTCAGTACCAATATCTTCCCTTTATTTAATCTGAGTGTCCCAAATCTTAATGGATAACTGATACTGAATGAGCAGTTCAGTATGACAGGACCTATACTTCCTGTGGACTCAGAAGTCCAGTACAGCTAGCCATGGGAGCGCATACCAAAAACATAATCCCTAAAAAAAAAAGAGGATACTATTTGTATACTACTGTCTGTTTTACTGTCTAAAAGTAAAGAATTACAATCCTGACTACTGAAGAAACAGTTAATAAATAAGCTGTTGTGGTGATCATGAGAAGCTTCACATGAAGATCTTTTATGTATAGACATGGAGGTGATCTGAGACAGCCAGCATGGCTTCACCAAGTGCAAATGGTACCCGACCAATCTAGTGGCCTTCTGTGATGGAGTGACTGTATCAGTTGACAAGGCAAGACTGATCAATGTCATGTACCTGGACTTCTGCAAAGCCTTTGACATGGTCCCACATGACATCCTGATTTCCAAATTGGAGAAAGATGGATTTGCAGGGTGGGCCATCTGGGGGACAAGAATTTGGCTTGAAGGCCGCACTCGGAGAGTGGTGGACAATAGCTTTATTTCAGGTGGAGGCCAGTGACAAGTTGTGTCCCTCAGGGGACTGATTGGCGCTGTTTAATATCTTTATCAATGACTTAGTCAGTGGGATTGAGTGTACCCCCAGAAAGTTTGCAGATGACACCAGGCTGAGTGGTGCAGGTGATACAACTGAAAGAAAGGATGCCATCCAAAGGGGCCTTGCCAAGCTTGAGTATTGGGTCCACGTGAACCTAATGAGTTCGACAAGTCTAAATTCAAGGTGCTGCACCTGGGTAAGGGCAATCCCAGACATAAGAACAGACTGGGACAAGAACTTTTTGTGAGCAGCCCTGCAGAGAAACACTGGGGGATTCTTTGTGGTAGACAAAAAGTGATCTGTGCATACTCTTAACTGCTCATGAAAAAATGCTGTGCCCAGAGACTCTTCTTTATGAGACCAGATTAAGTATAAATTCAAGGTACCTATTAAGATAGCTACAAAAGCAAATTCTATCACACATCTCCTGAAGAAGTCCCTCCCATGCCTTCTAACAGCTCCACAGCTGAAAGGAATTTTGGCCGTGGTCTATGTCTTTAGTTGCAGAGGATATGGGATCTTCTGAAAGTATGAACTTCACTGAAAAGTAAAATATGCAATCGGAACTTTTATGGGTATGTCTACTTAGACTGTGCTTCTTTAGGAGGAAACTGAACATTTTGCAATAGAAACCATGTCCTCTCAGAAAAATATGAACACGTGGTTTATTGCTTTGCTATGCCTCCATACCCTGATTTGGAATGCAATTTTAGTCCTCTCAGGTTTGGATACAAACTTTATTTTTTTATTATTATTTTTTTTTTAAACAAACAAACAAAAAAACAGGATTTGACTATAGGTCATATCTGTTACTGCTCTCATCTTTCAATGGTCAAAGGTGCAATATGTCTGCAAAGCAGCCGCAATTTACAGAACTCTCTGATAACCAATCTTAAAAACAAACAAAAAACAACCAACCAAACAAATAAATAGAACACACCACACTGTGGTCTCAGTAATCAGTTTGCTTTGGTTTTCTAGCCTTGCTGCAGTCTTCCACTTTCCCTCCTTACTTCTCAAATATCAAATGACAAGTGCAAATTTTTAGACTTTCATTTTCCTCACTGACTGCTGTATCATTCAGCTATCAAATAATCTAACTTTGGTGTATCTCTAGGTATGCTGCTAGGTAAATCAATAAGAATAAATACATTTTGGTAAATAACTGCAGAGCACAGATCCTGGAGAAGTTGCTATTAAACCATCATACCAGATCAGCCTGTTCACTTAGGCATTCAGAGGGTTTCACTGCTGTGAATACAACCAGCCCCTAAAGCATCTGACTGAAAAGCATAATATAAGAGCTTGAACCAGGTCAGAAAGAGCCAGCAGCCTTTATATTTACTACACTTTTGGCCAGCAGCCCTTATATTTACTACATTTTTAGACCCTTTGGGCAACTAATGATCCCACTGAAGTTTATCAAAACCTACAAAACCTAGCTCAGATTGGTGAGAACAATCAATAGAGGCTTTCATAAAAGCATCATCAACCTTTAGGACGAGTGGCTGAACCCCATCAGGCTGAGGGTCTGTACTGTTATGGGACACCTGTCACCCTTCCGAATGTACTTATAGTGAGATCTCCATTTTGAACCCAATCCATACTAATGCAGAAATATCAATGTGACTGATCCCCACCTGTGGCAAAAATTAAATAAACTTCTGAGCATCAGTCCCAGTCCCTCACCACACTCATATTGAGAAGAATGCAACCAGCTTGAGAATTTTAGTTGCAGAGTTACCCAATATCTTCAGAAACCACGGTGGCGTGTTTACCTTAATACCACATTAAATCACGAATATGTGTCAGGCTTTCTAAGCTCATTGAAGCAGTTATAGAAATGGTTGATGTACTTAAAGAACTTGTGATAGAATAACTAAGGTATCCCATGTAGTTTGAAATGTAGCGTTGATACTTCATTTAAAAGGAAATGTCCATAAGTATCATATCTTTAACTGTTAAACAATGATTTCAGTGTGATGTGGATTAATTGCTTCATATTCAAAAGTGAGAAATTCCTTAGGTCAGTTTTGAGTTACATATAAATTGTTAAATCTGACTTCGTGTTAAAGTTACAAGTCAAAAGAATATAAAAATAAAAATTAAAAAAAAGAAAAAAAAAAAGAAAAAAAAAAAAAGCTAACATTAATCACTTGACTTCCAGCTATGGAAACATAAAATTCACTTTTGAAAAAATAATCATTTGTCCTTTTTTCTGCTAGATTGTACACATTTTGCTTAGGGCTGTGTTGTGTGGCTTTAAGCATGCTGAAATCAGCAAAAGTAAGAAATTCTAATAATGTTACATGCATGATTATAGAAATTTACTCCCTTCTAACCTGTAGACTTTGAGAATTAATGAACTGTATAAAAAATGTGTTGCAGCCTTTGAATAATTTAAAATAGCATAATAGCACACGAATTGAGTTTCTCTAAAAAGCTTTTTTTTTCACTTTTTTTTTTTTTTTTTTTTCTTGGGAGATCAGAGATTAAAGAAACATGACACTTTCCTTTCATGTAAATAAGTAGTGCAGGCTTTATATTTTGTAACTTATTGCAGCATAGTACTACTACTGAAAATTGTAGTAGTTCACTACCTAACTTAAAATTAATGTAAAGAGTTAAATGTAGTTCCATTGATGTTAGTGACTCTGAACCTGGGAAGAATGTAATCTACGAACTGTAAATATTATTTTTGCAAAAAAAAAAAAAAAAAATTATTTAGGAAAAACAAATGTGATTTTTCTGCTTATTAGCAAGTCAGTTGGATTAAACTCTTTAAAGAAGTCTTGTTAAAATATCATTTTTCTCAAGTCTCTCCTGTTTAAGTTGCTTGAATAGCACTGTGATGTCAAACCCATTCTCTGTTTGTGGATCATCTTGTGGATCAGCTCTAGATTGGATATTAGGAAGATTTTTTTCATGAAGAGGGTGGTCAAGCATTGAAACAGGCAGCCCAGGAAAGTGGTGGAGTCCCCATCCCTGGAGGTATTTAGGAGATGTGTGGACATGACATTAAAAGACATGGTTTAGTAATGGCAGTAGGTCAGGCTGATGGACTTGATATTGAAGATCTTCAACCTAGATGATTCTTTCCCTAGCTATGACTAGATAAGTTTTTTCTTGCTCTATGGATACATTCACATTTGATTTTCCATTTTACATATTAAATTTGCTGGTAGTACAATTTAAGAAAGAAAAACAGAAAATGAAGAATGAGCAAAACAACTTATATATTATAAGTGTCCCATGTGTATAATTGAACTAATAGAGCAATACTAATAGTACTTAGCTGTAGAAAAGCAAAGTAATAATGTGTTTAAATTCAGATTTCTAAACACATAAGCAATTAAAAACACAATGACCTTTATAATATTGACATTAAACTACAGCTGATCTATAACTTCTCTATGCTATATCATTATTCATTGTGACTGTATAAAGGCTGGTCAACATTTTCCATTGTTAGATGTAGACCATGTGTTTATGTTTGTGTATGTCAATGTACCCACACAGCGTCACCATTAAACAGTTTCCACAGGAGAACATAAACATTATTATTTCCTGTCAGAGCAGAATGGATTAAAAGGTGGTCATATTAAACATAACTGCTGTTCTCTAAAACCACAAGTATCAGAGAGAGCTACAGATCTACTGCTTCATTTTTCAATAAGCTGTCTTCCATCTAGACTACACTTTCTGTGATGCTATCACCATAGCCCGCAAAGATCATCTGTATGCATTATGGCAAAGTGCCTTGCTGTAATGCCAAGCAGGACTAATGCTTTGACTCCTGCTCTGAACCTAGTCTAAGGATCTAGTCAGAGGATTTCTTCAAAAAAACGCAGTCTTTTGCAGGAAGGAAAAGATTATAAGATACATTTGGTGTGTCTAGTTTGGAGAAAAGGAGGAACTCTCAACGCCCGCTTCAACTTCCTTTAGAGGAGAAGTGGAGAGGCAGGCACTGATCTTTTCTCCCTGGTAACCAATGACAGAATGTGTGGGAAAAGCACAAAGCTGTGCCAGAGGAGGTTCAAACTAGATGTTATGAACATTTTCTTTGCTGTGACGGTGACTGAACACTGTAACAGACTTCCAGTTGAGGCAATTGATGTCCCGTGCTTGTCAGTGTTCAAGAGGTATTTGGATAATGCCCTTAATAATACACGTTAACTTTTGGTTAGCCCTGAAGTGGTCAGACAGTTGGACTTGATGATTTTTGAAGGTCCCTTCCAGCTGAACTATTCTAAAATTCTAAATTCTTTTTCATTTCAAAGCCATTTAGGACTTTATTATTTGTGGTCTGAGAGGATGTTTTAGGGAAGAGTCTGTATGAGTTGATTATAGCAAAGGGAAGATAATAAAGTTCTACTTAGACAATTCTAATGCATTTAGACTATTTTAATAAGAGTAAAAATCATAGTATATTAATTAAAATATTATCCAAACAATTAGGCAAACAATATGGGACAGAATTGTGAGGGAAGCAACATTTCTCATTTTGTATACAGTGAAAATTTTCTCAATTACAAAAACATTGAATTATTATTTATTATTATTTATTATTATTTTCAACAGATACTTCACGATAAACATAACAGTATAAAAATTTAAGAAGAGAGTTTTGTATTATAAAATCACAGATCGGTAGAGGATCACAGGAGACTAAAAATATTTCAGATTGTTTTTTTATTTCTTGTTCTGCTTAGAGGCATACTGAACATTATAAGAAACATGACCAATGCTTTGATATACTTGTTAAGAATGTCATATAGTCATTTGGGGAAACTGCTGTTACCCAGGAGACCAAAAGTAGGCTTTATCTGGACAATTTCAACTTCATGCATAGTATATGAATCAGAACTTGAACAGTCCCCACCTCACTCATAACTATATGGAGTACGAAAAGTTGAAAAATGAATAATAGGTTTAAAAAGTCTCCACTTAGTGGTCAGGCTAATCAGCTAGGGAAGAATTTGTCTCATAGCTCTCATCATCTGAGTTAATCATTACCTAGACTCTCTTCTTAGTCAAAAAGAAAATCAGGCACTTCAGAGCATTGTTTTGCTAGACCCATTTTTTTTTTTTTTTTTTTCAGGATGAAACAAGTTGTGTCCTAGATTTTGTATGTGGTATTCTTTTCACCTAATGAACATGAATCTAGGGCTGTCTATGGGAGACGTCCAAGCTCCCATTACATTTACTGGACACCTAGTCAATGCAATCAATGAAGTCTATGGTGTCTAATGAGCCATTCAGGAAGACAAATCTGGTTTGCTGAACACCATTCTAGGTACCATTTACTGAATGGCATATCCAGTGTACATGTAGACACCTGCATATAGATATCTAAAGTGACAAGTCCTAATCTGCAAGCTGAATGTCATTAAATTAACAGTGGTAACTTAAAGGTGAGTATAAAAGGGGCCTAGTAGCTCACTACAGATACCTGTGTTGAGGAAATCGCTGGTGGGAAAGTAAATTATACACAACCATCTGCTGTTTGATTTGCTAATAATGCCAGACTTTATGTGATATCGACCTCTTCTTTTGTCTAGTGTCACGTTATCTTCACATGCTGGTTGATAACACAACTAATTCTCATTCCAAATAATCTTTCATTTTCATATCTTCTCTGATGCCTCATGAAAATGAATCTGAAAATAAAATAAAATAAAATCTATGAAGTCTTAAGATGTAAATTCTTGTAATTTTGAGAAAAAGATGTAACTATCCAAAATACTGTAGGTTGTGCAATGCCAAAATTTTTCTTTCTGAATTGTGCATCAGTAAGTAGTGGTTTGACTACAGGTCATGGGCTTTTCTTGCAATTCCTTCTTTATCTTCATCTCATTTCTTTACAGTGTATCTTAATGGAAGATAAACACAGTATGAGATGGTACGACAAGAAAATTTGCTTACATAAACAAAATTATCCAGGTTTCCAGACAGCTTACATTCAAACTGTCTTCAAATAGTCCAAGTCTCTGCATTGTTGCAGAAATCAGTCATCTGGTTGAATAACTTTCAAATTAAAGTACTTGGTCAAGGATGGCAGTTTTACAACGACAGGGTTGATGTCAAGAGATCTATCTGCAGTTCAAAGAGGAGGAAGAAAACAACAGTTTTTGTCAGATGTCATTTCACTTTCTGTATTTCTATGTCATTTCCTTCTTTAGAACTTCCCTATCACTGTCTTGGCAACATTCACTCTGTTTTCATTAGTTAGTTCTTCAATGTTGTTTCTATATAAAATAGCTGTATTTTCTACACGCACCTCTTTTAAGTAGAGGTTAATTATTCTGAAACATTTATTATTTTATGAATCACAGTTCCTTTTTTTATTTGCCCATTCATGTGTTCAGAACATGTGAAATACTGAGCTAGATGCCCACAGAAAGTGAATTAATAGAAATTGTTTATAATCTCAAACAATACCAAAGTTAAAAAAAAGCAACTCAGCAGCAACTTTCATTTTGTAAACTAATAAGTAACAAAAAAATAGAAAATTTTATATGTGTTCAGCTTCTACTGCATAGGGAAGGGGTTTGCCATCAATCAATGGATTTACAAGCAGTCTTAAATGTCTGAAATGTCTGTTTTTTTTGTTTGTTTTTTGTTTGTTTGTTTGGTTGGTTGGTTTTTTTGGTTGTTTGTTTGTTTTCTTTCTTTCTTTCTTTATTTGTTTTGTTTTTTCATTTTTTTTTTTTTTTTCCAATCTGGCCTTGCTTAGTTAAGGTTTGAGGATCCTTCATCATCTTACCAATGGGGAAAAATCTGTTTTTGAAAAGAATAAGAATAATAAATAAATAAATAATAACAATTTAAAAAAAAAAAAAAAAAAAAAAAAAAAAAAGATTTAATTTCCGAGCAGCTTGCAATCAAGGGGAATTGGGAACAGTAATGCAAATACCCCAGACAATACTTTACAGATGATAATTGTTAATTATCATCACCTGTATATAATTTCTGTTAACAGGATGCTTTGACTCAAGATGCTGACTTTTAGAGTGCTCATACTTTGTTCTGATTAATTAAAAATAAATTGCATAAGTGCTGTGATATTAGGCCTAGACCCATTTTACTTTAAGATAGGCAGCAAAGCTGTTTTTTCACAGTTCCCTATGCGGGTAGATATCAATACAACCCAAAAGTAATTCAAATCCCAGTTTCTTACTACTTGTCACTATTTGTGCAGTGATAGACATTATGTATCCCAGTCTCAGCTGAAGCTTTTGGGTCATACTTGACATAAACGTTATCAAATTAGGCCCTTCACTGTAAAAATGTAGCCAGATTTTCTATTGATCAGAGTTTCCTTTCTGTATTGAAAGAATAATATTTCAATTATTCATAAAGCATACTTATGGATAAATTTTTGTTGAAGGTCTAAATCTAGCTTTACAAAATTGTACTGTGTTTATGTGGCAAAGGTTTGGTAACCAAGGGGGCTGCAGGGGTGGCCTCTTTAAGCAGAGCCCAGCAGCTGCCCCACATCAGAGCAGAGCTTGCTCCATCTGGCTCCAAAAGGGACCTGCCTCTGGCCATGAGCAACACTGGTTGGGCCTCTGGGAGAGCAGGTTGAAGAAAAGGAAAAATTTGCTGCGCAACAGCAGCTGGGAGAGAGGAGTGAGAAGCAGCCCTGCAGACCCCAAGTGCAGGTACTCCAGCCACGCAGCAGCAGTCCCCCTGCGGCCTGTGGAGAGGCCCCTGGTGGAGCAGGCTGTCCTCCAGCAGCCCATGGGTCCCATCGAGCAGATCTCCATGCTGCAGACTGTGGAGGAGCCCCTGGAGGAGCAGGTGGATGTGGCCTGAAGGAGGCTGCGGCCCATGGAGAGCCTCTGCAGGAGCAGGCCCTGGGCTGGAGCTGCAGCCTGTGGAGAGGAGCCCATGCAGGAACAGAAACCTGGGGGGAGCTGCCACCCGTGGGGGACCCATGCTGGAGCAGTTTGCTCCTGGGGGATGGACCCCGTGGTACGGAGCCGTGTGGGAGCAGTTCTTGAAGAGCTGCTGCCTGTGGTCAGCCCCCACAGGCTCCGTTTGGGAAGGACGGCATCCTGTGGGAGGGACCCTGCATGGAGCAGAGGCAGAGAGGGACCGTGAAGGAGCGGTGGAAAAGAAGTGTCAGGGAGTGACAGAAGCCCATATTCCCCTGTGCTACTCTGGGGGAGAAGGGGAGTGGAGGCATAAGAGGGTGGATGTGAGGGGAAGACATATTCAGTTTGCTTTTATTTTCTCACTGTTCTAGTCTGCTAGTGATAGGCAATATATTATATTAATCTCCCTACGTTGATTCTTGTGACAGTAATTAGTAACTGATCTTCCTTTCTTTATCTCAACCCTTGAGCCCTTTTTCATTCTATTTTCTCCTCTTTTTCCTTTGGGGAGGGGGAGTGAGAGAGTGGTTGTGGTGGAGCTCAGCTGCCCAGCAGGGTAAAGCCACCTCACAAATCTAACTTGAAAGCTGGCAATCCGTGGTAGCAACTTATTTGAAAGGCTGGCAAACTGAGACATGAAATAATTTGTTGGTTTGGCTGATAAAGAAAAGGTTCGTGTAACATAATTAATTCATTAAAGCTACCTTTTCCTTTTTCACCCACTGGAAATGTAAGAACAAAATTTGTTCTAGAAGTCTGAGCTCTGATCTTGGAACAGCAATATCGAACAGAGTTTTCCCTTTGCTGTGAAGTAGCACTGGATCAAGCACCTAAAAGACAACTTTTTCATAAGTGAAAAAGAAGGGTTATGAGCCATCATAGGCCAGACTTCTGTTTGTTTCAAAGGATAATTGTTATGGATATGCGGAACAGAAAATATCTCTTTCTTTAGATATTCAAACACAAGTATGCTTTTCTTTGTGAGGTACATTGATGAGCACAAAATTAATAAAATAATGATTAGCTATTTTTTAACTGTGATACAATTAGAGATTAAGCATAAATCTGAGCAAAGGTGCTATGACTCTGCATGGTTGTCCAATGCTGCAAAGATTGTAAAGAAAGAGTTCAATTAATGTTCCTAAGAAGCTGAGAGTTAAATTCATGTATGAGGAGGGTTGCAATGCAGGTTAAATGAAAGGTGCCAGGAACTGTGGACTTCTGCTGTCATTTTCACAGGCAGTTTTTAAATCCAATATCTTATCTCATCTAGAGTTAAGGTATGACAAAGAGGCCTTAAAATAAAGTCACAAATCTAGATATGATGTAAATACGGCCTGTCAATATAGTGATTATTTTTCTTGATTCATTGAAAATCTTTCACCGTGGACTGTAACTTTAACTTATGAGTAGTTTGGTGAAGTCTGTTTCAACCAGAACTATATATACATCAGAGTGATGGCATGTATATAAAGGTTTACTGGGTTGTTGATGGAAGCTGCTAGCAGTATGAACACATTGCTTGATATATATTTATTTTGAAAATGTAAAATATATTTTAAAAGGAAGAGAAAGAAGCAGCTAGATAAGAGCAGTTCACCTGGTATATAATTTACCTTGATGCCAGGTTTAAAGTGTTTGAAGCTCTTCAAAAATTTGTGAGGGAAAAAAAATACTATGTATATTGCTGAATGGTATAGATAACGTATGTCTATCTGGAAACTGACCATTGGACACAAAAACACTTTTTGATTAAAAATTCAATAGCTTCTGCAGAGAACTGACCTTTATCTCGTTTCTCATGTTCTGGCTCTGCAGACATGCCTTCTTTCATTATCCTTTCTACCTTTCCAGTTTATCTTGACATAAACAGCATGTAGTTCTCTAAAACATCCTGTTCTCTCCCAGCTAGATTTTTTTTTTTTTTTTTTTTTTCCTTCTGAGTTCATTCTTTAGTTTGTTTTGGAGAGAGGCTTCCATTTTAAATCATTTGGTTATTACTATTTAGTCAACACAATTTTAGTGATTAGTATGCAACTATGGAACTTCTGTGCTTATACAGTGATTTAATCTCATCCTGCATTATGCAGCCAGGTATTTTATTTTATTTTTCATATTTGAAAGAGCATATTTGGGAATGCTAAGACAAGAAATTGACTATGCTTTTTTCCTTTCCTCTTGTATTTCCTTTTTTTTTTTTTTTTTTTGTTTGTTTGTTTGTTTTTTGTTTTACCATGATTAAATTGCAGGAGAATAACAATACCATTTCTACGTCATTTAATTTACTTTTTTGAAATAGCATATGGTATAACGTTACTAAAACAGGCTGTAAGATTTTTTACATCGTCAGATAAATGGAAGTAAAGGTCCCTTTTGATCCAGTGAAAATAAGCTTTATGCTGAATAAAATCATACAAAATATTTCGTCTTCCTTTTCTTTGGAAACAAGACAGACCAAGTCTTGCATTGTTTGCTACATGTTAGTACTGTATGAATTACCTGTAAATGGACGTGAAATTATAAGAAAAAAAAAAAAAAAGATAGTGAGAAAAGGTATATAGGAGTGCATATAGACTCATACACATTACGAACAACTTTATGAATTCTGATGGACTAATTGCAAATATCAAATTAGAATTAATCTCTTTTTTTTAACATTGTAGCTGATAGACAACTACATAATTGAAAAAAAATGATTAGGTTCTATATATTTGTTTTATATAAAATGGTATATATGTCCTAATTCTTTTAATTTCTTCAATATGTGTTGTCACACATATTTTTGTCACTGATACTCAGATATGACACTAAGATAATGTCTATACATAGGTGGGATATACGAAGATGTTTTCCCATTTCTAATGTACAAACCTTTAACAGAAAAGAGAAATAAAAATTTCCATAGATTTAAAAAAAAAAAAAAAAGATTTATTTTCAGTAGTATGAATCCAGTCATAATTTTTATCAGAAATGTTTATTGCAAATATGAAAGACAGAATTTTTAAGCTGAAAAAAGATTTGATACTCTTCTGTATTTTCAACACCTCACTATAAGAGCAAAAACAACATATTCCAGTGGTACTACTCCAACACTAAAAAAATGTCAAAACAGCTCCAGGAATTAGAGGCTTCCCTGGCACCACAGGCAAGATAGATGTCAAGTTTCATAATGATAAGAAATGAAATCTGAAATATATCAAGGAAAGATTTCTTTCTCTCTGTATGTAGTATTTTCATCCAAATAAATCACAATTACTGGATTCTGATGCTTGGTTTTGTGTCATACTTTTCTCTGGAAGTATCTAAAGAAAACTGGAAAGTATGCAGAACCATGAATATGAGAGGCAACTCACAACATACAGTGTGTAGTCATCTATTCGTTGTTCACACACTTTCAGATGAGGTGTTATCTAAATGAATTGTTCCTTCAGAAAAAGGCTCTGCTCATCATATGCTATCATGCTATTAGGAGTTTGCTGAGGAGAGAAATCACCAGTCACCAGGTCCTGGTTTGTGGATACTGTACATATCAGCATGGCCCATGCTCCGGGCTCAACCAGTAGCAACGTTGAACCTATAGATGCAGCACACCTACACAGTGCATGCATTCCCACATATGGACATCCAGATATATAAATAACACTCAAACACAAGTAGCACCGAGGGCCTCATTCTGCTCCTCCATGCATATGTGCAAGGTGAAAAAAGAAACACCCTGTGTCCTTGGTGTCCCTTTCAGTGAGGAGAAGAGCATGTAGTGTGCAAGGACTGTTTTTGTGTCACGAGGAGAAGGAACATTGAAGGGCGGTGCCATTGCTGTCTTGTCTTCCATAACAGTGGATAATGAATGGATAACATGGCTTTCGAGAAACCCTAGCTAACTTGGAAGATGGCCCTGTTTTGAGAAGAGGCTTTAGTTCATTTGGATTTCCAGACTATATCTTTCTTAATTACATGATGTGAATTGTAAGGAAATTATTAAATAGACCTGGATTTGTTTTTAGTAAAACTTTGGGCATTTTTTTCCCCTTAGAAATCAATCCATTTAATTGATTACGCTTTCCATCTGCCTAACTTCAGGTATATGCCTAAGCATTTTACTGTGTCATGTACCATCAACTGAAATAAGAAAATGCAAATACAGTAAAACAATTTTATGCACATGAAAAGAAATGAAAATACAAATGCAGTAAGACATGAATTAAGTTATACTAATGTGCAATTAACAGTCCAAATTGTAGTTGGGTGTTGTTAATACATATCAGACTGTGAGATAGTTATCGCTCTCTGTAGTATTTTCTTAGTCCTTCTCTTCAGTACTGTATAATTAATTTGCTTTGAAATATAATAGGCGTGCAAATGAAATCAAGTGAAATGAACACCTATATGGGGATATTTTCTAACAAAATCTTTATCATGACCTGTTGCAGTCAGCCCACCCACACAATGATGTATTTATTGGTTCCTATGTTATTATCAGAGGTGCATATAATTATATGGAAAATACTGGTTCATCACAGATCATAATAGGCTAATATAATTCTTTTATGATTCACACACCTTTTTGAAATAGTTTTTATTGCATGCTATGGAGATAACATAAATATATATATATATTATATATATACTCAATGCTGTTACATCCTACATTTAATAAATTTTGCTATTTTTTTTCATAGAGAACCAATACTTTCCCTCCTAATGAAATGGGAAAAAGAGGTGATCTCTTTACAAAGAGACTTTTTTAAAAAAAAAAAAAAAAAAAAAAAAAAAAAATTAAAAAAAATTGCACATGCATTACTGCATGTCCTATAAGATGGAATAAAAAGTATGAACTGATGATATTGAGTTAACTGACTATTCTTTTTGACATTTAAATACACTTTTGCATGTAGAAAGACTTCTGGATTTTTCTGTATTGATATTTATTTAGTATGCAAGACTGAGGCTGAACCTTGATTAAAGACTTACCAGCCTTTAGTGGTCCTTATCTTTTATCTTATTTCTTATTATGTTCTAATACCCTCTGAGTTAATAATTTAGTGGTCTAAAGAAGTATAGCTCATCTATATTGATATCCAACCAGGTAGCCTCTTATATGCATGCACTTAGCACTTTGATCACCGCTATGATCAAAAAGCAGAACTTTCATTCAATAAACCTATCTACAATTTTGCCCCAGAAGAAAAGTATTCTTAAATACTAAAAATAAAATAATCTCAACTAATAATATATTTATAATACAAACAACAACAACAAACAAACAAACAAAAAACCTTGAAGGCAGAGATTTCAAAAGTTCTTGAAAAGTGTAATTAAAAGTTCTTGAAAGTTTAATTATTCTTAATAAAATCAGGCTAGGGAAATCTTAAGAACAAATACAGACTGGGTGGGGAATGGATTGAGAGCAGCCTTGAGAAGAAAGGGGGTGTTGGTGGATGAGAAGCTGAACATGAGCTGGCAATGTGTGCCTGCAGCCCAGAAAGGCAACAGAGTCCTGGGCTGCATCAAAAGCAGCGTGGCCAGCAGGGTGAGGGAGGGGATTCTTCCCCTCTGCTCTGTTCTTGTGAGACTGAACCTGGCATGCTGCATTCAGCTCTGGGGCCCCCAGCGCAAGAAGAACATGGACCTGTTGGAGCGAGTCCAGAAGAGGGCCAAGAAGATCATCAAGGGCTGGAGAACCTCTCCTATGCAGACAGGCTGCTGGAGTTGGGTTTGTTCAGCCTGGAGAAGAGAAGGCTCCAGAGAGCCCTTACAGCGGCCTTCCAGTACCTAAAGGGGTCTACAAGGAAGCTGGGGAGGGACTTTTTTCAGTCTGTGTGTAGTACTAGGACAAGGGGGAATGGTGTTAAAATAAAAGAGGATAGATTTAGATTAGACATTAGGAAAAATTTCCTTATTATGAGGGTGATGAGGCACTGGCAAAGGTTGCCCAGAAACATTGTGGATGCCCCATCCCTGGAAGTGTTCAAGACCAGGCTGGATGGGGCTTAGAGCAACCTAGAGGTGGGAGGTGTCCCTGCCCATTGAATTAGATGATCTTTATGTTCCCTTCCAACCCAAACCATTCAGTGATTCTGTGCTTTTAACCCTATCAGTCTCAATAGGATTTTTCCATTAGAGTGTTTTCATCACTAAAGGTAGGTTATGAGCAACCTATTTCTGATTGTTCACTGTGATGAGTACTTTATTTGTGTTATTTGTCAAAAGTAACAGTAACAATATCAGATATAGTTACTTGTGGAACAAAGATCATGAAGCCACGTGGATAAAGACATCTGGAAATGCGTTTAGAGTTAGCCATAATTACATTACTGATGCTATCCACAGAATGAAAATAGCTCTTCAGTAGGTGTATATGTTGGAATTGCTCAGCAGAGCAAATAGATTTAAATGACTTGTATGTCCATGACTCATTCACAGCAGACTTGGTTTTAAAAGTGTTCAGTGAATTAAGTTTGAAAAAGGTTTTTCTTTAGTCACGCATTTTCAAATATATTTTCTGTAATGTTAAGCAGACATTTTTCCAACAGCATACCTCCATATTTTTCATTTGATTGATCCATTGCTGTCTGCCAGTAAAAGAAACAAGTACTGACCCTTAATTTTTGGATGAGCCTCTGGGTTTACTCAATTACGTGGAGGTATTCCCATACACAGAAACCTCTCCTCTGTTGGAGTCCTGCTTTTCCTTTTCTCCCTTGCCTGCATTCTTTTCCCCTACAATCTATTTATTAGCCTTGTGCATCTTTTAAAATAAAAGATTATCCTGACTTCCTGGGGGCACAAAATACTCACTGTGTTCATATTTTTTCTATACATATGAGGTTTTGCAAAGATGGAGAGGGTTACTAAACAGGCAGAGAGGAAAGTTGGCTTTTATAAAATTCAGTAAAAATCTTTCTCTTATTAATTGAGAAATCTGTAGGATACAGGAATTCATAAGCTTCCCTCTAGGAATCTTAAAACATCTCTATCTAGAAGAAAATGGGTAGATTGGTAATTTTCAAAGAAAGCAACAAATAAAGGATCTTATTTTTATTTATGTGACTAATAAACGTGACAAAAAGGTAGTCAAAGTCTAAGAAAGCTAAGAAAGGCTTTTAACTAACTTTATTATTATTAGTATTAATATATATATGTAGGTATAATTTCTTCTGTATGCAGAAAACTATGACCTTGGATCCTGTTTAATAGATTTTCACTTGGAGCCTCCAAGGGCGCCACCAATTTTCCCTCATTTCCCTCACCAGCTGCACTTTTGTTCCCACAGTTTACTGCTACGCATAGATAGTTATATTCTTCATCCCAAACATGACAGTTTGTCCTTTTACTCTTTGATGTTTATTTTGACAAGAGCAAAGAAACAAGCAGTCCTTATTGAAAAAAAAAAAAAAAAAAAAAAAAAAAAATCCCTTCCAAGAGCAAACTCAAAAACAATGTCAGTCCATGACACTTAACGCTTGTGAATTTACTTAAAATCTTGACTTACCATTCTGGAGAGTGCTCTTAATACAATTTAAAAATATGGCTCCTACCTATATCCCTATCTGACAGTTAAACCAGTATCATTAGGAGAAAGATTATTTCATTTCCATTTTTGAGGAGCACTTAAAATAATGCTACCTGCTATTGAATTTTTAAATCCGTGTCAGTAAATTATATTTCAGGTTGCTTTTTTTTTTTTTTTTTTTTTTAATAATAAATGGTAGGTCATTTTCTTTCTCTCTTTTTCCCTTAAGTATGATTTTGTTTGGTGAGTTTGAAACACTTTGGTCCATACTTAGAGAAATATTTCGGCCATACTGTGGAAAATACAAGTACTTTCTCACAGTTTGCTGCTGCTTAGTGACACCAGGAACAAAACTTGGGTTTCTTAATTGTAGGTCAATGACAGCTCCTGGAGACATTTTTCCCTATCATGTAAATGAAGCAATAGACCTAAAAAGTGATTTATGATAGGACACACCAGAACTTGCTTAAGTTTAGCCATTTAAAAGTTCATATCATTTCAAGGCAGATGTGTCACAGAGGTACCTATCTGCTTCCACTGACTGCAAAATAGTCTTGATGAGTCACTTAAATTATATGGAACTTCATTGATAGAAATTAAGAATCTGAGAAAAATCCTAAACTCTATTTCTAAAACATTTCAGTACCTGCCTTTATCAGGACCCTACCATAAAACACAGCTCCTTCTCATGGTTTTCAGCCTCATGTAAAACAGTAAACTACTCAGAATATGAGTAGTAAAAATGTGGATAAAAATACAGAAGCCTATCTATCAAATGGACTCAGTGTGTCAAGGTGGAGACTGGGGATGCTGGTAGATTTACAGTGCTTTAACCCAATGAGTACTGAACTGTATAAAGTTAAAGCAAAGGAGTTTCAAGTAGAGAGTGAGTCTTCTCAATGTTGCATGTTTTTTTAGGTATGATTACTCCTACTTATACTGGATGAATCCTCCACTACTAAGATAGTGGGTGAAAAAAGTACATTATCTTTTCCTCTGGCAGATTTTTGTGCAAAATCCAACATTGTAGGCTTGATTTTACAACGAGAACTTCATGTTGGGTCACGTCAACTTTATGAACTCACTGGTGAGACTAATGGGATTCCCCACAAGGCTTTTGGTTACCTGTAAGAGAAGGTATTTACCTTGTTTTTACATGTGTGTGTATAACAGATGCCTACATAAATATGAGTGCCATGCAGCTATCTAAATAAATTCATGCTTCTGTGATCAGTATAATGCATAACTGAGGGTGTCATGTCTGTGCTATCGCCTCATATTTTGTTCTTATTAATTATAGTTAAGCTGTGGAAATTAAAGATGGATTGTATGCACACGTTCAGAGACTGAGCCATTTTGTTGACTTTTAGAGAACAATCATTTATAGTATTATACTGATCATCACAGTCTGAGGTTTACTTTTGGGTATTGTTTATTTTATATTTTGTTAATTTTTGTATTAAAGCATAAAAAGATGTCGCTTAGAAGACATTTACTATGTATTGAAGATTAATAAGTTTATAATTAGAATCAAATCTTTAAGAATTAGAAAATTCTGTTAGAACATTCTGTAATAACTAATGTTTCATAAATAAATTTTGGGATAGCATAGGTTAAAAAAAAAATATTTTAAGTGATATTTGAAACAGAGCATAGCCCATTATTTGGCTTCTTGAATTGCACTCAAGAAGCTAACTGGTGATGGAAGAGAAAATGAGACTCTGTAACTAACTTGTTAAAAAGATGACATGCAACTTGAAGTGGCACCCTCAGTAGAACATAGTAATATAAAGTAAATCCACATGATTTTTCAGAAAAATAGAGGAAAAGCACATAAATATAAGACAGGTTCACAAGTATGGATACTTAAGTACAAATAATATTTTTAAGTTAATCTGGCTAAATATTTTTAAGTAGCCTTCTTCAGGATTTTCTTGCTTCACGTAAATAATACCAAAAGCTTTGAAGAGTTTTTTTTTTTTTTTTTAAATCAGGTAAACATCTAGTTTACCCTCCAATAAAGCCTACAGAACTTTACATATGCATATATATAAATAATATATATATATATACAAACATATATATATTATTCTTTTCTGGTAACTTGTCAATTATTGCCCATCTATTACACTCTCTTTTCTGAGCTAGCTCTGGTTAATCACATGCTGATTAGGAAATCTAGAATACACTTGCTGATGATTATGTGTTATTTTAACAGGAGAATGACAATAATTTCCTGTAATGCCACTTGTTAAGGTAATTATGCTGTAATTGCCTTATCAAGGTGTCATAGAGGAGAGAGGAGAAACTCTGAGATTTCACAGCTGCTGTCATGCTTTGATAAAGTGTTATCTTGAAAATATATTATCAGTCATCAAGCTAAATTTCTACCAGTTGTTTTAAATCAGAAAAATCTGTGTTGGGTGGGGCATATGACCTCTGCATTTGATGTTTCTCTCTTTGATAACTAGGCGGGTCTTTGTTTTAAGGCATAAACCTAAAAACAGATTTGCATAGAGAGAAGCAAATAAATGCAGGTTCATTAAATGTCCTTAGGATTTTCAAAGGTGAGAAGTTGCTTCCTGTGAAAATATAGACATCAAACTAATCTGGGTTTTACAGTAGATACAGCTACATCTACTTGGATATTGTCTCTTTTGTTGAGAGATGACTGAAATCAAATAGAGAATGTGACAAGTAAAAAAATGGGAATCTGATAGTACCCATAAACATGTTCTATTTATTAAAGATTTTAATAAGAGCACTCATTTCACTCATTTTACTGAGATATATCAGTCACAATCTGCTCAAAAGTAAGAAAAGCTTGTGCTAGCTCTGTTTCTGCTGGGTCAGAAATACAAGATACCTAGCATCAGTTTGGTAGATATCGAGAGTCTGGTATTAGGGCAAAATCCAAGTAAAATGCACTTGCTGACTGAATTTAGAATTTGCCATTTGTATTTTATAGCTATTTTTATGATATGTAAAGTGTTTTTTAATTTATTTTTGTTTTTCCCCAGAGTTTGTTTCATCATGCAGTAGTGAAATGGGAAATGTAAATAATGCTCATGGAATATGCCCATTAGGCATCTGATTCTGTACTGCCAGCCATTCATGTCATCATTTATACTCAGGCCAAACTCAGAGAGAAGCTACTGCTTCAACTGACTGTTCTTTGTATAATTGTTACTAATGATAACGTCAAAATTAGCAGAGAATCAGGCTCATGCAACCTAACCCCATAAAGTATTGTGCCTCACATCTGATGTCAGTGAGAATTAATAATGCTGTGCACTTTACTGGATCTAGCCTGATTGCATACTTAATTCTTATTTGCCATAAGAATGGCAAATAAATGTGCATATATTTTGTACATTTGCATCTGCTTCATACCTTCAAGGCAGCTGATGCAACATACCATGGTAATGATTATATAAGCAATGCACAGGGTTCTAGCTTGATTAACATCAGATCTTACACTGAAGCACTTCTCCAATCAGAAAACAGAGAAACTAAATTTGGAGGTTTAAACACTTTTCTCCTATTCTTCCCAATACATCTTTCCATCTCTATGAACTATTCAAAGATGTGCTCTTAACAACATAATTTACCAAGTGATGGTTCCAAGAAGAATATCTGCTTCAATTCCCTGGATTATGTGTGTGTGTATATAAATTTTATATATATATATATATATATATATAATATACATAGTGCACACTCCAGGAAGAGAAGCATTTCTGATGGTTTTGAATCTAATTTATTCATCTATTTACTAACTGTAGGTTGCATTGGTAGCATAACGTCTGAGACAACTTACCTGACCCAGTCTTGGAACCTAATACTCTGCTAGACTTACAAGGGCAATGCTCTTAGCCTGCTGGCATTTCTCTACCTGTTTGTAACAGGTTAACTTCTCAACATTAAATCTAATCACTACCAAAATCTCAGAGAATGTCTCAGGATGGGAAAACGACCATGAAGTTACAGCATTTTTGACTAGTAAAAAGAAAGAATGAAAGTAGGAAAAGGGAAGAACAGAATTTAGCATACACAGCAATTAACAGAAATACTCTTCAGGGAAGATGCATGAGACCTGATGAGATGCATCCTCACATCCGGAGGGAACTGGCGGATGAAGTTGCTATGCCAGAAGTCCTGGCAGTCCAGTGGAGTTCCCACTGACTGGAATTAGGGAAACATCACACCTGTAGACCAGTTATTTTCACCTCTGTGCCTAGCAAGATCATGGAGCAGATATACCACAAATATATTATGCTTAAGTGCAGCTGATTAAAAAACCTCACCAGGTGTTTAGCAGAAATGCAATAACAGACTGGAAGAATATTTCAAGTGATGTCTCACATGGATCTGGGATGAACCATTTTCTACTGATTATTTTCATTAATGTAGAGTTTAGAGTTAGATAGAGTCAGATATTATTATTATTATTATTATTATTATTATTATTTTCCAAAAAATAAATGCAGTCAAAAACTAGCAGGCTACTCAACAATGGAACAGTGGAATCTCCATCCTTGGATTTATAATTTATTCAAATCTTGACTAGGTATGACTCTTAGAAACCTCATCTATGTTTGAAGATGTTCTTGCTTGAGCAACAAGTGGGAGTAAAAGTACTTTCCAAACAAAATTATTCTTTGATTCTACAAATCACATCAAAGTTTTGGATGAAAATTGAAATTAATGCAAATATGAAATGTTTGGAATTAAACACAACCTTGATCAATTGGCAGAATTAGTGAGAAAAAATCAAGGAAGGTGAGTGCAGAAAATTACCTTCAAGAAGGAGAAAACACCTGCCAGTTTACAATGGGAAGAGATTTCTAAGAGAAGCATGGCAAAGGATTTTAAATTGTTTTCCAGAATTTGGCTTTTTTAGTAAAAAAGCAACAACCAAGAAACAAATGTTCTTATAACCTAAATACCTGTGTATTGGAAAAAAAAAAAAAATGTTCATTTCTGGGTTTTGCTGTTTGTAAGTGAAAAAAAAAAAAATGGTTTTAGAATACCTAACTAATAGTTCTATTCTAGGTGGCATTTCTGAGGCCCTGTGCTAAGCATTCTTCCTGGTCTTAGAAATGTTATTTTAAGAAGATTAAGGAAAAATCAGCAATATTTCATAAAATGTTGCAATGATGAGGCTGGCAAACACACTTTATGTAAAAGGTTACTTTTATTTTATTTTTTTAAATCCTTTAATAGGAAAGTGAGGAAAAATCATTATAAAAGTCTTCTAGTGTACAAAAAGCTCTTGTATCGGGGTTACGTGGAAAGGTTTTGGTAGCCAGGGGCTGCAGGTGTGGCCTCTGTAAGAAGATTCCAGCAGCTGCCCCATGTTAGATAAGGGCCAGTCTAAGCTGGCTCAAAAGGGACCCGCTGCTGGTCAGAGACAAGCCAATGAATGATGATGTTTGCACCCATGTAAGAGTAGATTTAAGAAAGAGGGAAAACAAAAAACAAAAACAAACAAAAAAAACCCTTGTTGTGCAACAGCTGCTGTGAGAATGAGTGAGAAGCAGCCCTGTAGCCCACAAGATGAGTGCAGCAGGAGGGCAGAAGGTGCTCCAGGCACACAGCAGAAGTTCTCCTGCGGCCTGTGGTGAGGCCCCTGGTGGTATAGGCTTTACCCTCCTAATGAAGAATCTCTTACTAATCTAAACCTACTCTATTTTAATTTAAAGACATTACTTCTTGTCGTAGCACTATACTCCCTGACAAAGAGTCTCCTTTAGTCCCCTGCAATAGTTGTTATACTTGTCATCTAATGACTTCTAAGGTATACAAATGGCACCAAAGAGGGAGAGCACAAAAATTTATACACTGATGAACAACAAGCACATTAGGAATAGAAATTAGAATTTATGAAAAGATGCAAAGTGTGAAGCAATAAACATAGTCATGACAAGCATGGTGATGCAGTACTTCAGGGAGTGTGATGTGGTGGGAACACATCTGTCCTGGCAGGAGGGAAGGCTGCAGTACTAGCATGTCCAGTCAGCCTGGCCTCCAAAGTAATGCTCCTCCCACCTCAAATCTCTGTCTGGTTAATAAGAAAGGCCATACTGTGGATATACTGTGATTTTTTATTTTATTTTATTTTTATTTTTTCCCCTCTGTTTATACAACTTTATTTTTGTTAGTATTAGTTATCGATTTAGTTAAGATGTTCTCCTGGGTATGCTTACATGTCCAATTGACAGCATGTGTTTTAGTGAAAAATGAGTTACATGCTGAAGAACATTTTAGACCAAGAGAAATACATTTCTAAGGAAGCACATTCCTTTAATACAATATTTACCCACTAATGGCTTATGGATAAAGATATGGCATTACTCCTACATTTTCTTTAAATGACATAAACAATCATGTTATATCATGATGCTGATTTATTTTGCTTTCTTGCCTTTTGAATATTTGATGTCCCTGGTATACATCAAAGCAGAAATGTTCTTTTTTTTTTTTTTTTTTTTTTTTTGTTTGTTTTGTTTTGTTTTGTTTTGTTTTTGTTTTTGTTTAAGCTTCACAAATATATTTCAAGTGACAAAGTTTTTCAGATTGGGATAGTGGTCCTGCTGGTTTTAAAACAGACAGATAGAATGCAGATATTTTGTGGCCAGAGGACAGAAGGCCACTGGAATTGTCAGGTTCCAATAATCAGAATATCCTGACAAAATTGCCCCTTGGAGATATGTACTGGTTTTTACTAGAATGATACTAAAAATACACAGTATCTGAAGAGGACAACTAACAATTACTGACAAGGCTTGGCCTTGTCTGAAGGAAAAACATGTAGCGATTCATTTCTGCAGGAAACCCTTCTCTATGCTTTACTAGTATTTGAACACTAATAAGATTTAACATACTCTGCTTGTGTGGAGAACTTCTTCAGAAAAAAAAAAAAAAAAAAAAAAAAGTTTCGATTTTCCTTTCTCAACAAACTCTGAGAATACAAAAATATGGTTTAAAGCAGCCAATCTTTTCTGGACTTTACACAGTTTTGAGAGGGGCAGAAAGAGAATGGAAAGAAGGAACATTTGTAATTTGGGGTTTGCTAGCAAAAGAAATACATTTTTTTTACATAGGCAAATTTTTATTTAGCTTGCCTAAGGAGGAACTGACCAACCATTATTCATCTCTTCAGACTACTATAGAGAGCAATAAATACAAAAGCATGATTGCAAGCTATGCACATCTGTTAAATTAACTAAACAAAACACAAACTGAGCAGGGTTGAAAGTGTCTATAACAACAAACTGTGTTGCCTGAGGCTCAACAAGTCTGTGTGAACAAAATGGCAGTGTTGACCTCCCAGAGTTTTAATGTCTTTTACTTCACCCTTGAGGTGAATAAAGACATTTAATCACTTGTTGAAGACTTCTCCACTTCCCAATAAAATTTTATTTTTATGTTCTTTGTCTTTGTTCTGAACCCATATTCAAAACATATTAAAATGCTAGGAAATCTCTGGTTAGTCTCAAAAGATGGAAAATTATTCAAGTGACTGAAGTGGTCACTAATTGAAAACGTCATGATTATTCATTATGGACAAGATTTGCAAAAGTAACTGCTAATTTTTGAAGTGGGATGTCGGAGCCCTCCTTGAGACATTTGAGACATTCAAGATATTCACAAGTTTTACCTGCATGATAATTATTACTTTTCTCTAGTCCCAAAGGTTTTTTTTCAGTTCACTTATACAAATTCTTTGATCAACTGGGAAAAAAATAAATAAAATTCTTTGAAGTCATAGTTTTCCAAGCCTGTTAACTGGAGTGGAATTGCATAGATATGAGTAGAAATGGGTATTTGCTAGCATGTTCCATCATGTAGTTGGGCTGAAGAGATATAAAAATATTTGTAGTAGTATAAGTAACTCAAAATGCAGCTGTGTTAGAAGCATCATGCTAACATGTACATTCACAACTTAAGCATGTCTGAGACAATTCCCAGGTGCTAGTCTAGATTCCCAGTCTAGTCTACTACAGTGCCTGAGTCCTCCATAGCATGAACATTATTATGAAGAATGTCTCCTTAGATGTTCTGTTCTCCTAAGACATGACCACAAACTGGTGGGTTGCAGGGGACTCTTGGAACTATGCTTGTTGGCACATACCAAAACTATTCCAGGAACATCACAAAATTTAGACTTTCACACACCTATGCTGCTTTCCATGCAAAATAGAATAGGGCCCATATTTAGGGAGATACTGTCGTAGAAATAACATGTTCAACTAAACAGAACAGCTTTGTCAGAGTCCTGGGTTATAAATTTTTGAGTTACCACTCACTAGTTTATTTAGTGCCCATGTAGGTTTTCTGTTCTTTCACTTGTTTATTTAAATATTTCTGCCTTAGTTTAAAAATTTTAAGAGATATACATTGATATAAAATACATTCAAGTATTTCTCCAGTATTTAAACCAGACAGCTGATTAGTAAAATTAGAATAAAATCTTAACCAAGTTTTCTGACAGTGTGAGGAAATGAATTTTCAACTTTATTTTGTTGTGTTTTGAAGATTTTTGACATGAATGTTTCTCTTAGACTGCTCTTTGCACACCTGCTCTCTCTCAAAATTCAGTTTGATCTTCCCATGTGGGCATATATCTATACTGCTAAAAGGATAATTAACAACAACAACAAAGACTTTAATTAAGAGTTTTTATTTACATTACCTGGAAAAAATGACTGCATTCTCATAGCAAAGATAGTTGTCCTGCTCCTTCTTGCTACCTATGATTATAGTTCCATATCTTTTGAGCTAGGAAACAATGAAATAATAACAAGGTGTTTCCTCAATTGTATGAAGATTTTCTCCTTTTTCATACATGTGGGATCTGACTCAATGTGGCACAAACTCCCACCCTCCCCCTCCAAAATGGAATCTATGTTTAACTACATAACTGCTATGCTATTGACTACTATTTTCAGATTAAAATGCAGCTCTGATTTCTTTTTCAATTGTGGTGGTTTTACCGTGCTAGGCAGCTGAACACCACAACCGCTCTCTCACTCCCCCTCCTCAGAGGAGGAGGGGAAGAAGTAAAGGAAAGAACAACTCACGGGTTGAGATAAGGATAATTTAATCAAAGAGGAAGGAAAATATATATATATATATATATTAAGGAAATATTATTAATTAACAATTCAAGTAAAGGGAAAAAGGGAAAAAGGAAAGGGGAAAGGGAGGGGGAGAGGGAACAGCAAAACAAAACAAAACAAGTAAAGGCTATATGGAAGTGCAGAGGAAATAAATGATTTTCTACTTCCCACAAATGAGCGATGCCTGACCACGTCCTTGAAGCAGGGCCTCAACACACGTAGCCGGTGTTCACAAGGAGGACAGACGTTTTCGCAACGAAAGCCCACCCCTCCTCTCTTCCTCCTTCTTCCACCTTTTATTGCTGAGCGTGACATCATATGGTATGGAATATCTCTTTGGTTGGTTTAGGTCAGCTGCCCTGGTGATGTTTCTTTCTCACTTTTTGCCCACCCCCCAGAAGGGTTAGAGAAAGTCCTGATACTGTGCCAGCACTTCTCAGCAGCAGACACAACACTGGTGTGATAACACTGCTGTTCTAGCTCCAAGTGCGGAGCGTGGCACTGTATGGGCTGCTGCAGAGAAAGTTAACATCCCAGCCAGACCCAGTACATCAATACCTTGTGTACCAGCTTTGGGGATGGAATGGTGCTCAAGAAAAATTTAATCAGTCCTTTTATTTGGGCGATAAACTAACTTTTCATTTCTCAGTAACATAGTATTATGTTACTTAGCTGGCATGTAAGGACTCTGTGATAAGACGCAGATACTTGGTTCTTACTTAACAGTTCTTTTTTTTTTTTTTTTTTTTTTTTTTTTTTTTTTTTTTTTTTTTTTTAAGAGTTATGTTTTAAAGGGTTCTCTTATGGTGGTCTCACACTGATGGTGAGCTAAACTCCACTAAAACTGCTAACTCCCCCTCCTCAATGTGAACAAGGGAGAAAATAGGATGAAAAAGGGCTCAAGGGTTGAGAGGTCAGGGATCTTGTTAGCAAATACCATCACAGGCTAAATAGACTTGGCATAGGAAGATTAGTATTATCTATTGCCCACCACTATCAGACTAGAGCAGTGGGAAGATAAAAGCAAAATAAAAACACCCCCACCCCACCCCTCATCCACCTCTTTTACGTACTCCCCCTGAGTGTCTCAGGGGAATGGGAACTGAATGTTAGTTCATGATTATGCGTATTTGCTGCTCCTTCACAGTCCCTCTCTGCCCCTGCTCCACGCAGGGTCCCTCCCACAGGATGCTGTCCTTCGCAAACTGAGCCTGTGTGGGCTGACCACAGGCAGCAGCTCTTCAAGAACTGCTCCCACACGGCTCTGTCCCACGGGGTCCATTCCCCAGGAGCAAACTGCTGCAACACGGGGCCCCCACAGGCGGCAGCTCCCCTCAGACCCCCTGCTCCTGAGTGGGCTCCTCTCCATGGGCTGCAGCTCCAGCCCGGGGCCTGCTCCTGTGGGGGCTCTCCATGGGCCGTAGCCTCCTCCAGGCCACATCCACCTGCTCCAATGGGGGCTCCTCCACAGTCTGCAGCATGGAGATCTGCTCCATGTGGGACCCACGGCCTGCTCCACCAGGGGCCTCTCCACAGGCTGCAGGGGAACTGCTGCTGCATGCCTAGAGCACTTCCAGCCCTCCTGCTGCACTCACCTTGGGGCCTGTGGGGTTCCTGGAGGCAGCTGGAATTGAGGCACAGCCAAAACCTTGCCATGTAAATTCAATACATTTCTTTGGATTTTCCTACTATTGCTAGGTATTTCAGTGAGTGCATATCTTAACCAAGTGAAAAGAGGTAGGGAAAGAAAAAATGGAGGTTGTTAAATTAACCTCATTTTCCTTGGCCATTCATCATCAAAAAAATATTACCTATTGAAAAGTGTAATCAGTATTTCAGACTCTAGAATGTTTCTCATTGAAATGTGAACAAAATATATTACCAAATGTGCTATATTAACACCACTAGATGAGTTTTTTCATGTTAAAAACAAACAAACAAATAAATAAATAAATAAAATCCTCAAAAGCAACACTGAGTGATTCTCTACAGAGTATCTGTCATAGTAGTATAGACATCATGTTCTGCTCTTACTAAAGAACCTAAAGTGGAAATCAGTGGAGATTTGGAGCATCATCTGGATCTTAATTGAAAGATGGAGTTAAAGTTCTCTCATTTGAAATCAGACCTTTCAATGAGATACTCCATATTTCATTTCAGAAAAAAAAAAAAAAAAAAAAAAAAAGTTTTTTTTTCCTTGAGTATCTTTTACTTCTGATTACCCATGCAAACGTATGCTCAACTCCTTGCTGAGTATGTAACATCCTGTGATTTAATTGCATCACCAGATAAGGTGAACACCTTCTGTTTACAAGGAGTTTTTCTGTAGCTTTCAAAAACACTGTCATCTTATGCTATAATTTCATTAAAATATTTGAAGCTGTCTCATGCTGGCTGTGAGCTTTGTCTCCTTTTACTGCCACAGTTTTTCCATCGTTACAATGACAGGATTCTTAAATTGGCTTTGTATGAAGTTATACCATCCCAAAAATGGATATGGACAAATTGCACACCCAAAGCAAGAGGAACCATAATAACTGAAATAATTTTAAAAGGTCTAATTTTTCTTTTACTGCTAGAAAAATAATAACAAACTTCCCTTGATTTGCTTTTTCATCGCTTTCATTTTTAAGCCTGAAATAATGGAAATACCTTAGATGTTTCACAAATACTGTCCTCAAATACTAACTCTTACATAAGGAAATAAGAAAATCTCCATCTTTTCTGCTTCTGTTTTTGTGGTGGAACAAGGTTATGTTGATCAACATAGAATTGTTGATAATAAATCCTGAAAAAAAAACAAAAAAACAAAACAAAACAAACAAACAAACAAACAAACAAACAAACAAACAAAAAAAAAAACATTTGAATTACTATATTACACCTACACTAATACCAGTCCTGGCCCCCCCTGGGTGCTAGATACAAAAAAGACACTCCTTGCCTTCAGGAACTTTAAATACGGATTTTGTCAAGACACAACTTGGAGAAGTAAATCGAGGAGGAACTTGAAAAGCAAGTAGCAGAAAAGCAAGTAAATCACCTTACAACAGATATGTGTCACATTTTAGAGTTTGCTTAACCTCATCCAACAGTTTTGAAAGGAGCTCTTTTCCTAGATTTTTTTTTGCTAAAAAAAGAGTTATGTATATTATGTGTTCAAAACTTCTTGTGGAATTCCAGTTGTCCCTGAAGCTCTAATTATATTGTTTCTATTATTATTATATTAATATCTAGTTTATAGCTAGCTTCAAATTTAGCCATGTGTTGGCATCTGAACAGTAGTTATCAAGCAAAAAAGCACCCCATGTGCTCAAATTACACTTGGCTTTTTGCTGGCTCAAGATGACAAGCTGATCCAGATTGGTAATGGACTTGTAAATACTGGCTTGTGTTTCTCTCTGTGGCTTTCAGGTATTACCTAGGTGTGAGCTAAAACCCTGTACTGCTGTTAAGCAAACTGGTCCTCCAAATGCAGCTGTGGCTTTCTGAACTTAAGCAAAATCTTATAAAAGACTTCTTCTATTGAACAAAAAGTGTAGAGTTATATGAAGTTCTTCCTAAACTGTGTAATCGGTCTCATTTTTTGAGGAAGAATAAACAACATTAAAAATTGTCTTAGGGCGTTCCTAGTTTATTCATAAAGAAAAAATAAAACACACAAATATAATGTATTTTCAAATGCTTTCTACTGGAGACCTGTTTCTCAGAATGTTCCATCTTGCTAATGTATATGGGTATTTTAATTGTTCTGAAGAAATGAAGGGGAACTAGTTACCAGAGGAGGTGTCTCTTTCTTTACTTCTCTAATTTTTCTGCATCTCCATATGTAATTAGAGATTGCTGATGCAGTGATTATTGAGAAACAAAAGAAGCTTGATTGCAGCACTATTATACATTGAATGAGTGGGAAATCATTTGCCATGACTGAATTTACTAATAAATATTTAATGGAATACTCTGCCCTATCATATTTAAACAATAGAGTATGCAGGGGGTGGTAAGTATTAAGCACAGCAATTTTAAACTGTACTTTATTTTAAAAATTTAATTGGATATCACTCTCATGTCATAAATTCTTTACTTTGAGTAAACGCATCTCCTTATGCTCCATCTCATATGTTGTGATTTGTGGATTTTTAGTCTGAGATTATTTTTTTTTTACCATCTTGTTAGTTATAATTTGCCCTCTGCATTTATCAGAAAGCCAAACACAAAACAGTTCATTTAATATTAAATTTAACTGTTTTTTGGTTTTTTTTTTCAGCATCCTAGTATTATCTCTCTGAATGATTTTTAGAGAAATGAAACAATAAACATACAGCTATTGAAGGTTTAGTTTAGCAGAGCCTTTGACCATGTGTTCATCTCTTTGATGTTGTATCAAATGTCAGATCAATTAAATAGTTTATTATAAAATTTAGTTTTACATAAAAACAACCTGTTTAGAGTAAGAGACAGAAGAACAGAGGCATATCTGGACTCCTATTTTTCTTGGACATCTGCATGTAGAAAACATGGAGTTGCCGTCACTCATTAATGCTCAAAGGTCCTCCATATATTCATATCAGAGGACCACAAAGACGTTTTTTTTCCTCTCCAGAAAGCAACTGGTGGAACTATCCTCCATTTCTGCAGTTGTCTAACCCAGTAAATAAAGACAGAGATTCAGATTTGTTTTCTGTGTCAGTTTACATCACTCCAAGTCCACGCTTCCCCATAAACTGTTTTAACCATTAGGCTGTAGATGTTGCTGCAAAAGTACCTGTACACTTCCAATTGACTGCAGGCCCTTAGGTATTAAAGAATGAAAGATTCCTGGTGCTGTAAAAAGCAGAAAAAGACTCTGAGTTCGCAATCCCATAATGAGGGCACAATCTCACAAATGGCAGCTTAAGCCCCTTGGCCTGCAGGGGAATTTAAGCTATGGCTGTGAAGCCAGGCTGATGAGAAGTGCAGGACAGTCCACGGGAGATTCAGAGGATTGTCAGCAGTCCACTGGTCCAAAAGTGAGAGAAATACTCCATTAAATACTGCTTTAATTGTATCACTCTGGATACAATTGGGAACTCTTTGGGAAGAGTTCTTAAGTAGAAGACAATGACATCTGCATTTTGGAGAGGGTTTAATGTCTATGTTTTCTTTTACTAAGACAAATGTTCCCTATTCAATATATACCAGTTTTATTAGTATTTATTATTTTGAATATATTTTTTGTCTCTTGCCACATTTATGGGATATTTTCAGTGAACATAAATAATTAAAAATGTATTTGATATCAATTTGGATGAAATTTTTTGAAGAACTGATGAAACTGATGTTTGTTCTGTATACAAAAAAAGATACATATAAATTTATGAAAGTGCCTAACGTCACACATAGTGAGACTTGGATGAGTTTCACATTTTATAGGAAAGTGAAAAAAAGTTTGTTTCTTTGATTTCACAGATAAATATGTCTTTGTGAGAGGTATAAATAGATGTAAAACAAAGTCTAGAAATGCAATCAAGATTTTTTATTTTTTTTTTAAAAAGGAATGAAAAAAAAAAAAAAAAGGAAAAAGAATAAAAAAGGAATGCATTAACATCTTGATCTTTAAAACCCTAGGCAAGTCTAAGTTTTAACACATGCACACACAGAAACCCCAGCCTTAGAATTTTCTTATTTTCCTTTCTGTGATACAAAACTATGAGCCTGCATACATGCTTATTTTTTTTCCTAAGTTCCATCCAAAATTCTCCTTAGATATAAATATACACATGAATTCATACACATACGCATGGTTTCCAGATTGCTATACATATTATTTTCTCTAGAATCCTGACTTAAAGAACAGAACCAAATATTTTCTCATAACCTACCTGAAAACTGAGCCAAGCACAACACTTTTTTTTTTTTTTGAACATTTACAGATATTTTTCTGTTTTCTGTTTATAGTGGTTTTATGCTTTCTGATCTTATCTGATTCTTATCTTATTCTGATCTGATCTTATTGCTTTTGGTATACACAGACAACTTTTCCCTTGGACATAAGATTGGTAAGAAAGTAACGTTTTATTAGAGAAGTTGATATAGACAGGAACAACAAACTTTTGGGCAGAAAACCTTACAAACCTTGTGTCATACCTTTTCCTCAGCCTTTCCTGTTTCTTATATTGCCAACTGAAATGATGAGGTAGCTGGTTTTATAAGTCATCTTTTTGCAATCAGTTTCTCATTCTAAACTTCAAATTGACTTTTCTCAATAGCTGATTTTTTAGTGTAGAGTGATTTTTGAAAAAGAAACTCCAGGAACTAGAAATAAAGATGAAAAAATATATATTTTTTTAATATTTCAAAAGCATTTCAACTGATTTCTAATTGATTTTTTTTCACTACAAATGCTTATATTTTATTTTTATTTTTTTCTGAAAAATATGTAATTTTGAAATCAAAACCAACAACAATAAAGCAAACTTGTTTTAAAACATGAAAAATAAAGTTTTGTTTCAGTATTCAAAAATATTTCACGCCACAAACTCTGGAAAAATTGGCAGAGTTTTGAGGAGTGACTAGTCAGCCTAAATCCTTGAGATGTTTTTGTCCCAAACATTGCTAGCAATATTCAATTACATTCAATTACATTTATAGTTGCTTTGGCCAAGTTTCTCAGGTTCACTGCTTTGAATATTTTGTATTTTTTGTCCCAGATTTTTTGTTTCTTTAAAAAAAGCTCTTCTTCCTTAAAAACAATTTTAATTTTATTCATTATAACTTTAAGCAACTACTTTGCAGTTTTGGGGGCTAGAGCATCAATGACTTACCCTAAATGCCACTTCAACAGTCATTTATCATTTGTCTCTTCCCTTCCCCACAGTCTTGCCCCCCCCCCTTTTTTTTTTTAATCACTTAATTTTACTAAACAACCTGTGTCAGATTAAAGTTCTTGGTTATAAGCATGGCTCCTAAACTAACAACCTTAATTTCCTTTGAGTATTTCAGAGAATGCTTCATCACCCTGATCCTCTGGATAGTAAGTACTTTATATAAAAAACATTTGACTCTCTGCTCCCAATTCCCTCATTATAAACAGGCTCTAAACCAACTGTGTATGGTCTAGCAGTCAGGCGAAATGGATGTAAGCAGCAGCATGAGTGAAGCATGAGAACTTACCTTTTGTACAAACTAATGTGGGAATTAAAAAAGGGTCCTACATTGACTGTTGACCTTTCATTGTTGAAAAATTGTTGCTGAGTTTTGAAAATATCTCCCAGTTATAAATCATTGTAAAGAAGAACTAAAGAGTGAAAAATCTTTTCAGGCATTCAGTACCACTGCCCCATCCTAGTCCCTGCAAACAGAGGTACCACACAGTTTCTAGAGAGATGCTGTTCCTTAGAAGTGCTGGCCCTTTTTCTATTCTATTTTCCCATCCTTTTTTGAGCCATGCCACAGGCAGTGCTAGTCCAAGCAGGGCTTCCCTTTCTTAGTCTTTTTGGAGTATGCATCAGGTTTTTTACTTGTATGGCAGTCAGCACACAGCACACCCCTGGTTAATCACTGCAACATCATGACACTGAAACAGGTAAAACAGTAAGAGCAGTGAGAGACACCCCATTCTCACTCTCATGCAGAATGCAAGAGAAGTGCATGACACTTACCCAATAATTAAATCAACTGAAAAAAAGTAACTGAAAAAATAAATAAACTGAAACATAATTGTAGCAAGTTTCTTCAACATAAATAATCATCTTTGGTGTGCATTAGCTGGGATGAAAGGGGATAACTGGCAATTCTGTGAAGAATCTGAAATAAGTAAAAGCTGTTTGAAGTACTTTTGGGCAAATTCTGGCAAAGCAAAAAACACAGGATTGTAGGTTTCTAAAATGACTGTATGTAAATGCTTTTATTTTGTTTGAGAATATGGACTGGCCTCTGCTTTGGTTCACTCTGATTTTGTATTTCTTTTTCTTTCTTTCTTTCTCTCTTTTTTTTTTTTCTCTGTCTCTCTCATGTAATAGAAATCAGTAGAAAGCACATGCTTTTAAAGTAAGATTTTCACCAGTGGTTTATATTCACTTTGATTTTATTAATGAAGTAAAAATTTATTCTGGTTTCACAAATCTGGATCTTGAATTAGTTGAGACTAATTTTGGGGTGAGGATGAATGCTTGGTTATTTTTACATGCTGATGTCATGGATGTAAGAAATGTGTCGGTCATAAACTTCTGAGGGATTGCGTGTCTCAGAAATAAAAATATTTTAAAATATTTTGCTTGGGAATCTCAAGTGTAACAATTGCTATTTTTTTTTTTTTTTTTCCAACCCTAATTCCTCTTTTCAGACCAGAAATCTTGGTTTAAAAACCTACTCTTAGTCTAAAATCTAACTTTGGTCTAAAATCTGTGCTCAATGTATATCCAGTGACACTAATTCAATTTCTAGCATATATTGACTAATTCAAACTCTTCTGTTTAGTATGGATTCACCTGAGAGCTGGCAATTTGTCCCCATGGGCATTCATTTGTGCCCCGATTGTCAGAGGAACACAGTGTTAGAAGGACACCCAGGAGATGAAATAATTGTATTTAAGGTGAAAGTATCCCTGGATTTCCTCTTTCCTCTGGGAGAGATGGAAGCTGCATTTATGAGCTGTGGTCACGGTTCCCACTATAAAGCTCCTTATCCAAAACTATCTAAGTTCACCTGCCGTGTCAGTGGAAAGAATTTTATTCAATATCTTCATCTGAAATTCTAATACCACCAGCATCAAAAACTCACATGTATACATGAACTTGGGTGGCAATATTTTAGTGCAAATCAGATAAACTCACAGTTAAGAGGAAAAAAGGGGAAAAGGAAAAACAAACTCAAACCTTTTGTTTCGTTTTATTTGGCAATATAAAATATTTAAGAATGTTATTTTTTCACATTATCAGCACTTGTAATTCCTAAATTAGCATAATCTTTGTAAATAGAACGAGCTTCTTAAAAATATGAAAAATGTATCTTATATTTGGACATGATATCACTAGGCAGATCTAGTTTTCTTTTTCACTCTGTTTAAGATGATTTTCTGCAGAAAAAATATCTTTACAAGATTTTATACTAAAGTATCAAAAACATGGAATACATTTCTCTGCATTTCCTGACCTTCATGCCTCAAAGAGATTGCAAAGTCTGCTTGATATTTAAAATATCCTGACATCAACTACACCATTACTTCCAACCAGCTATGTCAGTAGCATCAGCACTAAGTGTTTATCTTATTTCTGTCCTTTAAGCAGCAGAGTTCAGCTGGTTACCAATGACCTCTGCTATTCTGTATTCCTGCCTGCTGAACATCCACAACCTAAATTCTTCTCATTAGCTTGTCTGTACATTTTAGCGTTCAAAATTAGCACCTGAACACAGTTCTGTGAGGGTCTCTGGGGAACAAACTTCAGGTAAATAAACATCTTGGGTTGAGCATGCTGGGTACAGGCTGGATCAGCGGTTCTCTTAGCAAGTGGTCTTCCCTGTTTATTCAAAACAGAGTTCTTCCCATTTTACTGTTAATCTTCTGTGGGATTCTAGCAAAGTCTGTTTTAAGTAGCAGGATCTTTCTTATAAATATTTTATTAAGTTGCTAGAGAAATGGAGTTGAGAGAATATTTTCTGCTAAATAATTTAATCAACTTATAACCTCTCTGTTTTTCATTGTTCTTTGTATATGTTATCCCTAGCAAAAACACATCTTAAAAAGCTCCCATATAGTCAGATTTTATTAGACAATGGAGTCTTAAAAACACACAAATTCTTAAAAATGAACTAAAGCTGGTAAATTCACAATGTTAACAATGTAGATCAATATGTATGATATTTGTCATTAATGCAAAAGATCCATGGGAAGGTAAAATTTTCAAAAGGCTATAAAATCAATTCCATGAATTCAAGACTTTCTCTAATTCTACTCTGTTATATGTTATCTTTGTGTCAATGTGGCACTAAAGAAACTTTAAAAAAAGTCATTATTCAAAAACAATATATCCTATACAAAACATTGCAAAGAATTTAGATAGTTTCATTACACTAACTGTCCTATACAAAACATTGCAAAGACTTTAGATAGTTTCATTACTTTAAATATTGATTTCAAAATAATACTTTTTAAGGACACATGGGTAGCCAAATTTTGATACAGATATTCAAAACTATAAAATAGAGGACTAATGCAATTTACAAAACCAATGATTTTGAAACATTTCTGGTTTGTCTAGGATTTCACTATTCCTGTAAGTTTTTATGTCACTTTAATCTGTCAAATAGCTGTAAAACTGTTACCTAAAATAAGTGTAAATTTATTTATAGAAAAGTCTTTTATCACCAAAATTCTTGAGATTTTAATATAAATGTTTAACTCAGCACCACATTTCCTGTTGCATAATATTGTTCTTGCCTAAAGTAGTTAGTTTTTCCAAGCTTCTTGATTTGATTCAAGTTCCTAATTTACTGTAATTTTTATTTATATATTTTTAATTGAATACATTTCACAGAATAGAAAATACTTCAGTTTTTCAGAAGTCTTTGCCTTGAGTAATTAACAGAGAAGCACTTAGCTTAAAACTAGCATGCTGATAGTTTCCGAAGTTGACAACATATGTACAGAAGTAATTTTCCTAAATGATGTTGTGGATTTTCTCCATAGCAGTTTTTGTTTGGTTGTGAGATTCATGAGAATTTGGTTGTGAAAATCTTTAGATATGGTGAAGAGAAAAAGGGAAAGATGACAGAAGAAGTCATGTATACTTTTAGTAGTTCACATGCTGCAAAGTAAACATGATTCATTTAAGCTAGCTTCAAGGTATTTTACTATATAATTCAAAATATTTTTACATACTCCTTTATCCATTTTTGTCTATTGCTTACATTTCACTGTGAAGATTACATAACACTATGCTGAAGATATCTCACAGCTACCAGTTTTACATTTGTTTGGGCTTTACGTGTTATAGCAAGGTGCACTTCCCATCGTTTCCCTTTTTAATACTATTATCTTCTTTTAAGATGATTCACAGAACAAAAATATATCAATTTATTGATAACTGTTTTGTTTAAAATGGCACCACAGTAACATTACTCATGAACTACAATTTTCTCAAACTCCACTAATTTATTAAAGATCTAATTAGCTTTATTTTTTAAACGTCTTTAGATATTAATTAGAAGATTTCAGATCTATTTTGTCCAGCAATAACATGATATAATTACTTAATATTAAATGATAAGTTTAATATATTTATATGAAAGATTTAATTGTGGAGGAATTAAAAACAAAACAAAACAAAAAAAACAGATGAGGGGAATGAAGGATTATCTCACAACTCAGCAATATTTCCTGGATAAGCTTAGAGAATTAGCTGTCCTTTGTTGCTTATCCTAAAACTTCTCTCTGTGATACACAGAAATAACATATGATGTTTGGATGGTTTTAAATTATTAAAAGCACATTATGTTGAAGTTTTTATTTATTTGTAGGTTTAAATAAAATTTCTATTTACCAAGGCAGCTCTATATTTACTGTATTCTTGGTTGTATTGGCTAAAGGAATAGGCCAGTCACCCAAACATAAGAACCTAGGATTTTTTAAGAAGCTTCCACATACCCTGCCTGGCTTCCAGATGCAGTTCCAGGAGTGCATATTAGGACCTGTCATATCTGTCAATCCCACATGAGCACTCTATTCTCTAGAGAATCATACTTTATTTCATCAGCAATAATGGGAGCTGACATACATTGCATGTGGGAGCACACATGTAGGTACCTACATGTGAGTGCTGAATCCCATCTCTGATAACAGCCTTCAAATATGCACATGGCAAATGCTGAAACTAATTTATTTTCCACATGTGTACTAGGTAAGGCAAGAAGCACTGCTGGTAAATAAATTGTAGCAAAGCCAATTCAGATTTAGACACTAAAAAAAAAAAAACTTTTTTAAAAAATAGGCAGTTAATGACTGGAATAGATTGCCTGAAGAGTTTAAGGAGTCCACTTTCTTGGAGACCTTTAAGAACAGGTGAGACAGATACTTGTCAGGAATGAGAGATGTAAAGCTAATCTAGTTTTACAGCAGACTTAGACTAGATGATTTCTTAAAAAGACATGGACAAGATGGAATAGATACTAATTCAAATGGAAATGAATGTTTCGCAATATTTTTTCCTCCTTTTCTGCTCAGTTACCAGTTCCTGATGCCATACAATCAGTTTCTTCTACCTCTATACCTATATCTCTTTTCACCGAATTTATTAGTTAAAAATAATAATAACATAAGCCTCCCAAATGTGGCTACCTCCAAGTTGTCTACAATAATGCAGTCATAAATAATCAATCAAATCTGGATTGGAAGTGTTTAAGGCCCACTTGGATGGGTCTTTGAGCAGCGTGATCTCGTGGGAGCTGTTCCTGCCTATGGCAGGGGGCTTGGAACTAGATGATCTTTGTGGTTGCTTCCAACTCAAACCATTATATGATTCTGTGATATAAAAATTAATCATTTCATGTAGAATCTCTTCATTAAATTGTGAATATGCTGACTGATATGGATTCAGTTTAGGTCTTCCTTCATTGACCAATGGCAGAGAGCATTGCCTGGTGTGCTGGAAGCAGAGTTGGCTGAGTGGTGGTAGTGCATGATATAAGGACACTTGCTACACCGAAAGTTGCTCAGTCAGGCAGTGAGAATCTAGATATCCTATACAGGTGTCTCCAAGACAACATAAAACTCAAGTGAACTCTGAGCAATGCTGAGAACTTTCTGAGAAAAACAAAACAAAAGCCCCAACAACAACAAAAACAGTAAAAAACATATTTAGTTCCTCTTTTCTGATGTTTTGTGATGTGAAATGATTTCATTTAAAAGCTTTTTACAAGCCAAATTAGTTATTACAGTCAAAGTGAATTGGCTTTATGTGGAAAGGGTTTGGTAGTGGAGGCCTGCAGGGGTGGCCCCTGTGAGCAGAACCCACCAGCTGCCCCATGCTAGATCACAGCCAGCTCCAGATGGCTTGAAAAGGGACCTGTCACTGGCCAGAGCCAAGCAAGTGAGTGATGTCGGTTGCACCACTGGGAGAGCAGGTTGAAGAAAGGGAAAATCTGCTTCACAACAGCAGCTGGCAGAGTGAGGAATGAGAACCAGCCCTGCAGCCCCCAAGGTCAGTGCAGCAGGAGGGCTGGAGGTGCTCTATGCATGCAGCAGCAGTTCCCCTGCAGCCTGTGGAGAGGCCCCTGGTGGAGCAGGCCGTGGGTCCCACATGGAGCAGATCTCCATGCTGCAGCCTGTGGAGGAGCCCCCATTGGAGCAGGTGGATGTGGCCTGGAGGAGGCTGCGGCCCATGGAGAGCCCCTGCAGGAGCAGGCCCCGGGCCGAAGCTGCAGCCCGTGGAGAGGAGCCCACGCAGGAGCAGGGGTCTGGGGGGAGCTGCCGCCTGTGGGGGCCCCGTGTTGCAGCAGTTTGCTCCTGGGGAATGGACCCCGTGGTACAGAGCCGTGTGGGAGCAGTTCTTGAAGAGCTGCTGCCTGTGGGCAGCCCCCACAGGCTCAGTTTGCGAAGGACGGCATCCCGTGGGAGGGACCCTGCGTGGAGCAGGGGCAGAGAGGGACCGTGAAGGAGCGGTGGAGACGAGTTTTCAGGGACTGACCGCAGCCCCATTCCCCATTCCCCTGTGCTACTCTGTGGTAGGAGGGAGAAGAAGGTGGATGAAGGGGAGGTGATTTTAATTTGTTTTTAGTTTCTCACTGTTCTAGTCCACTAATGATAGGCAATAAATTATATTACTCTCCCTATGCTACGTTAGTTGTGCCTGTGACAATAATTGTTTAGTCACTGTCCTTATCTCAACCCTTGAGCCCTTTTAATTATATTTTCTCCTCCTTTCCCATTGAGCAGGGGGAGTGAGAGAGTGGTTGTAGTGGAGTTCAGCTACTCAGCAGGGTAAAACCACCATAGCCACAAACCAACCACAAAACTGGGAAGAGTGGCTGATATACCAGATGGTTGTGCTGCCATTCAGAGGAATGTTGGCAGGCTGTAGAAATGGACTGACAGGACTCTCATGATGTTCAGGATAGGCAAATACAACAGTCTTGCGCCTGGGGAGGGGATATAACATGATGTACCTGGACAGGTTGTAGTTTCACTGGCTGGAAAGCAGCTTCCTAGGAATAGACCTGGGGTTTCCGGTGGACAATATATTCTAAGTGTGGTCAAGCCCTCAAAGAGGGTTCCCAGAGAGGTTGTGGAATCTCCATATTTGGAGGGGAAAAAAAAAAAAAAAAAAAAAAAAAAAAAAAAAAAAAAAAAAAAAAAGTTAGAAAAGGCCCTAAGCAGCCTGCTGTTTCATTGAGGAGGGAATTGGAAAGGAGGATAGGATGACCTCCAGAGATCCCTTCCAACCCCAGCTATTCTATGATTCTTTGAAATAGTACAAAGCTCTGACTGAGTGATACTTAAATTAGCATTATAGAGTAAGACACAGTGAAAGAGAACATGTAATCATCACCTTGACAGCTAATAATTTTGAACAATACGCCAACAGTCATCTAATGCAGAGACTTTTTTTTTCTACCATATTCAAAGAATTTCACTCTAAAACAGCACATATGGAGCACTTTCTTTAAGGTAGGTAACTGTAATCAGGGGAGAGAGTGAACAGTTAAGATACTTGTTAACAAATATGGACAAAATGCTTTAGACTAACATTTCTTGGTACTGAACAAAATGTTGAGTTTTCTGTTCAGAAATAGCTTTTAAATACACTGCTTGGTGGCGAACTTCTGACCTTTAAACTTAGCAATTCAGGATAGTGTTCAAGTTCATTTCAGCAATGTTATCCTTTTCAGACATGCTCTAGAGAATTGCCATGGTAACAGGAATAATTGTGTGTATATAACATTTGATGAATTCCTCACAGTTGTTTCTAAGGGCATTGATGCACAGAGTGTAATAGTGATCTCACCAAAAGCAGAATTCCTCACGGCTTGTACACAGGAGCTGTGTAAGACTTGCACTGTCATCAGTCACAAAGGCTGAGCCTTTCTTGATGATAGACTCATTCTGGATCTGCATTACATGGCTTCATGTAATTAGCCGCATGTGGGCAAACCTAATTCAATTGTTTGATGTGGAACTGGGAAAGTGAACACTAAATGCAACTATGCACAGTATATTGTGCCTCTACATCTAACATGAGGGTACAGAAATGCTTTTTCTTTCTTTCATAAAATAAGAGGAAAATTTTATGGATAGAACATTATATTCAAGGACTAAATAAAACAAATGTAATGACAAATCAAACAGGCAAGTCTGGTGTGTGACATTCATACACGGAGGGGACAAAAAGTTAATTTATTTAGTACTTTTATCGTGAGAAGTGCTGAGAAACAATTCTCAGATGAAGATCCATTATAAAAACAGAAATGAAGTGTAAATAAAAAGAGGGGCTTTCCAACAAAATCCATTACATTTTGAAGGATCTATAGAATATTCAGATTTGGAAAACACCTACAAAGATCATCATGTCCAACTCCTGGCTCTGCACAGGACCTCCCCCAAATCAGACCATATTTCTTAGAGCTTTGTTCAAAAACTTCTTGAATTCTGTCAGGCTTGTTGTCGTAACCACTGCTCTGCTCTGGGCTGATCAAACCAAGGGACTTCAGCTGCTTCTCATATGCCTTCCCCTCCAGACCCTTCACCATTTTTGTTGACTTCTTTTAGACATTCTCTAATAGTCTTATATCCTTATATTGTGGTGCCCAAAACTGCAAGCAGTAATCGAGGTGAGGCCACACCAGCACAGAGCAGAGTGGGACAATCGCTTCCTTCAGCTGGCTAGCAATGTCGTGCCTGATGCACCCCTGGGTATGGTTGGCCCTCCTGGCTGCCATGGCACACTGTTCGTCTCGTCATCAACCAGAAACCCCAGATCCCTCTCTGCAGGGCTGCTCTCCAGCCTCTTGTCCCACAGCCTTTACATATTCTCAGGATTACCCCATCCCAGGTACAAAATCCAGCACTTGCTCTTGTTAAATTTTATACAAGAACAAGAAGTTGGGAGAAATAGTGCTGGATTCAGTAACAAAAAAATCATGAAGACTTTCTACTAATTATTTATATATATTTTTTTTCCCAGTAACAATCAATGCAAATTAAAAGTCATGAGATAGTTAAAATTGATTAAAAAATCTAAACAAACAAACAAACAAACAAAAAACACAACAAAACAACAACAACAACAAAATAACAGAAAATAGAATCAGTTGGGTGTCACTTACGGAAGTATGAGGATAAGTTTAAGAATATTTTTTATGACTGATTTTGAAAATAGACCATACTTGCTGAATCTATTTTTTCAAAACATTAATTCAGGAAAAGATATAATAAGGATTACGGTGAATGAACAGTGTAAATGCAATTAAAAAGTGTAATGTTGATCTTTGTTGTACAAACAAGGAAGCAGAAGTGCAGTCAGACAAATTCAAACTATAATAATACATGGAACGTCACTAGCCTTTGGTACCAAATTCAGAGAAGGTGGCAGGTTCCCTGTGCCATGAATGCAAACAGATTTTACTGTTCTCAATGAAAGAGTTAACAGACAAAATAACGTATCTTATGATATGCAAAAACAAACAAAGAAACAAAAGAAAACACCAACAACCCGCATTCTAGCACATTTAATAGACTGTCCTCGTTTCAGACTCTGTGTATCTCTTCTGTATTTCCACTTATTTTTATACTGAGCACCAACAATATGGCTAATTTTCCTTTCGTTTTTATGATGCCAGAAACTGTTGATGTCATAGAATCATAGAATTACTTGGGTTGGAAGGGACCTTAAAGATCATCTAGTTCCGACCATGGTGCCGTAGGCAGGGCTGCCACCCACTAGATCAGGTTGCCCAGAGCCTCATCCAACCTGGTCTTGAACACCCCCAGGGATGGGGCATCCACAGTTTCTCTGGGCAACCTGTGCCAGTGCCTCACTATCATAGTAAAGAATTTCCTCCGAACATCTAATCTTAATCTCTCTTTTAGTTTGAAACCATTCCCTCTTGTCCTATCATTGTCTGCCAGAGCAAAAAGTTGCTCTCCATATTTTTTTATAAGCCCCCTTTAAGTATTGAAAGGATGCAATGAGGTCTCCCCAGAGCCTGCTCTTTTTCAGGCTGAACATCCTCATCTCTCTCAGCCTTTCTTTATCAGAGAGATGCTCCAACCCTCTGGTCATCCTCATGGCCTTCCTCTGGACCTGGTCTAAGAGCTCCCCATTCTTCTTGTGCTGGGGGCCCCACACCTGGATGCAGTACTCCAAGTGGGACCTCACAAGGACAGAGCAGAGAGGGACAATCACCTCCCTCCCCTGCTGGCCACTCTTCTGTTGATGCAGCCCAGAATGCAGTTGGCCTTCTGAGCTGCAAGCGTGCACTGCTGGCTCATGTCAAGCTTTTTATCCAGCAGAATCCCCAAGTCTTTCTCTGCAGGGCTGTTCCCAATGAGTTCTTCACCCAGTCTGTACTGGTGTTTGGGATTGCCCTGACCGAGGTGCAGCACCCTGCACTTAGACTTGTTCAACCTCATTAGGTTCACGTGGGCCCTCTTCTCAAGCTTGACCAGGCCTGTTTGGATGGCATGCCTTCCTTCTGTTGTATCAACTGCACCATTCAGCCTGGTGTCATCCAAAAACTTGCTGAGGATGCACTCAATCCCACTGATTATGTCATTGATTAATTAATTAATCAGTACTGGTTCCAAGATAGACCCCTGAGGGACGCTGCTCATCACTGGCCTCTACCTGGACATAAAGCCATTGACCACCACTCTCTGAGTGCAGCCTTCAAGCCAATTCTTTGTCCCCCAAATAGCTCACCCTTCAAATCCATCTCTCTCCAATTTGGAGATCAGGGTGTCATGGGCGACCATGTCAAAGGCCTTGCAGAAGTCCAGGTAGATGACATGGGTCGGTCTTCCCTTGTCTACTGGTGCAGTCACTCCATCATAGAAGGCCACCAGATTGGTGAGGCATGATTTGCCCTTGGTGAAGCCACGCTGGCTGTCTCAGATCAACTCCTTGTCTTGCATGTGCCTTGACATTGCTTTGAGGGGGAACCATTCCATGATCTTTCCAGGCATGGAGGTGAGGTTTACCGCTCTGTAGTTCCCTGGTTCCTCTTTTTACCCTTCTTAAAAATTGAAGTATTGTTTCCCTTTTTCCAGTCACTAGGGTCTTCAGCTGTCTGCCAGGAATTTTCAAATGTGATGGAGAGAGGCTTGGAAACTAGGTCAGTCAGTTCCCTCACAATGCTGAGATGTATGTCATTGGGCTCTATAGACTTGTACCTGTTCAGTTTCATCAGGTGGTCTCAAACCTGCTCTTGCCTTACAGTGGGACTTTTGTCCCCCTGCCCTTATCTTCAGGTTCAGGGAAACTAGACACTTAAGAAGCCTGGCAGTGAAGGCTGAGGCCAAGAATTTGTTGAGTACCTCAGCCTTCTCCATGTCTGTCATTACCAGTTCTCCCTTCTCATTTATCAGAGGGGGTGCATTCACCTTGGCCTTTCTTTTCTGGCCAATGAACCTATAGAATCATTTGTTATTTTTTGCGTCCCTTGCCAAGCTCAGTTCCATCTGTGCCTTGTCTTTCCTGATCTCATCCCTGCACATATGGTCAGAAACCTTATACTCTTCTCAGGCCACATGTCCCTGCTTCCACTGCCTGTGCATTTCCTTCTTGCACCTTAGTTTGCCCTTGCACAAACATCCCATTTTTCTGTCCCCCCTCCCCACTTGCTTTCTTACACAGTGGGATGGAAAGTTCTTGTGCTGTAAGAAAGATATTCGTAAAGATTTTCCAGTTCTATTCAGATCCTTTGTCCCTAAGGGCAGTGGTCCAAGGGATCTCATCCACTAGGTCTTCAAATAGCTCAAAATTTGCTCTTTGGAATTTCGGGGTCCTGACCTTGTTCTTTGCCAGGCCCATATTCCTTGAGATCATAAACACAAACAGAGTGTGGTCACTGTGGCCCAGACTGCCTCTGATCTTAACAGCTTTAATGAGTTCATCTGCACTGGTGAGCACCAGGTCCAGTAATGCTTCTCCTCTGGTTGGTTTGTCTAATACCTGTACCAGGAAGTTATCCTCAATGCACTCTAGGAGTCTCCTGGATTGATTACAGCCTGCTGTCTAGCTTTGCCTGCAGACATCTGGGTGGTTGGAGTCCTCCATCAGGATGAGAGCATGTGAGCATGATGCTTCATGAAGCAAGAAGGCCTTATCAACAGGCTCTCCTTGATCAGGCAGCCTGAGGTAGACCCTGACCACGAGGTAGTCCTCTGTGTTGGAGAAAGCCATAGATCAGACCAAGTCTGTTATACTGTTATCATGTACATATATATATTTGTGTAGATACCATTACTTATATCAAGGTTCAATGGTCTGAAATGTTTTAGGAAGAAAAAAAAATACTTTATTACAGCATTTTCCTTATTTTGCAGTGCAGTTGGTTTTTTATCAATAGACTTAGTTACATACAAGTGTTGCTGAGGGAATGCCTTCAGAAAAGGTTAGGAAAGGTCAGTTATCTTAACTCCCTAATCTTTAAATTAGGCTTTCAGAACTGCTGCAGTTACCTATTGCATTATTATTCTATTAATCTGTTTTATTATAATATTATATGTGAACTTCAGCACCCATTTTTAAAACTGACTAGAAGATGTGAATATTCATTTGCAAGTCAGTAGAAATACATATGCTTACAGATACAATCCTACATAAATATGTAAAGATAAAACTCCCTCAAAGCATCATTTATTGTTTCAAGACAGCAATAGTACCACACTTAGTATATCTCCTTATGACATTTTAATTTATCCATCACATTTTGATGACACTACCACTTCAGTACATATGAATGTGCTGGATTTCATTGTCACACACACAGAAAAATTCTGTTTCTGGAAGATACAAAGTAGTTCAGTGAATGCTATATTCTCCAAACACATACAATTAATCTCTTTGCTTTAATTTTTTTTTTCTTAGTGAAGTTTCTTTCACTCATCAGTGACGAAAAGTACAGACAAATAAAACAGGATTTCTGCTATGAGATGACTACTGGTAAATATCTTGTGGTTTTCTGCAAGAGTTATTGTTTAGCACTGACTTTCTTCAAGAAGGAGAGTAGTCTGTAATAGGCTACTCACATAGACATGCTCCTGTAGGACTGAAGCCTTAGTTTGATAATCTTTTTTTGTTCTTTTGTGTCCAACTGCTAGCATTTACAGCAAAACAAGGCTGTACAGACATTTAAGAAGTACTACTTCTTTATTTTTCTAAGACCACTTACACTTCACACTTTAAAAATTGTAAATAGCTTTATTTCCTGTTAATGGAGTAATTTATATAGTACCTACTATCTACATTGACAGCACTTTTTATCCACTAGCAAATGTGCGGCATTTACTGAATCAATTACTTGAGTTATGAAGAGGAGCACAAAGCCTCATTGCCACTCCATTCTTCTCAATAACAAAGGAGAAAACACATTAAAAACTAGCATTGATGGGTTGTTGTGAGATTCAGTCAATGAGCACTCCCAGAGTTGAAATTAAAAGGCAGTTAGGAGAAAATTGTTTTCTCTGGTCATCAGTCACAATGTGAAAGGCCTTTTTCACAATGATTAATTAAAAGCAGAAAAAAGACTGAGCTTTAATAAAGTGTCTGGATGGGTATTTGGTAGCATCATGAGTTAATGGACAGTGGCTTGCCTTGACTAAGTGTTATTGCTCTAGTCCATAATTTCATTTTGAAAATGGGCAAGGGAGTGAATCTTCCTCTTAGTAATTGAGTATTGATTTGAAAATAAATGGCACTGAAACTCCCACTGAACTGTCAGGATATATTCTGGACAGCGCTGACAAGAAACGGCTTTTGGTTGGTGTGAAAGTTATGGATCAGCTTGATACTTAAATACATACAGCTGCACTGCAATCTATCTTCTGATTTATCAAGTTTCAGCTGGTCAATATATGACATTGCAGAGGAAATAACATTTATGTGCCAGAAGCAAGAATGGAGAAACAATATGACCTTCTTTCTGAAATGTTTCCTTCAATTTGTGAAGCTATTTAAAAAACAAAAAATAAAAAACAAAAAAACAACACCACCACCATCAAAATAACAAAGCTATGGGCTATGGTTGATGCCTCAAATAACTATTCCCATGCACAGACATTAAGCTTGGAACTATATTAAATGGACTTACAATGAAAACAATTAATTTAACATATCTACTGTATCTTACAATAATTTGTTGGCATACAGTACAGACTGTGTGACCTCAGGGATAAAAGCACTGTCAGTCACCACTTTTAAGGCTTTAAGTGCTATAGTCTGACCACTGTATTAAAGGGAATATAACCCACTCTATAGATCTTACAACTTTCACTAGTGGTATAAAATTGACACTGAATGTAAAACTAAAATTCCATAATGAAAGGTTATAGAAAGAAAACAAAATTCAGTGAGACTTTTTTTTTTTTTTTTTTTTTTTTAACCTAGTGAAAACAAAGTAGAGTTTTAAAGTAATTTAAGTGATAAACTGTCAAGAAATAAATTGGTGTTAAGCACTTTAGACACTAGAGTCAGAAGGGCTTTACACCCCTCTGAGTCATCTCTAAACTGCAGATGGCAGTATCTTTGCATTAGGTATGAAGTCACGAAAGTGAATTAAAGATTTAGGCCCTAAGTTCCTCAAAAGAAAGAAAAGGAGCTCCAGACAAAGGTACTGAATGGGCAATCACCTTAACACAGACTACAGGAAACATTAAGTGCACAGCTGTGTCTTCAGAGCTTTCATCTGAGTGGACTACTTTCTTTCCTTCAAAAAAATACTAAGATATTTTTTTGTTGTTGAAAACTTGTTAGTACTTGTTTTTATACAAAGGTTCTATATAAAATATTGTACAGCTGAGATACATGTAAGCTAGAGCTAGCATGTATGCATGGGTAGCATACACCCAACAAATTCAAGCTTTCGTTTCTAGGCCCTCCCTTAGAGACGGAGTTCAAACTCCCATGTTCTTCAAACCTCCTGAGCCTCACTCAGTCCTAAGAGGACAAATTTCATTGTGCATGTGTACACACCAGAATGTTCATAATTGACAGCCAGATTAAAGGGTTAGAAAATCAGAAGAGAATGAATCTCAACAGGACTTTGTTTATGAATTTCACATTACACATGAACATTTATAGTTTCAGGAAGAAAAATCAAAGCAATCTAACAGTCTGGAAGAAATTAATTATTCCTGCCTTTTTTCATATTGTTGATTGAGATTTTATCCCATTTTTACTGATCTTAATTACATTAGACCTGTACCTTTGGAAGATGACACTGACACACAGAGAAAAGCAATAAATACTTTGGCATAGATGTCATCTGTCAATGGCTGATCCTATCCACTGAGCAATGAACCTACATTTCACTTGTCATCATTTTACTGCTAATTTAGAATCAGTCCCTCATGCACTGCTTTAGAAGTGCACTGTTTTGTATTGATGGGGAAAAAATGAGGTTTATCATTTATGTTCTTTATAAATTCTAGCCTGAGAATATTTTGTACTTTTCCAGACATGCACTGATTACCAAGCTACATAGCTGAGGAAGTTAAAGGGTAGGGACTGAAATTCCTTCAGTGAAGATTGTTTGGAGTTGCTTATGCAAGTTATTGCATGAATGGAAGAACTGTAACATTGATTTTACAACAACAACAACGAAGTAAATTAACAACATTAATTGTTTACAAATGTGTTCTGTAAATTACACAAACTGTGATTATCAGTTATTTTGTGAGAACAGGATTTAGTTTACTAAAATTATTAATAATAGAACAGGTTATTTTGAATGCATTGAAAACATTTCCAGGATACTTAACTGAAGCAATTTATCATGCTAAAGCAACAAGAGAAAAATGCAAATTTTAATTATAATCATAGAAACACAAGGGCTTTTGAACTTCATTTCACTTAACCATTATATCTTCTTGTCCTGTTTTCAGCTGGGATAGAGTTAATTTTTTCCTAGTTGCTGGTATAGTTCTGTAGTTTGGATTTAGGATGAGAATAATGCTGATAATGCACCAATGCAATATTTTAGTTGTTGCAGAGCAGTGCTTACACTGAGTCAAGAACTTTTAAGCTTCTCACACTACCCTGGGGATCTACAAGAAGCTGGGATACTTCTTTTGTATAATATTGCTCTCCTTCTCTTGTCCTTATCCTTGTCCTTGTCCTTGTCCTTCTCCTTCTTTTTCCCCTTCCCTTCCCCTTCCCATTCCCATTCCCCTTTTCGCTTTTATTTTTTAACTTTAGGCAGGAATGAGAGGACTCTGACTCCACTGTAGTAGACCACTAAGCATAGTGGTGTAGAAATCTGTAATGGAAATATGAAGCTTGGTGGAGGTAGAGAATAAACTGGGACATGCAGTAGGAAAAGGACAAAAAGTAGTTCCTTAGGAGAGCTGTAAGAATTCCATGTGTAGAGAGCATCTATGTCACGTTTATCAGGATCCCCATAAAGCTACATGCAGCTTCTCTGGATGCATCAGGAGAAAAAGAGTAAATCCTAATGACTCACAGAAGAGGTACAAAATGGAGAGAGTGATTTTTTTTGGCTTCGAAAGTATACTATATATAAATGCCCAAAAGAGCAAACACATGGTCAACAGACAAAAAAGAAGCCAAGACATGACAAAGCCCAGTTAGCCGAGTCCTATGTCCTCTTAGTCACCACAAGAAATCCAACCATGACACTGGGGAACACATCTCACTGACTGAATGCTGGACAGACATCGAGGACATGTGCATGTCCATGGTGGTGAAGGCATAAGAGTGTGTGAATAAATGAAATCAGTTTTCATTTTCCAACAAAGTCTGGCACTGACAGTTACTACCTTTTTCTACCATGTTACAGCACAAATTCCAAGAGTGTGTGTTTGTGTGTGTGGGGGATGTTATCCTCCTTTTCCTGGTTGACCCTTAGAGGTCACATAGGGTCTGGTGAGTATGTAGGCATACCCAGTAATTCTGTCAGTCTGCTATGCTTATACGCATGGTATATACTCATTTGGGCCTGCAGAAATACTTATTTTGGAAACATGGTTCCCTGATTCTAGGTACATATTGAGTCCTAACTTTACGGATTAATGGATCTGTACTACCAGTGTAAGAACCACAATTTATTACTGTTTCATGAACACTTAGATAGTTTTGCTTTAGGTTCTAATACACATTTCTAGGGTTCTAATACACATAGCTGAAAATCTTATTGCTAGAGATGGATAATTTTTGCAGAACAGTTTCCCACATTGTTTATCAGATAAGCTGGTGGTCAGGTAAGCTTGCTTCTTGTATAGTTGGTTGGAATATCTGAATCCTTTTGTGACAAATACTTCTGTTCCACAAAGTAAACATACTCACTTAAGTTTTCTTTATCAAACTGTGACTTTTATAAGACAAACCTAAAAAAGGGTCAAAAGAAAGTTGAAAGTTTTTGCTAGAAAGAAGACCATAGAAGCTTTGTGTGTAATAGACTACTGCTATCTGAAAATCTGTGTGAGTTTTACTTCCCTAGGAGTCACTGCATAACATTTTAGTTTCACCTACCAATTCTGAGAAGCAAATTACTTTGTTATGTGCTATATGCTCTATAAATATTCCTTTTACCAGATATCTGAACATCACAGGTAGTAATAGTACCTTAAATGGAGATCCATTAAAAACAAAAACCAAAACAAACAAAAAACAAACAAACAAACAAAAAAAAAAAAAAAAAAAAAAAAGAAAGTTCTGCAAATTATTTTTGGCGCTAATCAGCATCGTAATGAACAGCTGCCAAACATAATCTTGCATTGTCTCAAAGTGACAGCAGTTCTTAGTATGTAAAAAGGGAAGAAATAAAATGTAGTTTTTCAGTTCATTGGTCACCAGGATTATCAGCTAATAATTAATTAAATAAATAAATCTATTTTTTAACAGAATTAAATGTATTTTTTCTTATTTCATTTTCATACTTATAAAATTAATATTCAAACAAATTGAATTTTTATGTTCTTAGACCGAGTCTGGAAGATATAATTAAAAAGAAATCCTTTGGTAAGTGAACCAATGTCGTTGGTAAATCTTCTCTCCCTTGCTTAAAACTATTTGTTTTGAGATATATATTTTCATGTAAAGACAAATTCCTTTTACTATTGTTTTATGACTGATTTTATGGAGCTGGTTTTTCTGAGAGATTGAATATTGACAGTAAAACATTCAGGCTTTGCGACAGAAACATTCTGACTATATGAAATCCACATTTTGTCTCATAACCTCTGAGTAAAAGTTCAGCTAAAATTTTAAGCAGCACAGTTCTTGGAGCCAGAGATGAATTAATGCATGTATTTTGTGAAGATGAAAAGAATATTACTGCTTCATCGATACTACTGACACTAGTTATCATTTTGACGTTTCTTTTAAGCAGACTAATTTTTTATGTTAGTAGGGAACTATAAATGCAAGGGTCAGTTGCTTGGAAGAAGGTGATTCCAGGCATAATACAAAGATATCTGAACCATTCCTTCATGAGAGTACTTCTTGCTAATACCACAAAATGATAAAAGAGAGCAGTTTGATACACCATGGCAGAGACTGGAGACTGAAAGCACCCACAGGCAGGGAAGACCACACTGTTCTGTGGTCAAGTCCAAACTTTAATCTGGACATCATTTCCTCACTTCCATCTCCACAACAGTGTACATGAAGGGGCCACAAAAGTATTGTTTATACCATTGAGTTTTCACAATTATGTTTTATTTGCTTGCTTTAACATATCATGCCCCCTCCAAAAAGCAGCAGCAGCTTTTTGATGCACTGTGGTGAATTCAAGTGATCTGCAATTCATCCCACCTATGTTGCCTGCTAAGCATTTGTAGTTTGGATTATATGTGTTCAGAAAATATATTGAGGTGGGTAACAAAAGGCCTTTATAACAATATCCACAAGTTTTGCATACATACTATAAATACATATCAGTAACTGCTTTTCAGTTATTTATGATCTTTCATTGCAGGAGCATCAAAGACTGAAACTAGCAGATATTTTGAAAACTATTTATTAACAACCAGAAAACTATTAATTTTCATTATCTTGCATATTGCCACAGGAAGGAGCATCAGCCCTAATTTTAACTTACAGTTAAAACAGTTCTTTTTGTTTGTTTGTTTGTTTGTTTGTTTTTAAACCAAGACAAGTCTTGTAAGTGACAACTTTTATGCACCAAGAAATGTAGTTGGAAAGAAAGTAGAAAATGTTTTGGACTTGCAAACCTCCTTCAAGTCTGCAAACTTCAGGCAATATATTTTTTTTAAGTTTTAGAGCTTAAGAAGGAATTTTGGCAACATCTGCAGTAGCAGGTAAAGTTCTGGTAAGGTGGAGAAGTAGTTGCTGATATATGAATATATTCAGCTAGGAAGTGAAAACCAACATAAACGCAACCTGTGATGACCTGAAAGTAATGGTACCTGAATTAAATACATTAAAGCATGAAAACAACAGTATTTTCAGTCAAGGAAAGGCCAAAGAAATAGGGCTTTTCCTCTGTTCGTCCTGCCTCTCCTGCATGCTTCTGCCTTCTTCCTAGCACCATCATTACTACCAGTGGGGACTTACGGTAAGTGAGGGCCAATTTCTGACTAATGCTAAGTTACACTGCTATGCTGAACATTTGGTTTTAAGGAAATTATACAGGTACCTGTGCCCCACATCTGTCATGGTTGCTTGTACTATGCCTAAAATAAAAGGTCACTCAAAGAATTCATAGGACCCAGATGTGTTTACTCAGAACAGTTCAAAACAGATGATTTACAGAAGACAATTTAGTGGAAATATAGCTGCCCTTTTGGAAGACGATGAAACAAACAATCTTAAAAAAATTATGTGTTTTTATCTCCATGTCTTATTTGTTTTAATTGTAAGTGTATTTTTCTGAGCATATTTCAAGCTTAGCATGGTGTTGTCTACAGTAGGCACAATAATAAATATTTGCCTTAAGTAAAAACAAAAACAAAACATAAAACAAAGAAATAAAAAAAGACTCCCCCAAACAAAACAAAGCAAAACAAAACTAGAAACTTGATGTCCTGCACAGAGATTACTACCATGGAAAGATTTACTGTGTTTCGTATGCTATGACCTATAACTTGTTAAAAATAAATAAATAAATAAATAAATAAATAAATTGATGGTGCTAAGAAATTCATCTTATTCATTAAAACTGAGATAAGTTTCATAAACTAAACTCTTGTAGCAATCTTTGGCACACAGGTAGTACAGGGCAGCCAACCACAAAACGTGTGCTGCAAAAGAAGTTGTGATTGCCACTGCAAATGGCACACATGGCCCCTTGCAGGGGGTGGGACTTCCCAGGAGGCTGGAGGCAGGGCACCACCACTGAAGGTTTGGGAGCGGGGTGTTCCTATACTGCTTCCACTTTATCATATGTTTATCTGTTCTATAATGCAAATTAAGGCATCATCATTGCAGAAAGCTGTGATTGTGTCCAGGAATTAAAAATCTGTAAGTTATTTTCAAATTCAAGTGAAATGGTTAATAGTTAAAGATTATCAATATGGGTACTGTCTAGATGCTTTGAGAAAGATCAAATCATACAGAATAATGTTGGCCTAGTCTGACATTGGCAATGATTGCTGTTTTTCTACCATGGTAACTAGCAGAAAATATTAGTAGAATAATGAAATTTTATCTCTATAAAAAAATTCAGCTCGGAGGATTTATTGAAAAATTTTCAGTAGGCAATTTCAGTTTTTAAACTGAAAAATGAAAAAGATCTAGCAACAAAACTTTCCGTATCATTTTGATTTTGAATCATCATTTAATTACTTATTTTATAAAATGAAATGCCAATTTACATATATAAATCACATCAGTGTGTTCTTATTTTGGAACTGCCTTTTTTTTTTTTTTTTTTTCCTAATCTGATTGCTTCCATGAAATACTAATTTCTTAGGGTTTTGTTTGTTTGCTTGTTTTCTGAAAATCAAATGAAAAACCACTGAAACCATAATAAAAGAATCACCTCCATGTTCTCAGTGTTAAGTAATACAGCACTGGAGTAGGAACCCAGCCACGAGGGGGCAACAGGATCCCTGCAGCTGTGAAACCTGATCCAGGCAAGAACAATATTTCAAATATGTATATTAATACTACTTGTTACAGTAGCATTTTTCTAAAACTCCTTTTAGAAGCCATTCTCCATATTAAGTCTGCAGGAGGTATAAAAAATTATGCGTGCGAAGTATCACAGAACATACTGACATTTGGTGGACAAAAAAAAACAACAATGTACATGAGGCAGCTATATGCACTTGCACTACATACACCAATTTTGTCCTGGACTGCATAAAAAGAAGCGTGGCCAGCAGGTCGAGGGAAGTGATTCTCCCCCTCAGCTCTGCTCACAAGACCACACCTAGAGTGCTGTGTTCAGCTCTGGGGCCCCCAGAACAAAAAGGACAGGGATCTGTTTAGAGCAGGCCCAGAGGAAGGCCACAAAGATCATCAGAGGGCTGGAGCACCTCTGCTGTGAAGACAGGCTGAGAGAGCTGGGAATGTTCAGAGTGAAAAAGAGAAGGCTCCATGGAGACCTTATTGGCTAGGGAGATTTTCCAGTCTTGACAAGGGGCCTACAGGAAAGATGGAGAGGGACTCTTTATCAGGAAGTATAGTGGGCGATAGGACAAGGAGTAATAATTTTAAACTGAAAAAGAGTAGATTTACTTAGATATAAAGAAGACACAGTCCTATGAGGGTGATGAGGCACTGGCACAGGCTGTCCACAGAAGCTGTGGATGCCCCATCCCTGGAGGTGTTCAAGGCCAGGCTGGATGGAGCGGAGCTTTGAGCAACCTGTTCTGGTGGGAGGTGTCCCTGCCTATGATAGGGGGGTTGGAACTAGATAATCTTTGAGGTCTATTCCAACACAAACCATTTTGATTCTGCAACTCTGCATGTCAATGATTATCTTGCCTAAGAATGTTCTTTCAAGGGTTCACCCACTGAGAGGCAAGGAAAAAAAAATGAAAATCAAGAAATTGATTTTTTTTTCTCTCTATGTATTTTTTAATGGCCAATTATAAATTTTCAAACTTCATCTTGCAAACATGTAAGAACGTGAAAATGTAGCTTTAGTGAAACCAAATGTTGCTTATCTCGCACTATGAAATTGCCTTTCCGCTGTTGGTCAGAACTACCTTAATTTCCATGTAGTGACAACATTGCTGAATTAACTGGTCAGATTTCTAATCCTTTTCCTTTTATTCCCTTTCATTTTATTTCCTTTCATTATTATGAAGAATTCAAGTCCCTGTTTCCCTGTTTCACTCTCTCCTATACTGTCACCTTCAGAAAGATGAACAGAGCTGCCATAACCATCATCTGTTCCCAAGGATACCTGAAGGAAACATTTGATTCCTGTGGCACTCTGGTCACATTGTTTTGACCTCTTGCTTCCTGATAAGACAAATACATCGAGTTTTCGGTCTTCAAGGAAATTTTGTTTGTTTGTTTGTTTGTTTTTTTCCCCTATGGAAACATTTCACACACACACACAGAAAATTGCTTTCTGTCAATTATACAGCTTTTTTTTTTTTTTTTCTTCTTTTTACAAGGTGAAGTCGAGTGTTTAAAATATTAAACATTTCAATAAGGTGGATTTGAGGTGCCTCAGTGGAGCTTTATCTCACAAGTTTCTTGTTCTTCTTACCACACAGACAGGCCCCAAGTGGACAGCTTATCTCTTTTTATAGACCATGAGTAGGAAGTCTTGTAGTACAACCAACATTTTGTTTGTTTGTTTGTTTTACTGCAAAATGTAGATTTGGCTTATAATCTTTCATAGTGATCTATGGCCTTTTGCACAAGATCCATGACTTTTGCACAAGAGCCTGATAAATTGAAGACCGTGCCGACATGAGATAGGTGAATGTAAAAAGTTTGAAATACCCTATCATTTCTGAATTAAAAAGTATATTTTTGCTAAAAGAAAAAATGATTATATTTTCTATATTAAAAAAAAAAAAAAAGTAAAAAAGCTGACTTCAGGAGTCTTACCATGGCAGATAACTTCAGCTGAGGCATTGCCCACGCCACAATAGCTTGGGTTGGAAGGGACCTCAAAGATCATACAGTTCCAACACCCCTGCCACCCCCTAGATCAGATTGGCCAAGGCCCCATCCAGCCTGGCCTTGAACACCTCCAGGGAGGGGGCATCCACAACTTCTCTTGGCATATCATCTTAGGCTTTTCATACCATATCAATGTTAAAAATATCATAATACACCACAAGGAAATATGGCATCCAAAGATAATGAACCAACAATTCTTGACCCCTTTTTGCTGCAGTGAATGATCAGAAAAATGCTGAGTAGTAAACTGTTGAAGCACAAGTGAAATCATAGCAAAGGACAGTCTTTCAATAAAGGCAGACTGTCAGGGACCTACTGTACTCAACAACTTTAATTACTTTTTTCAGTACTCAACAACTTTAATTAATTTGTCTCAATTCTTTTTCACAGATATTTCAAACAAACAAAAGACCAACTTATTGCTTAGGCTTTACAAGATGGAAGAAGCTGTCAATAAAGGGATCACAAGAAAAAAAGTATTAAGTGACATAGGCATCCTTTCTTTTCCTCTTTCAGAGATATTGCAGTGGAACTTAGGAAACCGACTGAAAAAGGTCAGAGCAATGGAAATATTTCATATTCCATATTTACTCATGTTTAAAGAAGTAAAGTCTATTTCTTTGACAGGTTCTGTCATTTCTTCTAATACTTCTTTCCTTCATATGTCTTATCTTGGGCTAGTCATTATTAACTTCAATTTGCTCATGTACGTAGTGTACCAATGAAAATAAAATATATCAAAGGCATTTCAGTTAATAAAGCTGAATGGTCGATTTAGATAATGTGAGTGAAGGCAGTGAGGATTTTAGAACAGGGTTCATTTTATTGCCTCTAGTATTGCACTAATCTGAATAAAATGGGAGCCTAGGTCATGGCAGGCAATAGAAGTGCATTTGGTCCATAAACATATTTACAGGAGGAATAGTAATTTTTGTGACAATTAATTTTTTATCGTTTAATATTTCTGTAAACTACTGCAACTTTTCACTTTTCTGTGCAAAAAATATTTCAGATTTTATGGCCTTTGGAAGGTACCTACTCCTAAAAAAAAATGAGCAAGTTTAATTGATTATTTATTTGTGTATTGAGTGCTTAGAAGATACTACTGGCTGTCAATTTCCCTAATTCTTTTGTCAGGTGTAAAGGAAGCTCTCAAATAGCATATTGGTTAAGGATTTATCTGCACTTTCATTACTGGGAAACAAGTAGCGTATCTTGAAAGAAATGATCATGCCTCTTTTTCTTTCATATCCTCCCATTCGCAGTTTCTTACTCACAGGAAAAGATAAGGACTTCTGCCATTGAACTATATTAATCCTTTAAATTGTAGCATGACTTTGCTTGGGCGCTTAAAGTTCACCTCCTGAATCCATCTCTCAGAAGATGACCTGTGTGAGAAGTCGCTTAATTCACAATCCACTTTTGACCGTAATGCTAAAAACAAAACAACAACAACAAAAAACCACCAAGGAAACAACAACAAAAAAGATGAGTAATAATCTTCTAGCATTTGTGTGCTTATATAATAACATATAAGCAAACTCATACATATGTGTTTTGTCCTACTGAAGTCAGAGACTTAGCTTGGTGCAGCTATTTTCTCAGAAGGTTAGTCCAGTGTCATGGCCATTTCTGAAGGCGGATTATATGAGATGTTAACATATATAGAAATACCTAAGAATTTGCGAGAATATAAAATGTTGTGTCAACTAATTAAGTTTGTTGAAAATAAAAAAAGATGACAATGAAGAAAACATTTTCTTTAGTAGATTTCAGCTATAATCTAAATGAATAGAGAACAAACAAAAATATTCTTCTGTGTGCGATACTGAAATAACTGTTGTAGGTCTGTGTAAAAATAGAACAATAATCAGTCTTTAATGTTTGACATTGTAAGGACAATAATATAGATTTCCTATACAAATGACAAAGATAGTAACACTTTAAACAAACTTGGTTCAAATCATGGCAATTATTCTATTTGTGTGCATATATAATACATATTGACTGAAATCAAGGTTACTACTGGGAAACCAAAGTGCATTATTGACTTCTGAAGGTCACTTTGCCAATCAGCTGGGCCACGGTTTTGTGTTACGTCAATTCCCTCCTTTCCAGATAAAAATATTGTTTTTATTATGCATTTTGTTTTTTCTTCGTTGATGTTTTTTTCACCTTGTTTTTTGTTGTATTTTGGTTTATTATAACTTCCCCGGGGTAGACCCGGGGAACTACAGGCCTGTTAGTTTAACATCAGTGCCAGGGAAGCTCATGGAGCAGATTATCCTGGGCGTCATCATGCGGCAGTTACAGGGCAAGCAGGCGATCAGGCCTAGTTAGCATGGGTTTATGAAGGGTAGGTCCTGCTTGACGAACCTGATCTCCTTCTATGACAAGGTGACACGCTTAGTGGATGAGGGAAAGGCTGTGGATGTGGTCTACCTTGACTTCAGTAAGGCATTTGACACCGTTCCCCACAGCATTCTCCTCAAGAAACTGGCTGCCCATGGCTTGGACTGGCGCACGCTTCGTTGGGTTAAGAGCTGGCTGGATGGCCGGGCCCAGAGAGTCTTAGTGAATGGAGTCAAATCCAGTTGGAGGCCGGTCACTAGTGGAGTTCCCCAGGGCTCGGTACTGGGGCCAGTCCTCTTTAACATCTTCATCGATGATCTGGATGAGGGGATCGAGTGCACCCTCAGTAAGTTTGCAGACGACACCAAGTTAGGTGCGTGTGTCGACCTGCTCGAGGGTAGGAAGGCTCTGCAAGATGATCTGGATAGGCTGCACCGATGGGCTGAGGTCAACTGCATGAAGTTCAACAAGGCCAAGTGCCGGGTCCTGCACCTGGGGCACAACAACCCCAAACAGAGCTACAGGCTGGGAGATGTGTGGATAGAAAGCTGCCTGTCAGAGAAGGACCTGGGAGTTTTGGTTGACAGTCGGCTGAATATGAGCCAGCAGTGTGCTCAGGCAGCCAAGAAGGCTAGCAGCATCCTGGCTTGCATAAGAAACAGCGTGGCCAGCAGGTCCAGGGATGTGATTGTCCCCCTGTACTCAGCTCTGGTGAGGCCACACCTCGAGTACTGTGTTCAGTTTTGGGCTCCTCACTACAAGAAGGACATGGAGGTGCTTGAGTGAGTCCAGAGAAGGGCTGTGAAGCTGGTGAAGGGTCTGGAGAACAAGTCTTACGAAGAGCGGCTGAGGGAGCTGGGACTATTTAGCCTGGAGAAGAGGAGGCTCAGGGGCGACCTTATCGCACTCCACAGGTACCTGAAAGGAGGCTGTAGCGAGGTGGCAGTTGGTCTATTCTCCCACGTGCCTGGTGACAGGACAAGGGGGAATGGGCTTAAGTTGCACCAGGGGAGGTTTAGATTGGATATTAGGAAAAACTTCTTTACTGAACGGGTTGTTAGTCACGGGAATAGGCTGCCCAGGGAAGTGGTTGAGTCACCATCCCTGGAGGTCTTTAAAAGACGTTTAGATGTAGAGCTTAGGGATATGGTTTAGTGGATGATTTGTTAGTGTTAGGTCAGAGGTTGGACTCGGTGATCTTGGAGGTCTCTTCCAACCTAGACTTTTCTGTGATTCTGTGATTCTGTAACTTACATCATATTGTGTTCTCAATAAACTGAAGAGCTATTCAAGGAACAAATTCACTGCCCTGAGTAGAACATGCTAAACATTTCTGGAACATTCTGCAATTTCAGCTTTTTTTTTTTTTTTTTTAAACTACTAACATTTTCTTATTATTTCACTAAATAAATCTAAATATACCTGCCCATACTTAAGAAAGGTCTTTGAAACTTCTGACAAAATGTAATGTAACAAACCAGATTCAAACAATGGATAACATTCTCTTAATCAAGGAGATGTGAGCTGATCATCCAGTTTTATAAACACAAATGTAGATCTGTCTGAACTAGATTCTGCACCAAAGCAAACTTCTCTACTTGGACCAGTCTGTGTGCAGTGATCTGGATTCCCTACATTGTGCTGTGGAGAGTATCAAACTAAAACCATCAGTAAGACTCTGTCTACTGTTATTCCATTATGTTTAAAGCTTATCCTTCAGGTGCATTATTCATTTAGGGCAAAGTAACGTAAAATACCACTGTGACCTTCAGAACATATTAAACTTGCTAGAATGCAAAGGCATGGTCCAGTCTGTGTTTTAACCTAAATGTAGAGATTACTTTTTTTCTTTATATGTCTCTTCTTCCTTATTTTTTTTTTCCTTTCATAACTGTTTAGATAGTGCAAAGAAGTACCACATATAATAAGAAAAGATGTTTTGCAGCACTTGGCATTTTGGGAATGTATGTAATGGGTCTTGGAAGGATTTAAATATTTTAAGATAACAGTAAAAAAACAAGTCTGCATTAGCAGAGGGAAGCTGTTAGAAACTCTAAGGATATTTTCACCTTGCAGTGTTTCTAATAATAGATTAGTGTCTAAGAAGCAAGGAATTTAGAGAGGTATTACATGTTTAATTTGCTGCTGTGGGCATGTAACTAATGAATTAAAGTACACAGGGATGTTTCTGCTTTGAGGGTAATCTTGGTTTCAAACAAATTCTCTCTTCTGCAAAGCCATTTTGTTAGTTTAGGGCACTAGAGACATACATGTAAATATTTCCTCACTTAATAATTCTTAACCATGAAACTGAAACTGCATTTCAATATCCATTAGGTTCCTATTAAATGTCTTTGCAAGGGAAAGACTATGACTTGCACAAGTTTTCTTTGAGACAAAGTTTGGCATCTTTTTCAAGTCAAATGAAGTTCTGTACTAGGTTTATAATCTGAAAAATGCAAAAGTTCTCTGTTACGCAACAGCTATTTTCTTGGATTAGTTTGGAAACCAGATTTGTGATTGTAATTTCATAGTCAATGAAAAAAATTGTTTGTTTTTAGATTTTAAATGTAAATAGTACCACTAGCAGGATCACAAAAAAATACACCAAACCAAAACCCCCCCCCCACAATTTTTTGGGGGGTGGGTTTTATTTGTGTTTCCCTTTTTTTTTTTTTTTTTTTTTTTTTATGGAAAATAAAACTACACCAGGAAATCTGTAAATTTTCACAGTCCTGAAACTTTATAGGTTAGCCAATGAGGTGTTAGCCACCAACTTCCACAGGCTATTATCCTTTGCCCCTCAGCACTATTACAAATAATAAAGCTGCATCTCTCTCTCTCTCTCTCTTTTTTTTTTTTTTTTAATTGATAAGCTTGTTTTAGAACATGTTATTCAAGAACAACTCAAAACTTTTTAAATCAGCATTATCTACTTACAGAACCATACTTCTTCATACCATACTTCTTCAATAATCATTTTCCAAGAATATTCCTTAAAAGTGAATGCAGAAGGGGAAGTAATTTAAGTAATTTCCATTTCCATGATTTAATATGAAATAGTCCTAGTTTGTATTTGTAGCTTCTATAGTGTACTTCAGTTCCACAACTCAAGTAGAGCGATTATAAATAGTAAGTGTAGTCACTGAGACAAAGTTTTAAAAATGACTAGAGATGGATTTTTTTTTAGTTTTATCAAAATATTTGGATTCTTGCTTACTCTAAATAGGCTTCTGAACTCAGTAAGTGTTGGTCATGCCAACTGAAGTACCTTGTCAAAATCTGATTATAGCTGTCACCTAGATTTGCAAGCTTTATTTGCCACATACTAACAAGCTCAAACACAGTCCATTATTCTTCCTCCAGCTCTCCAGTAACTATGGTTAATGAGGAATTATGAATATTATTACTAAAAGCCGCAAAGGTCACGATTACAGTAGGCTTTGATTGGTCACCCTTTCTAATTATTTATTTATATTTCAGAAAGTTCTTACTCCAACCAGTTTACATAATTAAAATGATTTTTATGTTCTTACAATTTCTTAAATAAAAAGTTTACTCCTATAAGTTGAAAAACAATATTCATAACATAATTTGAATGAAATTAAACAGAAACAATTTGTTTTCTGTTTGCTGAGATTAATTGCAACTTGTTCAGCCAGAAGCTCTAGCAATTCCAGATGAAGTAAGTGGTGAGGAAGGGAGTGAACAGGAAACCATCTTTTGCTTTTCATGTGGAAATTCAACTCAGTTTAGTAGCTATAGCTTGATTTAAGAGAGAATACTGCCTGCATTAACTATACCTCATCTGCACACAATTCCTGTTGACTGAAATTAATAGTCTCTGTTCCCTTATTACTCTTTCTCACAGCTGTGGTACCAGGCAGCTAAAATGAGAGCTGCAAAATTTTACCGTGGTTGCAATGCCGACCCCACAGGCAGCAGTTGTCTGGTGTTAAAAGCGAGGATAATAGCATAAAGTCTTGAGAACTTGGATAGAGATGGCAGCTGGGTTATGTGTATGGACAGCATTGAGGATGAGCCAGCAGAAGACTTTGAGTAAACAAGGTGACTATATTCCACCATCAAGAAGTACTTAAAGTTTTACCCCAAATAAGACAGGGCACTAAAATAAATTAAAAACTGTGCTTGAGTAGTTGGTTATATTTTACATTTTTGTTTCAAGATTCTGCCCTGATGTTATTAACAAAAATTGTTTGGTAATTAATTATGATTTGAGGATCTTTATGTATGAGCACAGGAAATAGCTTACTGTAGGTTTGATTCAGAAGTGAATCTGCACTTTATGGGACATATTTAAGAACATGTCTGCATTTTGCAAACAGCCTTATAGAAATACTATATTGGGTATGAGTGGGACAGAGTTAACTTTCACCATAGCAGCCCACATAGTGCAGTACTTTGCACTTGTAGCTAGAGCAGTGTTGCTATCCCACCAGTGGGGTGGGGGTGGGCCAGAGGTGGGAAGGGGACATACCTGGGACAGCTGGACTAAACTGATCAACAGGATATTCCATACTATATGCTGTCACACTCAGCAATAAAAGGGGGGGAAAAAAGAGGGAAGAATAGAAGCAAGGTAACTCTCATTGTGAGAGTCTTCCAGATAAACTGCTATACATATTGAAGCTCTGCTTCCCCAGAAGTGGCTGAACGTTGCTTGCTGATGGGAAGTGGAAAATAATGTTTTTTCTCCTTTTGATTCCATGTGACCTTTGTTTTTCTTTCATTAACCTGCTTCTGTCTCAAACCCAGAAGGATTTTTTTTTGCTCCATGTCATTTTCTCCTCCCCTGCCCCTGTCCTGCTGAGGAGGAGGAGTGAGAGAACAGCTGTGTGGTGCTTAGCTGCCTATTACTGTTAAACAACAAACAACCAATTTATAAATGATTTTGCTGGTCAAAAATGAGTAGATGCTTTTCCATTTTTTATTTTTATTTTTTTTTCCTTTTTGTCAACTACATTTTTCACTTGAAGTAAAGGAGTTTTATATCACTACTTACATGGTTCACTTATAATACTCATTGTACTGGTCTTTCAAATCATTCTTTATTTACTGTAGTAAAGTTTTATTCACTTTTTACTGTTTTCTCATTTATACTGATCAAATTACATCTAATGTATTTTGCAAGGTAGTTCGCAGCCACTGCTTATGATGTACTTTCCATGAAATCTGATTAAAACACACAATTGACTTTTGATTAATACTTGCAATATTTCAAAGAACAAGAATAGGACAGACAGACTCAGTACAATTTTGAGGCAGTGTAAGCACCAGCTGACCTCAAAGCTTTGAATTACAAACAGATCTTCTGAATTCCAAATCACATTATATCTGTGCTGTGAAAAACCTGTCAGTTTGCTTTGAAAACTAAATTGAAATGCTCATTGGATATATATATATATATATATCTGTATTAAAAAGGTATTAATCAGTTATGAGGTAATACTGATTTCCAGAACATATTACTAATACAAAGCATTTTGTCATGAGTCGTTTTTCAGATAATTAAAAGTTCTGATTCTTGCAGTTTGATGGATACTAGTACATATGTTTAGTTTTCAGATTTACTATCACGTTTAGGATTTAAAACAAGAACAAGAAATTATTACATTGGACTATATGCTAAACACAAACAAAATTAAACACAACTCTAGATTCAACTAAACATGAGTGAAACAGCAGATGTGTTTCTTACCTTGTGGTTACACATTAGCTAGTCTTTGTAGTGGTATTAATCTTCCAGTCTGCTATCTAAGCATAGGACAATCCCTTAATCCTATGCCAAATTGATTTCTACAGGAAAATAGCAAGAAAAACAAAACAAAACAAAGATCCTCGTTTCACTCCATATCAGCCTAGGAGTTTCTTAGTCATGTTTTAAGAAACTAGTTCTAGTACATTCTCTAAGATGTTGGGAAGTCTGCTTCATCATCTTGACACTAAGATAAATTCAAGAGGTGATACTGAGGGCTTGAAAGACTCAGCTGGGGATATTGCAGAGGGCAATATCTCCTGTCCCAGATTAGGACACCCAAAAAGGTTATAATATCTGTAAAATTGAGATGGACTATCTGGAAGCTTTCCTGTTTTGGGCACTTTAATTGACATCTACAGAAAATTGATACACCTATTTAATTTGTATTTATTTGGGTTTGCTTTTCTTAATGAACTATCACAGTTCTTTCTTAGGATGTATATAGTTTTAATCTTTTAAAAGTACGTAAGGAAATATGCCTGCCTTGCTATTGACCCTGACAGCTAATAAGTTCCATCTTCACTGGATCAAAGGCCTAAAAACACCTCCATCAGAAAGACTTTTACTTATCATTTCTGTTAGAGGGATGTAGACAAATTCAAATAGCCCTTCAATAAATGTTGCAATATAATAGCAATGAGGGTTCAGTGGTTGGACCAGATGATCTTGGAGGTCTTTTCCAAACCTAATGATTCTGTGATTCTGTGTTTCTATGATTCAGTATCTATATTTCTGAAATATTTCAGTGTCATTATTAGAGTGGTATTGAGAAGTGCCCATGTCTCTCTCTTGAAGCAGTGCCCTTGTCTCTCTCTACCATTGATCCATAAATTAATCCCTAATGATAGATGATCAGGGCTTTCTTCTATAATTTTATAATTTTCTTCATTTTTTTTTTAATATATATATATATATTTCTGTTATTTTGCTCATTAGTTCAATATTGTCTCTGCCTTATTACCTGAGTTTCTTCTAGGAACTCTTAACAGATTTATATTAAGACTGGCTAAAAATCTGTCTGCTAGCAACACTTGTCATCAGTTCAGCTAAAACAGAGATTTGAAAATGAAAGCTCTAGTTTGAAGAAGCCATATTTCAAACTGCCTCATAAAATATCTCTTCACCTTTCTCTTCCCCAAATGTTCAAATATGTATTATGACAAGATCCTGTGAATGGTATTGCATTTTTAGCCAGCCTTTCCTTTATCTGTAGGAGATAAGTATCTCCTCCTGATGAAGTGGTTAATAAATGTTGGTTTTGCAGAAGAATGCTTAAATTCTTTCTCTCAAGAACAAATCTACAAATCTTGCAAAAAATGATAACAAGCTGGTCATTCTCCCAGGCAATTTTTGCACTCTTATAATCCTTAGCTTTGGAGACTTTTGCTTGGCTTCTGCTGTAAGATGGTGAATGATAAAAAACAAACATGATGGACAGCAGACTACAATAATCCTCACATAAGCTTTTATCAAACTTCTTCATCTCAAGCCTTTACAAACACAGAGATTTTATTATTATTATTATTATTATTTATTTTTATTTTTTTAACAGCACTAGAATGGTACTTATTCATGTTGATGAGGGATTTACTCTGTCTAAACAAAGTGAGGACTGCTGCAACCCTTCTAATTTCTTCCTGAAAAGATAGGTGGGCAAGAGCTGATGGAATTTATAGAGTCCTGGAGACAGCTGTGCAGTAGTTGTATGAAAAGGCCTCTCCATGCCTCTTCATTTAAGTTCATCTGCTAATATCCATGAAATGTGGTGAATAAGGCTTCTGACAATTTAGAAAAAAATTGGCTCAACTGGTGAACAAGCTTCATCCAAACTTCTTTTTTTCCATATAGTCAATTCTCTTCGAACTGAACAACACTATGACATGTTTCTGCTTTGAAGATGCAAACAGGATCATCCCTGTCCTTTCCCTCCTTATAATAACAACAACCCACCTCAGATTCATGTGATTTTTTATAGTTTATTTTTAAGAGATTCTCTGCTACATTCATGCTGTTGGAACACATTTGAAAATGCACGTGAAGACTGTGTGTAATGTAGATGTTTTTTATAATAGGTGTGCACTTAGGGAAAAATAGGGTTTGAAAATTATTTTGAAGAGGAGTAGAAAAGTTTGGAAATAACATGAAAAGTATGTTTCATATGCAGCATTTCATCTGCTCCATTCAAAACTATTCAGCATTGGTGTAAATAGTTAAGAGTTTTTCTAAATCAGCATACATCCACTGATTCATACCAGATGAACCGGCCAATAATTTCAATGCAAGTCAACATCAGTGAGACACAAGGGACTTTGCTACTCTTGTACTGCTTTTCTGACCCTCAAGTGTAAGTAAATTAGGGGATTTAGCACCTGAATGAGAAATTGTTGTCTCTACGAGACACTAAATATTTCTTCTATGAGAAATTAAATTGTCTGTAATTAGATTGAGTATCACTACCAGTATGAAGGACTTGGTTCTATGTGTACAGATATCTATGAAATGTCCTGCAAAAGCTGAACAGATTTCTAGATTATTATTTGGCATATCCTGCCTGTAAATTATTACCCTGATACTTGTGTTTAGTTAAAGAGGGAAAACAATGCTTCTCCCAACGAACTGTCATAGTAAATAGCATAAAATCTGGAAACATACAGCCTTCCCTAAAGTATGGCATTTGTTTTTTGAGAGCTCTTTTACTGCCAGGTTCATTCCAAATATGCAACAAACATAGACACCATGAAGATTGAAGAAATGTAGGCACATAAGGTCTGATTCATGCAGTTTGCCCTATTGCGGAAACCTTTGTGAAAACCTGATTATATTAGTTGTTTGGGACCACCAGTTGCCCTTTATCATGCTTCACTGCTGAATAAGAAAATTCTGCTTATGTTTACATAACTGAATATTAGTTGAAGAGAAGACTTGAACCTTGACTTCCCACAGTTCTGCAGTGTGCTTTACCTGTTGCCAGTTCAAACTTCTACTCCAATTCTTTTCCTGACTATAGTTGTGAAAATATCTTAGTTAACTTGCACTGAAAAGGGAAATGTGAAAAGTTCAAATTCCAACAAAATGACATTTTATGTTGAAAAAAAAAAATCCTTCATAAAAGAATTCCTGACAATTTCTAACTACAAAATACAGTTCAGGAATTGACACACACACAGCCTGTCATAGAGGTTATGCTGGAAATATCCTTATTTAAAGAAAATAACATTTAGTGTTTGATTATACATATGTATTTTAAGTTGAGAAGTCAAAATGAAATACCATGGTGATAAATACCAATCTGGAGAGAAATGGCAATATGAGTGAGTAACAGGAAGAGGTTAAATGGTAAGTTGACACTAATTCTCTACCATATCCTCAGTGTGATATAATAAGAAAATTCATCACCAAGATAAGATCATAACAACACAAAGGATCAGCTGGGTAATAATAAAGGTGAATCAAAAGGCAGTGATAAAGCTGAGATATCTTCTCACTTCAGCAAAGATTTGATGTGAATTCCAAAAAGATATCTTTAATTGTTAACTTTTGAAGAAAGATCTTAGTTATTGAAAAAATCTTCTTGATTATTCACTGAGGACAAAGTTCTTCACTGACCACATTTGTATTTTCACATAATCCACATAGAATTTCAATGCAGTCATTCCATAAATTCTCAGTCCCAAAAACTTACAGAGTGCTGGGGAAATGTACTTGGTCTAATTCTGTTTTCATCTAACCTTGTGAAAAAGTACTTTGTGTGATATTGATCCAGCATTTAGCAATCATTCTCCTTGTGCTGAGGGTTTCTGGAGGCTCTCACACTGGAGGAAACAGCAAAAGAAACACAAACCACTTGAAGCCCTGATAAAATTATTCAGGTTGGGTATTAATTGCCATTAGTGTGACCTGGTTCACTGTGGCTCATGGAAAGTGTTCCTCCTGTGGCTTATGCAGATTTGTAGAGGGCTTGTTTTGCTTCTGCTTCTGCTTTCATTTGCATCTATGAGCAAAATTCTTCAGAATTCTGTGTTTCTTCCCAGTGTAGAAGCAGAAAGAATGTAAGGATATAGGTGTTTTGTGAGGATGAATATAAGTGGTACAATAATAGGAGGTAAAATAGCTGATGATGTAAGGCAATGTCAAATCCACTGCAAGGCCAAACAAATATATATCTGGACATGTATGGATGATACACATCAAACAGAGATAGTAGATGAATTCATCTGGATGTCCAAGGATCTACCTTCTTCCAATGAAACTTTTCATTTGAGCTTTTCAATCAGGTCTGGTCAAACTCTCTGAATTTCTCCTCTCAAAAGGCCTTATATTATAATTTGGCACAAAATCAAATGTTTTCTTTTTTCCATTTTCTGTTTCCTTCTAGTGAACATTTTTCTACAGAAGAGTCTAAAGTTAAATTAAGAATTCCCAACAAAACATATTTATCATTGTACTTAAGTGGTTCATAAATCTTTGGGCTTTTGTTTTTCTGTGTAGAATCATAGAGTCATAGAGTCATTCAGGTTGGAAAAGACTCTAAGATCATCTACTCCAACCTTTAACCTAGTAATAAAGTCCACCACTAAACCATGCTATTAATTTCAAAATCTACACATTCCTTGAAAACCTCCAGGGATGATAAATCAAAACACTTCCCTGGGCAGCCTATTCCAATGCCTCACAACATTTTCAGTAAAGAAATTTCACCTAATATCCAACCTAAATCTACTTTGGAGCAACTTGAGCCAATTTCCCCTCATCACTTGGTGCTTGGGAGAAGAGCCTGATCCCCACCTCGCTACAGCCTCCTTTAAGGCAATTATAGAGCGCAATAAGGTTTCCCCTGAGACTTCTTTTATCCCAGCTAAACAATCCCAATTCCCTCAGCTGCTCCTTATAAAACTTGTTCTCTAGACCATTCACCAGCTTCGTTGCCCTTCTTTGGACATGCTCCAGCACCTCAATGTCTTTCATGTAGTGAGGGGCTCCAAACTGTATTCGAGGTGTGGTCTCACCAAGAGCTGAGTACAGAGGGACAATCACTTCTCTAGTCCTGCTGGCCATGCTATTTCTGATTCAAGCCAGGATACTGTTGGCCTTCTTGGCCACACGAGCCCACTGCTGGTGCACATTCAGCTATTAACCAATATTCTCAGGTCCGTTTCTTCCAGGCAGCTTTCCAGCCACTCTTTCCCCAGCCTGTAGTGTTCCATAGGGTTGTTATGCCCCAAGTGCAGGACCCAGAGGACATCTTTAAAAATCCATCTATTTCTTTCTTGGAGAGGGACTTCTAAAACAGTCTCTTCCTCACAGCTATCAGACAGACTGATATTTTCTGAAAATAAATAAATAAATAAATAAAATTGTCAAACATTTCCAAGCATCACTCATCAATCTTTCCTTACATTATATAGAAGCCCTGTTTTCAGATAAATTGCCCTTGACTCCCCCTCTCCCATAATTTTGATTTGAACTTGGTGAGTACAAATGCTGCATTTGAATGATAAATAAACATCAGTAATAACCTTTCCTGAATTTCCCCTTCTTTAGTGACTAAGGTCACATTCACTAAGGCTTATGAACTAATCTTTGGTTTTGTTTGTTTTTGTTTTGTTTTTCTGTATTAAGTATTGAATGTGATTACAAAACCAAATCTAATTGCATTTGGGCAGTTCAATGATCACAGTACTGAAAATCTGATACCCTTGGGTTAAAGTATTCTGGGTATATGTATTACCTGAACTTCAGATTTCTATCTGAATGGCTGAAGCTTCATGACTGTGAGGGTCACATTCTTGGAAAAGTCTTTAATTTCCCTTGGCATTAGGCTTCCTTTTCTCAAATTATTCCATCCAGTGATGCCTTCCTTTTCCATCAGGATTCTGATGCCTTCTGACATTGATGATAGTGGCAGAATAAGTTTTTGGGGATCTCTCCTTGATTTATTACTTCAATATCATATTTTCCTTTTAACATTCACAGTCCTCCTTTAGGAAAAAAATCCCTGTAGCCTGACCTGGCTATTTTTATTTATGGGCAAACAAACTGCTTGAAATGAAATCAGAATGGTCTCTTCAGAATGGGCTTTTAGCTTCTCCCTGTACTATAATAATCTGGATTTTCATTTTAACTTTGCATATGTGGTTTTAATATCTCTGTATTTCTTAGCTCTAACTTCTTTGCAAAGCAAAAGCTATACCCAACATTCACTTTTCTTCAGAAGACGTATGGGACTTTTTCAAAGTAAATGGGCTGAGATTGGATTGTTTATGTATATGTCTAAACCAGTTCTCCACGTCATGGACATTTCTGGAACCAGTATACACCACTAAAAAGGTCTGGGCAATAAATGATGAATGAAGAGGAAGTAAAGAAAGGTCTTGAGGATGGAAGACATTAAGGATGAAGTAAGGACATAGAAAGACTGACTTGGACAAATTGCAGTTTGGAGTAGGATGGCAAAATCATCTAACCATCACTTCTTGTCTTTTTCTTTTCCCAAGTGACCTCCAGGTACAGGTCCTTCAGGCATTCAGAACTGATCCAGTTGATGAAGAAACGGCAAATATCATCAATCATGCTGTTACAAAGTCAAATAAAATGAAGTAGAAGCCTTCCCAACATCTTATGGCCACTGCATCAAAAGCTACAATAAACATATTTATGGACATATGCAATTCATCATTTACAGTAGCTATGGTACCTCTGCTATGGGTATCCAAATAAAACAGGAATCAAATATAAAAAACTGAATATATTCAAGTTGGTATACTTATTTTTAAAGGAGAATTATGTCTATTCCCACTTTTTTTTTGTTTGTTTGTTTTGTTTGTTTTTTGTCTAGTTTGTGGTTTAAATTGTTATGGTAAAAAAATAATATTCAGGAAGCTTCCAAGTATACAGCAATTAAATCCTAGGAATTCAGACTGAAAGTGAAAAATTTATCCTGGTACCACACTAACTCCAGTTGTATATCATAACTTCCCAGAATGTTTACAGAATGCTAATGATGGTTTCAAGAGAACTATTATCTGTGGTAGTAAGGTACTAAAACAATAGTGGAGTTATCAGCTATATCACATTTTAATGCATTACTCTAGGGTTTAAAAATTTGTAATGTGACAGTTTTGATTTTACAGTCTATTTATATTTTACTTTATCTGATAGGTAAGAAGAGTCATACACAAACATTTCATACCAGTTTCCCATTGATTTAGGGAAAGAGTGGTAGATAAGGGATTTTGAATAGTAATCTAAAACATTTATCCATATGTATGTTAAAATCACTGAGTAAATGCTCTTGTGCAATCACAAAACAGTGAGGTTGTTTCTTCTGGCTTTTTGTAGTTTTTTCTCTGTCGAACACTGAAAGCAGTGCTTTAGAGTGACTACAGAAAATGCAGGATCTGGATCTGGAACAATGCCAACAAAGATCTGAAAAACATACATGCTGTTTAATTAAATATTTTAGGTCACAAATTCTGGCAGACATCTGTGTGTTGCTTTGTAACTGACTGATTACTGTTTTATTTGAGTGAACCATACTGCAATGAAATAAGAGATTACATGAAGTTTGACAAAATACACTCAAAAAGGAAAGGTGAGAAAGAGGGAAAAAGTAGCATAGCATCACCTGTGTAGCAGCCAAAAATACTGGTAATTCATTTTCTCAATATAGATGACCAAAAGAAGGTGTGCCTTTTTTGTTGTTGTTGTTTGTTTGTTTGTTTTCTTTTAAATAAAAAGAAGAGAAACAAACATTTCTACAAACATTTAGAGTTTTCACTGAAACATTTTCTAGGCAGAATTTCTCTGCTTTGTTTAGTGGAAAATACACCACTTATTTGATTTGATAGTTGAAGAAGGGAAAAATGAAAACATAGGGAAAAAATATACACCCTTACTTATAACACAGGCAGGAAGGGAAGATTTGGATTATATTCAGTACAAAATGATCTTTCTCATATCTTATATAAGAAGGACATTCTTATATGAGATTCTCATACCATTCTCATATCAAGAGATATTCTCATCTCTCTTGATATGCAGAACACTTTACACCAAATTTCTTCTAGAAAGGAGAAATTAAATGGCTTTCCTTCACCCTTTTCCTTTAAACACTATAGTTGAAATCCTGTTTATGTGACATAATGAACCTTTTGTTATTGTTGTTGCCTTTGTGGTTGCCTTAGCTACATTTTGTCAAAGTAGCTAGAGGAGTCTTAAATGCATACTTGCAGCCTTATGAAGAAAGCTAAACCTGCTTTAAGGATGAAATACATGTATACCTGTAGCATGGAGGGTATCAGAACAAAGAGTAGAAAGAAGGACATAAGGAGTCACACATATTTGCACACATTTCTACTACCTCCCTATTTGCATGCTACTCTCTGGGCTGACATGTAGGTTGTCCTGATGCCTTTGAGTCATTACAATGACAAGCTTGAAAAATCGGAGCTTTTGTCTTTATTTTACACCTGCATTTCTCTAAGGCAGACAATCCACTTTCCTTGTAGTCAGAATCATGAGGCCAAGGTGTTCTTGACAATGAGTGGAAAACATGAATCGGGGCACATAAAGTGTTTCTGAGCCTTGTGGCATTATAACATGAGGCTGACATGGTAGAATGAATGTGTGATGCAGACAAGGCAGAGGTGGGTTTTTAAATTATTTTCTCCTTAAGATCATAGACAAGAACGATTGTTAAACGAGAACAATTACATCAGTTGCATGATATTCGGAGTATAAGAAAGTGAATTCTTACAGCTATGCATTGTCCATAAGATATACATATGGAAAGGACATTAAAATCCTTATCCTGCATTCATAGAGCTCTCTTCCCTTTTATGCTATGTGTTATGTTATGCATGTCATATATATATATATATATATATATATATATAAAATTATTTTATTGGTTTTACATGGTTTTGCTTGTCCTGACAGTTGGCCCTTTATTCCTCTTTGGGACCATAGTTCCTGACTATGCATGGTGTCTGCATATTAATTTTCATCCAGACTCCATTTGGGAACGAGCTAAGTAGTTCCCTGGAAAACGCAAACATGGACTTGAGAGCAGAGGACACCTGACAGACAACAAGCACATGGTCACCACCAAGTTGTTTTTTTGTATCTGCCCCAGTCTCCCAGCAAGTGCCCTCACAAGCCTTGTGACCTTTCAGTTAAGAAAGACGTTTTCTGGCAGGGCCTGTGTTCTTGAGATAAGAGAAAAACTACTGTTGCATGCTGTGGGGTAGTTCTGCTGAAATACAGAACAGTTGTGATTTCTCAAAGTAAATGACATTCTCTTTAAACTTGTTTTCAAGTGAAAATTTTAGAAATAAAGTTTTACATCTAAAATTTTAAAGTTGTAAATTATAAAATTGCCATTTTTATACAAATGACTTCAGTCATTTCAAGAAAATTTCTGGTAGAAGGACTAGCTAAAAAACTATGCTCATCTCTAGCTTTGCCATCTTTATAGCCTTGGATTTTTTGACACCCTTATTCCTGTATTACTACAGACTTACTTTTTAAACTGTTCTTCTGAAAAGAAGCTAACAATAATGAAACATCTGATGCCTGTTTCTTGTAAACTGAAAACATAAGAGATAAAGAGATGTTCAGGGAAATATTGTGCTGCATGCATCTAACTGCTGAAAGGAAATGAGCCTAACATAAGCAGTACAGAAGAGAACAATACAGTGTGGGAATGGTTCTTCAGTGGTATTTTGTCTTTGGCTTCGTAAACACAAAATAGATAATGCAAACCTCAGCCCATGTCTCAACAGCATTCATAACCTCACTAGTAAAGTTTATCATTGGTTCTGCCTCCGAGAAAGAATCTGATCACTGAAACATACTTTTTAAAGTGACTGCTTAACACAGTAGGAAAAATGCCATTTAGCGCTTACATGTCAGGTTATGTTCATGTTGCTGCACACACATTGACTAATTAATCAATAAAAACAAAAGAATGAAAAGCTTGCTATATCTCTAACTGCTGTCCTCAGCATTAACAGCAGTTTTTAAAACAATTTTATTTAATAAACTGAAGATTTCTCCACTGTAACTTGATTTGTGTTCTTGGCACTTACATGTTTTATATGTGTCTGTAATAGTACTCTGACTGTACAGTACTCTCAACATTAATTTAACAATAGTGTCACTTAATTTATAAATATTTATTTTATTAATATTTATTAATACTTTATATACAAAATATTATTAATATATAACATACTATAATAATAATCAAAATTACATAAATGATTTTAAATAAAAATAATATATATACAAAATACGTATTTTATATATTAATAATACTTTATTAATTTAACAATAGTGTCACCCTTGTCTCAAAGCACTCAGGGAAGTGTACTGTTATGTCTTAGTGACTAAATGTCACAGACGTAAGAAAACAGGAAGTCGAAGTCATTCATAAAAAGAACAAACCAGTTGAAGGAGAAAATAATTTTCTGTAAGGTGTGAGTTTTTAGCAATGAAATAACCTTTTAAAAATTAAAACAACTCCTCCCATGTGCAAGGATAAGGTCTTCAACATTGTAAAAAACTAAAGGGGAAAGACGGTAAAGAGAAGACATACCTAACAGGAGGAAGCAAATGCTGTTGCTCATGAGAAACAGCTGACTGTCACTCTAAGCTGTCTACCATGAACCTACAGAGGACAGTGTTAGAGTTCAATTAGCTATCACTAGCATGGTCTCAAGTATGGCCAGGGCCTGTGCTGTGAAATTCTTTGGAGACCAGCTATATAATGTAGGACTACTCATTTAAATGGAATATGCAGGTCCTTTGAATTTAGGGTTTGATTCTACAGGTCTCCCTCTCTGGAGTGAATCTGTGCAAGTATCTTACTGAATCTCTGCTGCTGTCCCTTACAGAATCACAGAAAAGACTAGGTTGGAAGAGACCTCCAAGATCACCGAGTCCAACCTCTGACCTAACACTAACAAATCTTCCACTAAACCATATCCCTAAGCTCTACATCTAAACGTCTTTTAAAGACCTCCAGGGATGGTGACTCAACCACTTCCCTGGGCAGCCTGTTCCCGTGACTAACAACCCGTTCAGTAAAGAAGTTTTTTCCTAATATCCAACCTAAACCTTCCCTGGCGCAACTTGAGCCCATTCCACCTCGTCCTGTCACCAGGCAACCGCCACCTCACCTTTCAGGTACCCGTAGAGTGCAATAAGGTCGCCCCTGAGCCTCCTCTTCTCCAGGCTAAATAGTCCCAGCTCCCTCAGCCGCTCTTTGTAAGACTTGTTCTCCAGACCCTTCACCAGCTTCGTTGCCCTTCTCTGGACTCACTCAAGCACCTCCATGTCCTTCTTGTAGTGAGGGGCCCAGAACTGAACACAGTACTCGAGGTGCGGCCTCACCAGAGCCGAGTAAAAGAGGACAATCACTTCCCTGGACCTGCTGGCCACGCTGTTTCTTATGCAAGCCAGGATGCTGTTGGCCTTCTTGGCTGCCTGAGCACACTGCTGGCTCATATTCAGCCAACTATCAACCAAAACTCCCAGGTCCTTCTCTGACAGGCAGCTTTCTATCCACACATCTCCCAGCCTGTAGCTCTGTTTGGGGTTGTTGTGCCCCAGGTGCAGGACCCGGCACTTGGCCTTGTTGAACTTCACACCGTTGGCCTTGGCCCATCGGTCCAGCCTATCCAGATCTTCCTGCAGAGCCTTCCTACCCTTGAACAGGTCTACACACGCACCTAACTTGGTGCCAACCATTTCCTGGAGGACGGGCCACATTCTGCTCCTCATCCCCTTCCACCAGCTCAGGGTACTGGGCGTCCAGAGAACAACTAGTTTTGCTGCTAAAGACTGAGGCAAAGAAGGCATTAAGCACCTCAGCTTTTTCCTCATCTCTGGTAACTAAGTTTCCCCATGCATCCAGTAAAGGGTGGAGATTCTCCTTAGTCCTCCTTTTGGTATTGATATATTTACAAAAACATTTTTTGTTGTCTTTAACAGCAGTAGCCAGATTGAGCTCCAGATGAGCTTTGGCCTTTCTAATTTTGTCCCTGCACCACCTTGCAACATCCTTGTAGTCCCCTTGAGTGGCCCGCCCTCTTTTCCAAAGATTATAAACCCCTTTTCTTCTCCTAAGCTCAAGCCACAACTCTCTGTTCAGCCAGGCCGGTCTTCTTCCGTGCCAGCTCGTCTTTGGGCACGTGGGGACAGACTGCTCCTGAGCCATTAAGATTTCTTTCTTGAAGAGCGCCCAGCCTTCCTGGGCTCCTCTGTCCTTCAGAACTACCTCCCAAGGGACTCTGCCAACCAGTGTCCTGAGCAGCTCAAAGTCAGCCCTCCGGTAGTCCAAGACAGAGGTTTTACTGGTCCCCTTCCTGACTTCGCCAGGTATCGAGAACTCTGCCATTTTGTGGTCACTCTGCCCAAGACAGCCCCCGACCATCACATCTCCCACCAGTCCTTCTCTGTTAGTGAACAGAATGTCTAGCAGGGCACCTCCCCTGCTCGCCAACCAGCTGGGTCAGGAAGACCTTGGTGCCAATAATTGATCTTATGAGTATTTCAAAAAGATGACAGTAATTATTCACATGGTGTGATTTTAACCCATGCAGATAAAGAAGAAGGATAGGTCAGTAAGTAACTAATTAATTCTTTCTTTTTTTATTATTATTATTTTTTTATTTTTATTTTTTTCTGTTTACTTCCATTTCATTTTGAACAAAGTTTATTGAGTGACATATCTAAATCTTAAGTTATATAAATACATTGTGATTTTCATGCGGAATAGATCAGAAGATAAAACTTTGGTCTCAATGTCCTTATCAAATCCCAGTTTTAATCACTAGTGTAAACTGTGAAATGCTTTAATATACATGCAAAGATATATATTTATTCTCTTGCCATAGGGATATAAATTCAGTACTTACCAGAGCAGTGGGTATGTGTGTTCAACCATTTTAAAGTGTTCCCCAAAGTGAGAGTGACAGAAAATTTTAGGCCAGTTTGAACATAGATAGTTGCTCATAATTCTTTGGGGAAAAAAATCACAAGTCCTAAATCTCTAGTTCTTTAGTGTAGTCTTTAAGGCAGACTAAGCACTCCAAGAAATCTCATCCTATATATTTTGAAGGAGTACCGCTAAAGAAAACCAGACAGGCATTTTAAGTTCTTAAACAAGAAAGCTCAGACTAAGGGAATACAGGACAATAAGGTTAATGGGTAGCTAGAAGACAAATATTCAATGGGAAAGAGTAAAAATGAGTAATTGTGAATACAAAATTGTCTTCCACTATTATGATAATTAATTTTTCTAATTCAAAACTGAAATTCCAGACTTCTGAGGCTATTACTAATATTGTAGTACAGTGTAGTGGATATCTAAAAAGTGACTGTCAAAACTGAAACTGAGACCTTAAGTGATACAGGGGGGTTCACCTCTTTGGTTGGTTTTGATATACTTTTTGAGTGTATTGCTGTTATTCCCAGAAGAATCATGGGCCAGAGCATCGCTGTGTTTATCTGCTTTTTCTACAGTAAAATGTAAGAATTACACTAAATGCATTAGTTCTGTGTTGTTCCAATATACATCTTCTCCTGTGAATTTATTAAAATGATTAGATATTTTAAACACTCTTGACACCAGCTCATGTAAGGAAGTACAATGTCTGCATTTGTTAAAGGTCTGCATTTTCACCCAGCATTACCCATTCAGTAACAGTGAAAATGTTTATTATTTCAAATACTCCTAAACAGGATCATTATCTGTTAATTCTGTGTAGTTCAGTAAGTTCCCCAATCCAGTGGTTTTAGCATAGTTTTAATACTCTCACACACTAAAAAATGATTGAAACTGGGAACAAAAATATTGAATATAAAATAAACATACACATTACAGTTCCCCATTATTCCAAACGCTATTTTAAAAATATATTGTGGGTGTCAAAGTATTTTAATATCTTTACAAAAGAACTGTTCTGTAAAGCTATTTGTTTTGAATTAATCTCCAGAAATAGGAAGATGGGTAGAAAGAAAGAAGGAATGGTGAGGGAATTGGTAATTCTATAGGCCAGCAAATTAGTTGCGAAAAGTCAGGTTACAGGAAGGACTGAAGATACTGTACAGTTAATGTCCCTTTTAACAAATAAGGTGGATATAACGCTAACAAAAAGAAGCAGGAATTGTTTAGTATAAAATATGCTGAATTAAATTGAGATTTCTTTGATGTGAAGGAAAGAGACAGATTTCTGAAATCGCATTACCTCAGTCTGAAAAGAAAAGGCCTGCTTTCCAACACACTGAAATGTAAGAAATTTCAAGAGAGGATAACAATAAAGACTAGAATGAAACCAAAGTCTATCTCTGGATATAACTGTGAAGGTTTATAATATAAACAGACTGTCCAGAGCTGCAGACTGTAATACATCTGAGAAGATTTGAAACTTCTGGGTTTGCTTTCCTGGTGATTAAAGTTCATGAAAGAATACAAATAAAAATGAAAGAATAAAATAATAATTAAACAAACAAACAAACAAAAACCTATGAAGCTGGCAGAGATGTAGCTGGAAAAAGGATGAAGGATGACAGGCAAATGTAGATCATTTAAATATTTCCTATATTTTTTTAAAAATATGCTTCTAGCAAATATGAAATTGTATACATGCATATGTACATAAATATATATGTATGCATATATTAATAAAAGTTAAATGCAGACTTTCCCAATAGGACATACTGGAAAATATACTTTTTGCCAGGAAACAAAGCTGCTAGACATTCCTTGAAAGGATTCTAGAATGACTGCCTTTTTTCTGACCATAATGTGGATATGATATGTACTTCAAGGTGTGCTTTGAAGGGTATTTGTTTTCCCAGACATTTGCAAAGAATAAGGGTTCTTATTCTTCTGCTTCTACTTCAGATGGATGGAGTATAGTCTGTGATCTAAAACTGTCTTCATGGATCACCATTCCCTGAGACCAACAGAAAATCCTCAGATTTAATTTCATTTCCAGTTCCTATATTTTTAAAATGTTTTATTTTTCAATTAAAACGTCATGCTTTAATCCATCTTGTAATTTTGTAGAATTTCTGAGACATATTTAGAGTAGGAGGAAACATTCCTCTCATATAATTTAATTAAAAAGCCTAAAAGGGGCAAATTCCCATTGCTGCTCCTACTTGATTTTCCCCTTTCACATGTTAGGGAATCGTCTCAGCCTTCTTAGGGCACAGCATTACCAGAGAGATCACTTTTTTTTTTTTTTTTTTTTTTTTATTTCCAGCTTTCCAGAAACCACATACTAGTGTTTGGCACAGCACTATATTAAATAAATCACAATACTTTATTTGGAATGTGGTGAAAAGAGATCTTTACCCATGATATATTGTATAGGCAAACTCTTAAGGCACAGGATTTACTAACAGTTCATGTGAAGGTGATTATTTCTGGCAGCTCCCAAGTTCTTCTCTTAAGCACTTCTGAGTATATGAGATCTTTTTATGTACAAACTATGTTCTTACTTCCTGGAAGTATTACCATGCATCTAATTTAAAAAGAACTTTTTGGCAGGATTTGGAATATTAATTGCAAACATGGAAAGAGAAGATATTACTGAGGCGTGACTACAGAGGGAGCAGTAAACAGGAAACAGAGATGTGCTTGAGGAGGCATGGCATTTATACATCATGCTGTATCAATTAAAATGCAGATTTAAAAAAAATAAAATAAAATCTAAGTTTCTGTTTTGGAGCTTTTGGAATATAGCTTAAATAAGCATATTTAAGCTATGTATCCCTTTGTCTCTCTCTGTCTCTCTCTGTCTAGCATGTATTACAGAACTAATTAAGTATACCAGATCAACATCATGTTACATTACATTTGTAGCTTTCCAGTATGAGAGGTCATGCAATTTTACACTAAAACCTTAATTGGAAGGTGCTTTTTTTTAAAAAAAAAAAATAATAATAATAATAATAACATATATATATTTTTTAAGTAAAAGAGCTATGTACTAAATTATACTTGCCTGATGATATTTCAATACTTTAAATATGCTACCATGATCATGACAAATTTCATGGGTTTTGACATGGATTTTAGGACTTCCAATGAAATTCTCAATTTCTTCTGATTCTTAATATTTTAATTCACTTGCTTGATAAAATAACAATAAAGAAAAAGAAGTTAGCATGCTTATATTAAAACTGTACTTATGCTATACTTTGAAAGTGAAGAACTTCAGTAAAGCCAATGGTAGGAACGTAAGTTTTGTCAATGTCACGTTAAAGGGGTGTAGCCGATTAACCGTTATGGGTCAACAGATTAACTGTTACGGGTCCGGTTGGATTCAGGGCACTGAGCACTGAACTCCACGGTCACGGATTCACCAATAACATATAACCACCCTTAGCACTAGTCGCCGATTAACCGCCATGGGTCTGGTCGGATTCAGGGTACTGAACTATCAGAATCACAGATTCACCAATACCGCATTAACCGATATGGGTCTGGTTGGATTTCAGAGCACTGAACTATCATGGTCACGGATTCACCAATAACATATAACCGCCCTTACTCTAGTCAAATTCAATGAGAACTGTTATGGCTAGGAACAATGCAATCAAGTGCAATTTATTACAGCAACATGTACACATGTTCTTTGGATTGCCAGTGATAGTGACTGTCTGCAAAAGCAAGCTAGCATGCATGAATACACAGGTGTGCAGCCTGGAAATGAACGTGTTAAAAAGCACAAAGACTATATAGATATTTTTAAGTTTCCGCGGAGACACACAGTATAATCAAGTGTTCAAATCTCACCCAAAGGCATCCCAATGGGGGGGAAGAGAGTCTCAGCCCGTTGACTGATCCCAGGAGTCAGGAGGTCCTCAGGATGATGTATTCCCTCAGGATGGTATCTCCCCTGACGATAGTGTCTTTCCTAACATCCCCTCTCTCTTAGGCCAATTTATATTATTTTCTATCTTTTAGGTGGAGCTTGAGTGACTCTAGACAAGCATATCTTAGTTATGGTTGGTGAAAAGTTTTCCCGTCTCCATTTAAAGTAATAGGCTCCAAGAAATTCAGAGCACATGCTCAGTGAGGGGTGGTCGCACCTTGGAAGCTGGTAGCTTTTGGGATGGAGGTGTGTTTTGGTATTATAATGACATTATAATGAGCAAAAGTACACTAGAGTACAGCATTTGTCAAAACCTGACAGGTCGTTGGCTCAGGGTAGCAAAAGTGCGGCTTATTGGTCTCGGTGTGCACAAGAACAGTCGAGTTCCCACCTGGTCACAGAGCCTAGCCGTGGTGTCTCCACTCCACTCTATGCTCCATGCTGTTCCTTAGAGCCAGCATACCATGTTCCCCCAGTGGGATAGCATCTAAGGTTGGAAGGTATGAATGGTCAGGTAATGCAGCTCAGGTAATGCAGCTACACCCTACCCTGAAAGCCTCTTCAATGCTGTACATTTTCTTTAAAATGTGAATGTTAATTTTATTTTCCTAGTTACTTTAGGCAATTGCACCACAGTCAACAAAGCCTGTCTCACAATTTTTTAATGTTAACTAATAGCAATTTCCAGGTTGGCAAATTTATTGACAAAGTGTTGAGCCTAAGCTTATAACACCTAAGTTCATTAACAAAAATATAAGTATAGAAAAAAAAAATGTATATCAGGCGTAAAGAAAAAGAACAGAAAGCTGGTAACAAGTTTGCAGGCTTTAGTCATCAGAGATTCATGGAGAGACAAGATTCTTTAGGAGCTGTGACAGTAGCAGGAAGGTAATAACCGCAGAATAAAATACAGTGGTGGTTAGTTGGTGTTAATAGGATTCTACTTTTGTGAAACATGTTGGGAGATTTAGAATAGGCTACAAAGAGAGACAGAATGACACAAATTGGATTTAGCTACTAGTTTCATATGAATTTATGGGAACAATAAAGCAGGTAGAGTCACACTTGGCAGTTTTAGGGGATTAAAACAAGGGAGTTCCAAGGCAGAAGCTATATAAAACACTTGGAGGCACAAAGTTCACTAAACAACAAATAGAAACCTTTGCACTTCCAAAAGGAAATTGCAGACATTTAGTATTTTGTTTTTCTTAGTCATGTACAGATATTTTTCCTAAACTACAGGAAAACTACACCTAAACTAGGTGGTATTAAAATTTTACATACACAAATTGACCTCAAAACTCTATCATTTTTTTTGAACAGATCTCTTTCAAGTGATTTGTTATGATTCATTTCTATTATTTGATATTTTATAACATTTATATAGTATTGCATCATGTTATAAGTAAGTGTTGACTCTGTTACTATAGTAATCATGGTAAAATTATTGAGAAATTTGTCATGCATAATAAATGTAGAGAGAACAATACAAAGAGAACAACATATTTTTATCATATATTTATTTGTAAAACAGGTTAATTAACTTCACTAGTATTTGTCACAAGGCATTCAAAAAAGTGCCTAAGTTACTAGCTAAATAAATGGTGACAGTATAAACAAGAAACAAAAATATGTACAAAAATCCAAAATTTTAACCAAGACTACAAGTTTTTCTAAAATTTAAAAGTATGTCATGAGTTAGTAGATTTCTGGAAAAGATGATTAGCAAATGACACTTTTTCTGGAATATTGAATAATAAATTTAGAGTAGGAGAATTTAGGAAATAACAAAGTTTGTGTAGATTAATGGATTTTTCCCTTTGTTCTGTTTCATTCTTTGAAACTTTTAGCTAGTACCAAGTGTAACAGCATAAGAACATCATACAAAAGATGCAACCCACATTTTTAAAAACATTTCTGCATAAAAGTCTTTCTGACCAATGTCAGGAAAATACGATGGAAGGGATCTTACTTGGAAGAAGTGGAGAAGGAGAGAGGAGAAAAAAGACAGAAAAGTAGTTTGTGGGAACACTGGGAGATGAGCTTAAAAGAAAATGTATGAATTAACGTGTACAGGAATTACAGCAGTGTAGTTTTCTTACATTTCTAATGTCCATATATATATATGTATGAACAAGAAAAACTGAATGTTAAATGGAACATTCTGACATTCTAATTCTAACATTTATCTCAATATTACTTATAGATTTCCTTCTTTATCTGGGGATAGGTGGAAGGAGTGTACATGTGGCTGTGCATGTGAAAATAAAGATAAAAAAAGATCTCCTTTTGTTCCTGAGTATGTGGCTATGACTATTTCATAATTATCAAATCCATTCACACCAGACAGGTCATATATTTCTATAACTGTTTTTCTCCTGCCTGATATTCTGATTGTTTATGAGAATGATTTGATACATTTTTGAGCCCTGATGGTAATATGAAATGCCTAATCAGAAGTGTATTATACATATAAAATGATGTCCTTCAAGTATTTTAAGGTGGATAAGGTCTACTTCTTTCAAAGAGTATTTTAAGGTGGAAAAGGTCTACTTCTTTCAAATTGTCCCATTATAACTATCACAAAACCTTCCTTAACCCTGATGCATTCAAACCTTTGCATTAATGATGAGAAAAAAAAATATTTTTGGATGTTTTTTTGGGATGGTATTTTTGGATGGTTGTTGACTTGTTTGAAGATTATTTGTTAAGTAATTAATTGGTTGATTGGTTGTTTTCTGTTGTTGTGGTGGTGTTTTTTTTTGTTTTTCTTTTAAGTTACTTTTTTTTTTTTTTTTTTTGATTAGGGGTGCACTCAAAATTTGTAACCATTTCTTTTTTAGCAACAAGTTCCTCAGTAGGAATATTTTTCCAATCTCTTAAATCTTTACCAGAGGTATACTTCAGGGTGATTAGCTGAAGAAATGCATGACAGAACCGAGACATTTGCATAGGTAGGTAGGAGCCCACAAGGTAAATTAAATGGCTTAATTTGCTGAAGTCATTTTAAAAATATGTGTCATGAGAAGGAATACACTGTGTGCAAGGATTTTAAGATAAACGAGTGCTCTTGTGTGGTATGCAAAGAATAAGGGTGTTAAGCAGCACAAGCTGTTTCTAGATTAGTCCTTAAAACTTGCAGATGTTTGGAATGCCCTAAAGAAATCCCATGGGAAATACAAGTACTATGCATGCTATTATTTATTACTTTTAATTTCATGATCATAGAATTTGCTTTGCTTTTACTGTCTTTCTTACCACTTGGATCTAACACATTGGCTTTGTACAGGCAGATTTTCAACAAGGGATCATAGCAACTGCGATGCTCAGCAATGCAACATTTCTGATTTAGCAGCCAAGCTCATGAAGAAGAATAAAAAAGCTGATTTATATTTACAAGATCCTGGTACATTGAACAGGGAAATAGGTACCTAGACTGGGATTCATAAAAGGCAGAAAATACACACCAATGAGAAATATGCCTGGAACTCTGCTTCATAACATTTTGTCTTATAGCGGTTGAAAATCTGAAAGATGTTCTGGTGAAGGGCAAACAATTGCAAAATACCACTTTTCTTCAAGTAAAATTCTCAGTTTCTTTTTCTTTCTATATAACCTGGAGGAATCAAGTGGGAAAACCATTTGTGTTCATTTTTGCTGTTATCTATTCTTCATATCTAGAAATCAAGAATACATTTAGTATATAGATAAAACCTACAATGCATACTTAAGAATGAGATGTACTTGTCATTACAATGATATTTTGGATCATAAAGTATTTGTAAAACTAAATAAAGAATGAATTACATTAGTCCTTGACTAAATACATGACTTATTTGACAATCTGGCAAGACCAAAACTACCTGTTAGCATATATTTAATTCTTACATGTGTATATGAATTTCCATCACTAAAGTCTGAAAATTTCTTCTTCATGGTAAGGTGGCATAATGTGGATATGTCATTATGGACTTGTATGCATAAACATGTGTCTGCATGCATGTGCAGACTAATATATATCCCATATTCCATGCACTCATTCCTGGTAAATCCTGTTGCTTGACAGGTGAGAGGGTCTAAATTTTCAGCATTAAGAAAACCTCTTTCTTAAGAAAAGTAGTAAGTGAAGGACTCAAGGACATACAAGACTCAAGATGTTGACTCTTTAGGAGGAACAGCTCTGGAAGTCAGAACAACCTGACAGAGCTCAACATGAGACCTCATTACCTTTTTTTTAAAAAAAAAATATTTTATTTATTTCGCATAAATGAAAGAATGACAAGTATGAGTGCAGACATACATAGTCATATGTATTTGACATTCATGTAATTGAAATTTTGTACACTTTTTATGTTAAAAAATCAGAACTGACTGAAATGTTTGTGATATCCTGGAAACTCACCTAAGTTGAGAGAAGAGGGCAATGGAGGTATTTTTAAACTGATCTCCAGTCGGCTAGCAGTCTGAGCCAAAAAAGAGGTGTGGGGAATTTCTGAGAACAAAAGGATCATTTTCCCACAGCTCTATTCATAATTCAAGAAGGATTTTAATAAACTGAAGAGGGCTCAGAGAAGAGCCATGATTAAAGTACTGTACAATGTGCCTCTATTCTAAAATAATGAAGGATCTCAGGCTGTTTATCTCACCAAAATAAGGTTAAAGGGCATGCCTCCTACACAGGAAAAGACATTTGATAATAAAGGACTCTCCAATCTACTGTGCAAAGACAAAGATTAAATAAAACCCAGAATGAAGTCTGACAAATGAAGACTGGAATGGTAATGCAGTTTTTAGTAGTGAGCACAGTTAACCACAGGAGCCACTTAACAAGTGTTTTGGTGGGCTTCATGTCAGCAGCAATTGAAGCAGAATATTTCTCTTGAGGATATACTTTACTTTCAGAAGGAAGTATTTCAGAGAAATGTGTGACCTGTTGTGAAAATTTCATACTAGATAGTAACTGTGAACTCTACTAAATTTTCAGTCTATGACTGTAAAGTAGGTAAGACTTTTCTTAGTAATTTTGAGATTGCTTTTAATGAGTCAAGGTCTTCATTGTAGATTATCTTTGTTAATTTTTCAGTATTGTAGATCCCATAACTTTGAGATCCTGAAATAGCTACATATATTGGTCCTTTCCTGAGCCACAGGAAAAAATAAATAAATAAATGCCTGGACAAGGGGGAATTGGTTAAGTTGCGCCAGGGGAGGTTTAGGTTGGATATTAGGAAGAATTTCATTACTGAAAGGGTTGTTAGGTGACATTGGAATAGGCTGCCCAAGGAAGTGGTTGAGTCACCATCCCTGGAGGTCTTTAAAAGACATTTAGATGTAGAGCTTAGGGATATGGTTTAGTGGGGACTGTTAGTGTTAGGTCAGAGGTTGGACTCGGTGATCTTGGAGGTCTTTTCCAAACTAGATGATTCTGCGATTCTGTGAAATGAAATGAAATGAAATGAAATGAAATGAAATGAAATGAAATAAAATTAAATAGAGGTAGCTGAATTTGAACCAAGAATGGCTTTGCCATTGCAAAGTCAACAGTTAATCAAATAGACTGTCAGGTATTTGTTTTTTTCTTGGATGATATTTTAAAAGTTCATAGGAAGTCATAGGCACTAAAAATTAACATATCTTCTTTCAGTAACAGAATAAAGAAAAAACACCCTGTGAACTAAACCTGTCTGCAGTGAATTAATTACTGATTGAGGGTGTTGAAGTCTTTAGTGAACTTGGAAAATAATTTTTGAAGGTTGCTGGAAAATAATCTTTTCTGTTCAGTGACAATCTCATAAGAGCAAATGAATCTAGAGAGACCCTTCTTGCCTTCATACCTCACAAAGTAGGCCATGTCCCTGGTACAGTTCTTAATATTGTTATCATGAGTTGTAGAAAAATAAAATGGTACAAAATATACCTGTAGTTTAATTAAAGCTGTGGTGAGAATGAAATATGTAGAAGTAAATCCTGGAGCTTCTCTTTCCTTCTTTCCAGACACAAGAACACATCCTTGTGACTATGCTTGGCTAAGGGATATGCAGTCAGAAGAATGTGCCTTTCTCTGAATATGCAGCTCAGGAGTATGACATAAATTTGCAAGTTAATTTTAAAATTAATTTTTCCTAAGATTTCAGGAGGTGTGACTCTTGAATTTCCAATCATGTTACCCATCTTATTTGTGCCAAAATGTTAATGTGATCATGTAAGCTTTCAACAGTACCATAGAAATTATTACTTCTAGCCTTTATTTAAAAAACAAGCACATAATATTTATATATGTGTGCATGCACATACATGTGTACACACATGAAAACATAGTGTGCTGCATGCAGTTTGTCTTATGGGCTGTGCTCTGCAATACACATCAAGTTGTCCATGCTGTTTTTTAATATTTGTAGGAATATGGTATGGCTGAGAGTCTGTAATTTCAGTTCTGTTATAGGTTGGTGTTTGAGTGGGTCTTGCTTTCTCAATGTTTCTTCTTTCCATTTTACCAGGCTTAGATAAAGACCCTGAAGAAATTCTTTGCTGAAAGCCAAGAAGAGGTTCTTAATCTGTCACTATTTATTTAAAATGTCTTCAAAAAAATAAGAAAAGATAACTGTAGGTTCTGTCCCTGTTCTAGATAGTCTTGAATCTTAAACTTTATCATCCAGTCCTTCTTAGTAAAGCATTACTACTGGTTAATAGCCAGAGAGCTGATGTACTGTAATCACTGTTAAGTCATTATTGTAAACTGCAGTGTTATTTCTCAGTATCCTTGTATCTGACCTTTTAAATGTATTTATACTTTGATATTAAGTTGGGAGCATTTTGCATTTAGTCCTATCTAATGTTATGTACACATAATTACACTTAATGTACCTAATAAAATGCTAAAATTAGGATTATTAGTAAAAGTATTAATTACTCATGAAAAATATTAGTTTTCTTCGGGGAGGAAGAGTGGGAAGTGGGAGGAAGATGCTTTGTCTTCTGGAATGAAGGATGGATGGTGCTTGGTATAATTTATTCTCACCATCAATTGTAAATGACAGGAGAATACAGATGATCTAGAACAAGAAAAACGAACCTCAGACATGGAAAATGCCATGGAAAATGATGTCAGAAGATCATACATCAGTTGGGAAATTTTAAGCTCAAAAATCAACACAGCAGGTTTTGTTTGTTTGTTTATTTGTTTTTAATACTGGACAGCAAAAATTAGCATAAAGAATGAAAGTGGTAAAGTCTATGTACTGCTGGAATCCCAAACTGCTTTAACTATTCTTTCTCTGGGCTGCCAGTTGGAGGTTCATTTTTTATTATTATTATTATTTTTTTTTTCCACAGTGATCAGAATTATAGCATCTGACAGGTTTATATATCATTGTTCAGTTGTGATTAATGTTTCACAGACTCAGAATAGGATGCAGTCTTAAGTTAGTACCAGGACATACCTGAGCTAGCTGCTGAATATGTGATTGTACCTTCGATATGTTTAGCTACCTGTGTCCTTGGAGGAGCTGAAGATCTTTTTCCAAATATGATCAGCAAATCATCTCCCCATATAGCCTATGTTATTTTTTGTATAAATGTTTATAATATATTTTATTTTAATGTAAATTTTTGTGCAAATAAAAAGCTCCAGCTCAGCAAGAAATTCAAGTGAATCAAAAAGCTCTGCACAAAAAGAAAATGTGACTAATGTCATTTTTATTTTCTACCTAACATTTGCTAAAATATTTTTCACTGTTTGACCAGCTCTACTCAACAGGAGCCAACATCCACATGTTGTCAGTAGCATGCACAACTGCACTAATCAGATCTTGAACAGCAATTCCTTTTTTGCTTAGCCTAGCTGAGGTCTCCATCAATACAGCTGATTGCTATGGTTACAGACTTCCTGCTGTATGTTAGGATTGAAGAGGCCATAAGATAAACTATTTTAGTCCAGATGTGTAAATATTAGCCTTTCCTTGTTTGAATTTTCTATGCATTTATTTTAATTATTTTTCACCCTACAAAAATCATTTTTTGCACAACTGCATGGGCATTTAACAATTAAAACAAACTGACTTATAAGCAAACATCAGGACTTTGACAACACAGAATATCTTTGTTTCCCCTTGTTCTCTATGATAATCTGAACAGAATTGCCTACAGCAACCCAAAACAACAGAGAACACGTGTATTTTTGACATTTTCCTTCAGATTTTTGATATTGTTTCTTATGTTATAAAGCTTGGGATACAGTCGGTTGGAGTGATGGAGCTGGTATAAATGTGTGCAGCAGTTACCATTGTGTCAGGAGCTGGCAGCAAGAATGAAAGAAAAGAGAATCTTGGCAGAATCAAAACTATAGTGGTCAGTTGAGTATCATTGCCAAATATACTGCATTAAAAAAACCTGCATGTAAAAAAAAAAAAAAAAAAAAAAAAAAAAAAAACTCATCAATGAAATTTAGTTCATTTCCAGGCATGGGTAGAATAGAGGAGAGTGGTTAAAATGAAATGATTCAGTCTTGTCAACTTTCTTCCATCACTGATTAACAAGGGAACATATCAAACCTGTCCTCTTGTCTACTCAAGCAACCTATTTTATTTGTACAGCATGTGAGCTATGAAGATATTTTTTTTTAAAGCAAAAGAGACCTCTCGTATCAGCTCACGACCTGACCATGGGAAAGAACCATAAAATATCAAAAAATACTCACATTTATCCTCAAGTATGCTGTACTAGTACATTTGCAAATTATCACAATTGATGTAGGATTCAAATAATTTTCAAACGATATTTAATTTCAGTCAATATGTTAATATCCACAGAACCCCTTTTGCTTGCAAACTTTATTACTGATTTTCTAGACTATTAAACTGAAGCAAGAATTTTGAATACTTATATAATGGAATATGGAGTGCTTCTTAAAAATAATTCTTTGGGTTTCATACCCTTTGTTTGACTTGACATAACATATTTGTTGGAAGTAAAAATTAGTTGAGAATTAGGGATTATTCATGTGGTAGGACTACAAAAAATACCCTATTTTATGGAAGGAAATTATACAAGATTTTTTGTTTGTGGAAGTTAATTCCTGTTTTATCTCAATTTAGTTGTGCTATTGCAAACCCCTCTTTCCTGAGAGCAAACAACTTATCTCTCTACTCTTAGTAACTGCATCTCATAGTAGCTAACTTCTAATGAGGGATTTGCTGTCTCTTCAAGCTTTCCTCTTGCAAATGTTTTAGCTAGAACTTTATTTTCACAGTGAACTAACCTCAAGGAAACCAGCTATGAAGTCAGCAAAGCTAAGGCTTTGGTGGCTAGAATTTTTATTAGGGTTTACAAGCTGCATGCCCTGGAAGGTGCACAGAAAAAGGTCTAGTATTAAGCAGTTTGTATGTTTGTCCAATTCACACAACAGTGTGACCAGCAGGGCTAGGGAGGTGATTGTCCCCCTGTACTCGGCTCTGGTGAGGTCGCACCTCGAATACTGTGTTCAGTTTTGGGCCCCTCGCTACAAGAAGGACATCAAGGTGCTTGAGCGAGTTCAGAGAAGAGTGACGAAGCTGGTGAGGGGCCTGGAGAACAAGCCCTACGAGGAGCGGCTGAGGGAGCTGGGATTGTTCAGCCTGGAGAAGAGGAGGCTCAGGGGCGACCTTATCGCTCTCTACAGGTACCTCAAAGGAGGCTGTAGCGAGGTGGGGGTTGGTCTGTTCTCCCACGTGCCTGGTGACAGGACGAGGGGGAATGGACTTAAGTTGAGCCAGGGGAGGTTTAGGTAGGATCTTAGGAAGAACTTCTTTACCGAAAGGGTTGTTAGACATTGGAACGCGCTGCCCAGAGAAGTGGTGGAGTCACCATCCCTGGAGGTCTTTAAAAGACGTTTAGATGTAGAGCTTAGGGATATGGTTTAGTGGGGACTGTTAGTGTTAGGTCAGAGGTTGGACTTGATGATCTTGAGGTCTCTTCCAACCTAGAAATTCTGTGATTTTGTGATTCTGTAATAAACAAAAATATTTGTCACGTTTCTGTTGCAATATGTATTTTTTTCAAACTATCTGGCAATGGAAGGCAAGTAGTCAGAGATGGCAGGATTGTGCAATTAAACGCAGCAATGTTTTATTAAATATTGTAATCTCAAGCTAGTTCATAAGATGAAAGCTGGCATGTATCATTGGCAGGCATGTATGGTTCATGTTATTCAAATGCAGGAATGTGTAACAAATTATTGCTATTCTTTTCTTTGATTGAGGGAAATAGATATTCACAGGCAAGATCAGATGATCTTAATAGCAGATCAGACAAAATAGCAGACTTCAAAAATATGTCTAAAACCAAAAAAAACACATCATGGTGAAGAATAGGCTCTTGCATTCTGGTTGGTGCAGCGTGGCAAAGTTTCTACCTGCTATGTTACTGGTATGTCCAGTTCTTATCCCATATCTGTGGGATACAGGAAGGAGCTGGAATGTCTCAGTCAGCTTCATAGTCAAATATCTCAATTTATTATGAACTGAAATGTAGTAATAACAACAACAACAACAACAACAATAAGGCAGGAAATCACAATGTTTCTTTTCAACTTCATATTTTAAGAAAATGTGAGTAACACTGAACCTTTAAAATACATTACTTTTTGAATCCAAAATGCCTTTAAAAAAAATGAAATTATTTAGATATGAAATTCATTCACACTCTTTAGAAAGATATATGTGCGTGATTCAGTGTTTAAATCAGATTCTGTACCAATGCTTTTCACATTGGCAGGGCTGATGGGATGACTTTCTTCTGTAATGCAGCGGAGAGAAATCATTTTTGTTATATTTAAAGAATATCTTTTATTCAGCTGTATTTTGGAGATTTTCAGCTCAGTTTTTAAGCTTGATTTGGGTCGATCTGAATTGATTTCTTTGCAAGAATAATGCATCTTAAGACCAAAAAAAAAAAAAAAAAAAAAAAAAAAGTAAAGCAAACTGAGGTCAGAGATCCCATTCAGGTAAATCATCCTGATACTCTTAAATTCAAATTCTGTTTGTTTGTTTTTTACTGTTGGGCAGTGATTTCCGTCTCTAGCCCTATATGTTTCCCAAAGTAGATATGATTAAACTCTCCCAGCTTTAGTAAATGTCAGTTCTCTATTGTTTCCATATGTTCAGTATAAGATTTAAATAAAAATCTCAAGAACAGAAAAAAACTATATTTTTTATGTCCATTAGCTTAAGTAATTTAGCATTTAGAGTACATGTAAAATATATTTTACAGAATAGCCAGTTAAGAGGAGACAGACTATATTAATTTCTGATTAATCTCAGTTTTGTTTGGTTGGTTTGTTTGCCACTGTTTGCAATTGTTTATTGCAACCTTGTTTATCCAACCTAAAGTGTCAAGTCATTTTATTCTGCATAAAGGTACATGTGTTAATAGCTTAGTAATATCAAGCATAAGAAGCAAACAAACTACAAATTAAGGATCTTAAATCCTTAATAAATCACAAAACAGCCATAAATTCTTGCAATGTGCTAACAGATGAATACGCTGAATGTGAGAAATGCTGAGGGGAAAAAAAAAAGACGCAGAAGCTTATGAATCCTTTTGAACATAAACAGCTGCAAGTGCATGAGTACTTTACAGACAGCTTGCATGTCCAACTGCTCTATGACACTGAACCCTGTAAGCACTCATGATTATTACATTTCACGTAATATTCAACCATATAGTTTTATAGTAATATGACTATTATTGTATTAAGCATAATGCAATAATTGTAAGTTTATAGTATTATGTATTATACAATAAACTGTTGTATGACTCCACCATACTTTAAAAGTCAAGCCATCAAAAGTTTGATTGCCCAGTCAGTTTCAAGACAACCTATGAAAGTGAAAACTGAAATAACATGAAACCTTGACATGGAAATATACTGACTCTTTTCCCTGACATCAACATGCCTGAAAGCTTTGACTGCAAAACACAGACCTCTGTCCTCAGTCATGAGAAACAATGGGATCATTGTGATCCATGAAGAGCAACCATTGATTAGCCATCAGCAGGGATGAAATAGCTTCATATCTTGTGCAGGATACAAGAAGAGTGCTGAACATTAATTATTCTTATTTGAGTTCTATTTTTGACAGGTTCTCTGCAACCAGTCTGTATCTATCATGATGTGAATTTGCGGATTCACTATGAGACAATGTTTTTGTTTGTTTGCATTACAGACAAATGTATTACCTATTTGAAACATATTAAAAATACATTTATCACAAGGCATGAGTCTTGCAGTTTGTTTAGCGATTACTATCACAACACAGAAAGAATGAGTTCAAAACAAATGTTAGATGTGTAACTTGTAAATCAGACCAGTGCTTTCAAAATATTCCAGCTGTGCCTTCTCCTGTGATTTAAATTTAATGTGAGGAGAGTTCAGGCTACTCACTTCTAGGTAAAACTAACCCTTCAGTGCAAATATAAACATGCCTAAGCATGACAAGGAAATCTTTATTTTCTGTAGAAAAATGTCTAAAAATGAAAAACACATTTCTGTGACTTTAATTTGAAAATTGAATTGCAGATTTTACTGTTTACAGATGTTTGATCTGTCATTTCATTTAGTTTGATCAAACAAATGAACTATTCACAAATCCACTAAGTTGAAAAACACTTTAGTTACGCAGACTTGCTAAAGAGGAAGTGAAAAGCAAAGATTTGTAGCTACATGGATTTTGCTCAGGTCAGTTAGGGATTTTTATCCTTCTTGTAAGAGAGTAAACTTAAAACAATCTTTTTCTTTTCACATGAATATCTTCAGGTGTCAATAAGAATAAAATTAAGAAGACTGTAAGGATACTCCCAAAACATCAACAGCTATGAATCGAGTATATATAACAAACTTACTGTGTTCAGTAGAGTATTGCAAGCCATGCTTATTTATGGTTTATAATGTTTAGAGTCAAATTAGATGATTTTTTTTTAACTACATTTTTACATTTTTTATTAGATCTGTAGAGGTAGCATAATTCATTGAAACTGTATGCAGTGGACTGATAGGTTTTATTGTTGTTCCCCTTCTTTTTCCTTTAAAGATGAAGATATCCTTACTATGAAATTCTCAGAATTCTTGAACTTGTAGATTTTATCTGTAACTGCAAAACTCAGAGTATTGTTAATCTTTACACTCCCTTCACAGTACTCCATAGTGTCACCATACAGAAATACATTCAGCAGATGCAATGGTATTTGTGAAGCATTTCTAAAACACCTAGCAGATTCTGTTACAAAAGATCTTTTGAAAGACTCTCAAAAGGGTGCAGGGAAAACAAAACAAAACAAAAACAATAAAACATATAAACCATGGTGCCAACAGCTAAATGATAGTTTTAAAATAGTGTTTCGACCAAGCCAGTATAATGACTGTTCTTGCACAGAATTTATAATTTGTTTTATCCTGTGCTGAATGTCACAAATTACCCTTCTAACCATGTTCAGATGTCCTGTAAGCTTATTCAGGAACATAAATTGCTTAAACAGCAGTATTATGTCATTCTTTAAATTTCTCTTCCTTTAAAAGATGCACAAAAGTTTGGCTGCACAAAAATTTTATAGTAAAGATACATAATGCACAGACTTCCTTCTGTCATGTCACAACAGATGCCAGAGATCAAGCAGTGATAATAAAGGATTATAAGCCTTTAAATCCTATGGCAAACTGGCCTGTGGTGTGTCCTGTATGTCATAGTGTTCAGAGACAGTGGGAAACAGAGTGCTACATCTACTGTTGTAGATGTTGTAATCTTGTCCTATAGACTATCTTTCAGAGGTGGATTAATTTATGTGGCATTGTAGTATAAGCTGTACAGAAACTCTGGAGTACAAAGTCCGAAGCAGGGCGAACTTCAAAGATAGATCAAATTGCTCAGGGATATGTAGTTATGAAAATCTTCTATGTTGGAGCATGCTCATAATTGCAGACCAACCTGTTTCAGTGCTTATCCACCTAAATTCTTATTTTTTCTATTATATCTGATTGGAATTTCCTTTGCCACAACTTTTGTTTGTCTCTCTTCTTTTTTCTTCCTTTGTCCTCTTTTTTTTTTTTTTTTTGAGTATGGGCTTGAACCCATACGAAATTTTACCTTACGAAAGGTAAAATTATCTATGCCACTGCAGACTTAAAGTTCTAACTATAGTGTAGTCAGACATAGCTGTTTCTATCTACCCCTTTCATCTTGATGGAATTATTCTATTATCTCATCATCCCTCACAAGAGGGACCTCATTTTAGCCACTATAATGATTTGTGCCCACCAAAAGCTCAGACTGCTTGTGAAACAAAGATGACAACCCAGCTACAATGAGCCTAGATGTAGTAGTGTGGAACTAAATTATTGAACAAATTAAACTTGGAACTGCTCTAAGACCAACTAAGTGCACAACAAATACAAAAGGCAAGAGTCGGCACAACATTTCCAGGTCTCATGAAGTGTGGTCTCATGAATGGTGGCCACAATAACCTTTATTATGTCTATAAAAAGCATAGATGGCAATAGAAATTTTAGCTGTCTACAGAATGTGAACATATACATACATACTGCTCAGGAGATATTTTTATCTAATAGTCTGCCTTCTGCACAAAATCATGTTGGAAAATAGACGCTTTTACCTATACTTATGTGTCTAAAACTTTAAGAAATCTGTATCCAGGGTCATTTCCATTGAGAATGATTCCCTTGAGTAGAAGTTTCATGTGTTGTAGGCAAGAACAATGATTTGCCAAGTTTTCAAAGGTTAAAATACATCTGAAGCATGAGCAATACCAATTTTTTTCCTAACAACTACTTTTTCTTTTCCCTTTTTCTTTTTTAAAACAACAACAACAACAACAAAACACGTCATTCCCAGAAAAAAAAAAAAAAAAAAAAAGTTTTTTTAAAAAACATATTTTGCAAATTATTCATGAAAAGACTGCATTTAATATTGGGAAAGTAGTCAGAATCTGCATTTGAATAGAGAAGTTTCAAAATGCTTTTAACAAGGAGGAAGTAAAAAGGAGGGTGATAAAACTGTGCACAATTATTAATTGAAAAAATATCCTGTATTTTCTCCCATATTTATTCTCATGACAAGTGAGTCTGAATAAAAGTAGCATTACTGGCTGTAACATATGACAAGTTCTGAGACTGTTTACATGTTTGAGCTACCAATTATTACTAACCTTTTAGATAATGAAAATACATTTTTTCTTTTTATCCAATTACATATTTTTCCTTGTATCATTGGTTAAGTGAATAGTTCTTTCAGAATGATTTATTTATTTATTTATTTATTTATTTGTAGCAATGAAACAATAAGAGCATGTCTTCACTAAGATGTTACATTGATCTAGTTTGTTCTCTCTAATTGCATTGATTTAATGCTATTGAACTGAAAACTTGTACTACTACAGTTATGCAGATTTAAGGGAGACTATAATTAGTACATCCACATGCCTCTGTTTTTCTGAAATTCAGCCACAACTATATCCCTTTTTTTAATAAACTGTGTGCAGCCTGTCACTAACAACAAGCTATAAACTCAGGGATTCTGCAACTAAGCATAAAAACTCACAAACTCCCAAGTCCTTTTCAAGTATCCGTTAGTCTGGTAGCATAGTACATACAGTTCAGTACATTCAAAATATAAAAGACTTTCTACTCTCTTGTGGAGTATTAAAAGGTCACAGCAAGTTTGTTGTAAAAAAGCAAATGTGCACATTCATGCACACAAGGAGAAACGTATTCTTCCAATCTTCTCATTCTCTGGACACCTTCCATGACAATGCTGCCTTAAAACATTGCCAATTCAATGTTAATGGAATGGGATGGAAATGGAAATGGAAATGGAAAGTCCATGTAGGACTGGGATCATGTCAAGCATTGACAAAAAGCATCCCTTCACATTTTCCTTGCAGTTTACGTCTCCCACTTGAGAAGCCTGGCATTTTATCCAGTTAGTAAGGGCACACTGGCAATGGTGTCACTCTGTGTGAGTACTCAGTGGGTAAAATACCCTGATTTACTTCCATATTACATACATGAAGATTGATTGATCTGTGAAGTTATGAAAGAAGATATGAAAGGAGCGGGGAAAGAGTCATCTTGGTAAAACATGACCTTCTTATCCTGTGTGCCATACTTGTTGGCAAAACAGAGGTCTAAGCTGACCATTAAAAGTGGCAGAAATTAAGAACAGCAAAGGCTACTGTCCCATGGCTTGGTCCCATCTTTAATGATCTGTCAAGCACTGTATAGCAAAAACCAATTAAACATTTGGTATAATTATTTATTGATTGTTTTGTTTCTGTGTTCACTGGTTTTAGATCAGTTGCTAGAAATCCTGACACTAACATTTAGTGATACTTTGAAGAAGGTGGTGCTAGCTTGTGGGGGGGGCGGGGGGTAGAGGTTGTTGGGAGCAGCCATAAAGCTTTTCTAACTGTAATGAGAAAAAATACTTACAGAAAATGCCTGCTGAAGTCCTGACAAGAAAATGCCTACTAGCCTGAGACCTGTCAGCCTTGGAACCAGGTCTGTAAGCACCCTCGAGAAACAAGATAGCCTCTTTGAAGTGAAGCTTGTAAAAATTAAAGTTGTATTTTTGCAGTGGAAAATTTCACTGACCTTGCATATTCAATAGTGTTTTTACAGGCATAACAGCAGGGGATATGTTAAGCAGACAGGGGAACAGTGGAAGGTTCCACTGCCCTTAAAGAAGGAGGATGGCTAAGAAAAACACAACAAGCAGTTGTGGAATCAGCAAGTAAAAGAAGATGCAAAATCATGGGCCCTTCCAGCCCTGCTCCCTCCCCCCCTCAACACACACACACACACAAAAAAAGAGAGATTAAAGGCTGGTCAAATAAAACTGTACATGCATGGAATAGTAACAAGCATTGGATAGGCTGTGAACCTGTAGTACTCAGCCAATGAGGAAATGGGAGAAATGAAGTGTTGGGCAATAGGGAATATAGGCTAAGCTACACTTCTGCAATGCACTCATGCTGGCAGGACACTGGCCACTGAAATGGCGAATGAAAATGCTGCTACACTGAGATCCTCACCTGAGCCTGTGTTATTGGCTGCAGATTGCTTCTCACAAACTGAGCACCTAGGAGACATGCTGAAGAATTTGACCAATAAGATCAAATCAAGGATTTGCAAGAGCAACTTATTATCCTACAGGGTGAAAATACTCTGGAAAAGGGGGGGAAATATCTTAATAAAGTAGGAACCAGCACTGTTAATAGATTGTTTTATCTGGAATAAAGGAAAATAGTCTAGGAAAGGTAATTTTTTTTCTATGAGATCAGCAAACATCATCGTCAACTGGTTGTCTTGTGAGAAAGGAAATTAACAGCATCCATTGCTTTCTCTGAGAGGTAGTGTCCTATGCCCTCCATGGCATAAAAATGACTTGTTCTCTATACAAAATGTAGCCTCTCTCACCATGCCCCAAGCTGCATGGACTTTTTCTTTCTCTACAGGATTCCCTCCAGAAATTAAACCTTCTCTGGGGACACCTGGCACACTCTGAACTCTGTGACACAGATCATCCTTGCAGTGAGACTTGGTTCATTATTCATTTGGTTCCACTCCTAGGCTCATTGTCTTCTGAGGTCAGTTTTCTTTATTGACCTATTTCTGAGGTTGTTTTCCTTAATTAGACCATTTTTGTGATCTGTTTCACACCACTTCTGGTATTGATTTCATAGTGCTTGGTAGTGGTAATATTTTGAATATTTAAATATATATATATAAGTAAACAAAGATAAGAATATTTGCTACATTACTAGTGATAAGTTTGAGGTAATCTGTGATATTAATATATATATGTATTTGCTGCTACAATATTAACTACTGCTACCGTTGACTGCTGCTACTAGTGATTATGTATATATATATGGATGGATGTATATGTATATGTATATCACAGAATCACAGAATCACAGAGTGGGTGAGGTTGGAAGGAACCTCTGAAGATCATTTAGTCCAATCCCCCTGCTGAGCAAGATCACCTAGAGCATTGTGCAGGATGGCATCTAGCACACTGAGTATCTCCAGAGAAGGAGACTCCACAACTTCCCTGGGCAACCTGTGCCAGTGCTCTGTCACCCCCACAGCAAAGAAGTGCCCCCTCATATTCAGCCGGAACCTCCTGTGCTTCAGTTTGTACACATTGCCTCTTGTCCTTTTGCTGAGCACAACTGAAAAGAGACCAGCTCCATCCTCTCAACACCCTCCCCTCAGATATTTATACACATTGATGAGGTATCCCTTCAGTCTTTTTTTTTCCAGACAAAACAGGCCCAGGTCTTTCAGCCCGTCCTTGTATGACAGGTGCTCCATTCTTCTAACCATCTTCATAGCCCTCCTCTGGACTCGCTCCAGCAGTTCTATGTCCCTCTGGTACTGGGGAGCCCAGAACTGGTCACAGTACTCCATGTGAGGCCTGACCTGGACAGAGTAGAGGGGAAGGATCACCTCCCTTGACCTGCTGGCAACACTCTTCTCAATGCACCCTAGCATAGCGTTGGCCACAAGGGCACATTGCTGACTTGCAGTCATCCTGCTGTCCACCAGGACTCCCAGGTCCCTCTCTGCAGAGCTGCGCTCCAGAAGGTCAGCCCTCAGACTGTAGTGGTGCTTGGGGTTATTCCTCCCTAGGCACAGGACCCTGCACTTGCCCTTGTTGAACTTCATGAGGTTCCTCTTGGCCCATCTCTCCAGTGTGTCAAGGTCCTTCTGAAAGACATCACAGCCCTTTGGGGTATTAGCCACTCCTCCAAGCTTTGTGTCATCAGCAAACTTGCTGAGCGTGTAAGGGTTCATAAAAGCTTGGTGTTTACTTGCTTTATCAATCATAGGTATTCTTGCTAAAGGTGATTTGTAGTAACCTGTAATAAAATAATTTAGGACATAAAGCCTGTGTACTGCAGAATTATGTGAACACACTCTTGCAATCTTTATACACCCAATCATGACAGAGGTGCAGGGAAGATCACTGCTGTATACGTAGAGAACATATTTTCATATGTCAGCTATTGATTAGACATTTATCTATTTCCTGCGTTTCACAAAAGGCCAAAGACTATCAAGATTGGAATGTGTTCTCCCACAGTATTTCAAGAATTGATCAGTCATGATCATGGTGGTGGTGGGTTATTAAAAAAGATATGCAAAGGTTATGTCTTTTAGCATTTAAGGAATTTTTTTGTTGCTGTTGTTTTGTTTTGTTTTGTTTTTAATAACACTAGGAGTATGTTCCAGGTACTTAGAGACATGTAGTACCACGTGACCCTCTAGATATGATACAGACTAAATATTCACCAACTATGAAAGAATTCAAGGGAAATTAGTTCTACCACTGATCTCTACATTGCAAATAGCTATATAGCATCAGATGACTCTCACCCTTTTGCCTGCTTGCTGGGACACAAAAGAAAAAAGTTTTGCCTACCAGACACTAGGGCACAAAGAGTAGTGAGGCTGTCAATCACTTTTCAAGATCCAGTTTATTCCCTGCCTCCTGGCATTTTGGAGGCTTTCACTGTGCTGATGGACAAGAGAAAGGATACGTTTAACTTCACCCTGAGGACCTTCAAGAGTGTCAGCAGTGTGTACTCTGGAAAACACAGAAGTGATGATACCATATGACAAGACTCATCAATATACACTGCATGTAGTATCTGCTGCATTTCACCTAACATTTCTGAAACAAAAAGAAAGATATGTCTGCTAAGCGTACATGAAAGACTTTGAAGATTAGAGTTGGCTAGAAGGATGTACTGCAAAATGTCTTGCATGATCATTATAGTGCACTACATTGTCTTTGTCTGGAAACTAGAGGAGAGAGCAAGATACTGAATACGTTGTAACCAAAAAATGTTCAGTGTGGGGAGCAGGTTGAACACTATTTATTTATTTATTTTTTTCTCCACAAAAACAATTTAAAAGGTCAAACGTAAGAGTAGTGCAAGTAGGTTGGGTTAAGCTTTTAAGTTTTCAGAGACGTCTATGAGAAAAGTACTTCCCTTCAGTGGAATAAAATATTTGGGGAATATTTCAGACCTGGTTTGACTGATAATTGCCATTTCCAGTATTTTGTAGGACTTTGGCACCTTGGCATCGACAGGGATCTCAAATGAGAAATACTGCAAAGATACTACTCTCTCTTGTTCCAGCTAAGATGTTTCATTATCATGGAAGACAGTGTATAAATTTAAAAGCACACAGCATATAGCACAAAGCATAGTATAGTTATCGATGTACTTTAACTTAAAGATTTCTGTAGATAGATTCTCTCAAGTATATTAATTCTCCTGATAACTCTGAGTAACTTAAATCTCCATAAAACTAGTAATTTCAGTATTCTATTATAAATTTCTATTATTTCAGGGAGGTAGTGAAGTCACCGTCCCTGGGGGTGTTTAAGAAAAAGTTAGATGTGGTGCTTAGCAACATAGTTTAGTGGATGATTCTGGTGGTAGGGGGATGGTTGGACCAGATGTTCTTGGAGGTCTTTTCCAACCTTAATTATTCTATGATTCTATGATTCTATGATTATAAACTTTGAATTACAGAATTGCAGAATTATAGGGGTTGGAAAGGACCTCCAGAGATCATTGGGTTCAACTCCCCTGCCAAAGCAGGTTCCCTAGAGCAGGTTGCTCAGGTAGCCATCCAGATGGGTCTTGAGTATCTCCAGAGAAGGAGACTCCATGACTTTCCTGGGCAGCCTGTTCCAGTGCTCACCCTCACCATGGAGAAGTTCTTTCGTGTGTTGGTGCGGAACTTCCTATGATCCATTTTGTGGCCATTGCCCCTTGTCCTGTCCCAACAGACCACTGAAAAGAGGTTGGCCAAATCCCTGTCTCCCACACTTCAGGTATTTATAAACAGTGATGAGATCCCCTCTCAGTCTTCTCTTCTCAAGGCTGAACAGACTCAGGTCTCTCAGTTTACTGGATACAGTACTCCAGGTTAGGCTTGACCTGGGCAGAGTAGAAGAGGATCACCTCCCTTGACCTGCTGGCCACATTCCTTTTAATGCACGCAGGAAATAAATAAAGACATTATGAAATAATGATTTTATAAACTTCAGGAAATTATTCTTTCTTATGTGTATAGAGGTTTCTGTAGCATAAGCATTAACAAAAGTAAATTACATTTAGAATTAATGCTATTGTACCACAACAATGTTCTCATTTTGCTAAGGCAGCTATCAATGCAATTGCTCCAGTGCTACCTGCTGTCTGTTTGCTAATGTCCTACATGTTGCTTTAACATGACTAGCCATCATTCTGGGGGATGCACTAGCTTTTGCCTGCTTGTTTTTAAAGGGTGAGCATATATCAGCCTTCCTTGAATCCTCTAAGTGCTACTAATTTTTTTTTTTATTTTTTTTTTTTTTCATATCAGTAATAACACTATGTCCCTGGAAAAGTTAGTAATTTTCAATCATTTTGGCTACTCCTCGTATGCAGAAGGAAGAGGACCTAAGAACTGATATGAATGTACACAGCACCATGGTGCAGGGATAACCCAGATTTATTGTTCAGGCTCAGTCTATCTGTTTGGGAAGGTGCATAGACTGTGGAGGTCCCAAGATATATGTTCATGTGCAGTAAATCAGGATTTAAGGTACATGTTTCATTAGATTATTCCGTGAACAAACAGCCTTTGTGATCATTTAGTGAATCCTACTTGTGAAAGGTGCATCCTAAACCACTGATGGTGAAAGAGACTTTTATGGTCTTTATGTCTTGCACTGTATACATGGCATGGTCCCAATCTCAGCAAAAGATCAGATACTTTACATAGCAAAGGGTTTCAAACAAGCTGTAGAGTTTCATTCCTTGCCCTTTAGGTAATAATAAACAAGTGACACAAAGCTCAATGCAGTGTTAGTGTCTTTAAGTGGCAGATAAGCAAATGAGCATTAGCTAGTTAAATAAACACACTAAACAGCCATATTTTGATTCAACAAAATATATTGAACAACATTGCCCTTTAGGGGTTACATAAAGTGGAACTAAACTACTAAAAATGTAAATTTATTCCTCTGCATATTGCTATTCAAACTGGGAATATTCACATGTCTCTAAGGCCCTTCTGGATAATTTTATCAGTTTATGGCTGCAATACTTCAGGGCCAAATAATAATATTGTTTTCTTAAAATGAAGTCAGAATAAGGCAATTATAGATATATATGTATGTGTATATATGTATATATATATATGTTTTCTGTTTGACAGTTCTGGGGGGTCCCAAAGTCTTCATCTCCTTGTCACTTTAATTCACCTAATTTTGGCCTGTTTATAGTAATTTATGGTGTCAGGAAATACAGGGAAATGTGAACAAAATTTAAGTAATTGATAGAGTAATTTCTAGGTTTTTATTTTTATTTATTTTTTTATTATTTTTTTATTATTATTATATTCACACAATAAAATCTAGGACTAGCTTGATATACTTTTGTAGAGAAAGGTGAGAAAACCTTTGAAACTAATGAGAGTTTTAATATTAACATCAGTAGAAACATGACCTGAATTTCATATGATACAAGCGGAATTAATTAATTCATTCATTGACAGTATTATCACTAAATTTACTTGAAGCAGAGGCACATACTTTTAAAAAGAGCTATAATAACAATGGCGGGACATGTAACATAAAATAGTTAGATATTCTCCATAGCATGTATGGAGAATAATGTTAAATTATTCTTGTTAAATTTACGTCTGATTTGTAGACCAATATATCTTGATAGAAGTTGTAATCTTCAAAATACACCACCAGGGAAGCTAGTTCCATTCATGTTTTGAACACCAGTGTGACATTACTTACAGAAAAAAAAAATAAAAAATAATAATAATAAAAAAGTGTCATGATTCCAAGCAATGCTAAATGTTGTCTTTTTTTGGTAACCTTAAGGCAGCTAAAGAAAAGATCCATCACTGCCATAAAAAGCAAGAGATTACTGTGCCACCAATGCCCACTTTCCACTGGCCCCTTCCCCACACAGGTTTACACAGGAGAGAGCAGATTGTGTTAGATGCAATTAGATGTTTTTAGCATATAAATCGAATATTTTATTTTATTTACATTTCTGAAGCCTGCTCTCAGCACTGATGTTTAAATATAATATTTATTGCTATTAAAGAGGATAGTAAAACCCTTATGCTCTTATAATATCATAGGACATTATTGGGTTTAGCACACAAAAAAAAAGTGCAGAAGAAACTTTCCAAGGTTAGCATTTGTTTAGCCAGTATTAGCTAATATAAAATATGTACATACTTATTGACAATCACTGTATTCCAGACATTGTTAGAAATGTTAAATTATTCTATAATTATAGTTATTACATATGTCTTATTCTCCATTTTGTACAATGTTATTTTTTACAAAACTGCAAAGATTGAATAAAAAGGTGAAAAAAGAATGAAGGAAAATATGTAGAAGATCAGATGTAACTTGCAGGTAGTTTAAACGCAGTTCTTCATATGACAAGATCTATGGATGCCACCCATGGATTAAAAAATAATTATTAAAAAAAAAAAAAAAAGAAGAAGAAGAAAGAAGTAGAAGGAAAAAATGTAGGGGCATTCAAACTATCTAGATGTTTTATTTATTTATTTATTTATTTATTAATTCATGTAAGATAATAAAATTATATAAGCTTTCATTAAAAAGGAAAAAAAATCAAAAAAGAAAAATAGAAAAATTTTGCTCTTGGTAAATAAATATATGTTAAGTATCTGACCCTTTTTGCTTTGGGCATAGACATATAAACACACATTTTTTCCTCACAGATATGAGTTCCTCCAGAAAATCTATCATTCGGTGTTTTCACCCTTTACTGAGAAACAAGAACCTGGTAATTTCATAGAATCATCAAGGTTAGAAAAAACCTCCAAGATCATCTAGGCTTATCCAAACCAAGAAAGTTATGCTAAGTATTTGTCTTAAATGTTCTTTCCTAACTTGAGAAAAGAACCTATAATCTGGGAACTGTATTTATGGTAACAAAACAAAATATACAAAAGTCTCTCTTTTTGATTTGGGCTACAAACTAGTTGTAAATTTTTTTAAGTAGTTCAGAGTCCTGATTTTGTAGTGTGAAGTCAATCTTGATAACAGTTCCTTTGCTAGAATAGCATTTCTCTTGCTGTCCTAGTGATCTCTCTGGGCTACTTATTAGCACAACAAATAAGGAAAACTTGTTAAGTGATTGAAAGCAATCAGCCAAAAGTAGAAAACAGGATGTTCTGATGGTATGCTAAAATAAAAGATTTTCCATGCTGATATCTGATATGGAGAAGTGTTATAAAGCTGACTACTGTTACAAGGAGCTCTAATAAACCAGGGACAAGCTCTCATAACCCATAAATCTCTGGGTATCTAAGGACTATCCCCTGACAGCAAATACAGATCACAGCTGTGGGCCCTTCCCCAGGGAGAAAGGGAATTTTTTACTGTATTACCACGGTCTGGTGTTGTCTTTTCAAGGGAAAGGGTACTGTGAGAAGCTTGTTGTATTTGGCAAACCAGTATAATTTGCTTGAATAACATTTTGCCAGTCTTGGAAAGTTGAATAAAAGATTACTTACATTGGTAATTTTATTGTGTGGAATTTATCAAGGGGTTTAAGTGACGAGGTGTGTGGTATGTGGGTTGAATCCAGTTCTCCTTGCCCCCTCAGAAGTGGTATTTAAAATCCACTTAAATTCCATACAATAATTGAATCTGATTGTTTTCCAGGACTGCTAACCCAGTGTAAAAAAACATAAATTCAGTAGTACCAGTGCATAATTTAGGCATGTCTTTAAGGAACAGAATGCCAAGAGGTCTTAGGGCATGCAGTCTATGAGGAGACACTGTGGTAGTTAGCTTTAGTAATGCAAATTGTGGAAGGGGATGTCTAATTACACTTTGCAGTTACATTAATGGAAATTAGAAATATGATGGATCCACTCTCTTCTCAGCAGTGACAGTGGCAAATCAAGGGGCAGTGGCCACATATTGATGCTGGGGAGGAGGTTTTTGCTGGGTATTATGAAAGACTTTCTTCCTAGGCTAGTCATTCAATACTACATCTATTTATCCACATCTGTGGAAAAATCACTATCCAATGATCTTTTATCTTTTAATATTTGGTTAAGTTAAAATAACTGACCAATGCTTCCAATAGAGCTTCTCTGAGATGTGGCAGGACTAGATGACCCCCAGAAATCCCCTTCAATTAAGATTTCTCCAATTCTATTAACTCCCTTACTGAGCCTCCATTTTAAGTTTTATGAATGGGCATCTGGAAAACCAGTTACATCACATCATGAAGGATGATATTAAACTTTTGCCTTTATAACTGTAAAAACTCACCACCAGACAGTGCTGAAAGTATTTGTCAAACCTTGTCTTGGAAGACACACAGGCAGGAATATTAAGTATAGCTTTCTAATCACATGTATATATATATACTGGAATGTGCAAAAGTTTTTATTCTATAGTGTTGGTTATGGCTATGGAAATATCATTACTGCTATTCTAGATGTTGTCTTCCATAACATTTACAATTTTTATACCTTAAAACATATCTGAATTTATAGATAAAATGCACCAAAAATCAGTATAAGCACAGGAGACAGACCTGTAGATCTTTGCCCCTTCTACCTGAATATATCAAAATTTAGACTTTTCATTTTTTTCCTGCATGGTTACCTTTTAGTTACGCAGTGAATCTGTTTTACGAGCATTTATGTAGACTGCAGCCACATGACCTTATGGACAAGGAATTTTTTATTGTCTTCGGGATGTGGGCTCAATAAACCCTATACTTCTCCTTCTTGCTAAGAGAATGAAGCTTCTTGCACAACATGGGTGGTCATAGGGGTAGTAACACTTAGCATTTCCTCTAACAGGAAGGTATGCGATTTCCCTAAGCAGAGACTAAAACGTAATTTGGATGGACTAGATTATTCTTTGTATATTTCCAGTACGCCCTTCTCTTGTCAGTGATTACACACAGAATTTGGATCATTATGTTAACCAGATCATATCACCTATCCCTTCATCTTCTACCTGCCATCTTCGCATATCACCTCCAGGAAAAAAAACATCAGTGAAAACTGATCTGAAGTCAACTGATCAGTGAACTGATCTGTAGTCAACAAGTAATAAGGAAATCGAGGAATCTTCAACTCTATTCTGTGGTTCTGAAAAAATAAAAAATAAAATGTTTTAACTGAAATTACCATTGTGAAATATGAAATTATTCTAAGAGCAAGCTAGCTCCCCTCAGTCATGACCTCTTCAGGTAATCACTGTGATAAGTCATACAGAGAAACAAACACCTCTCGTACTGTTTTGGCTCAGGATATCAATATATATATTCCGCATAGTTATTCTTGCCAACAACAGACATATATGTATGCATAGACCTACATAGACCTATATAGACCTATGCTATAGGTTGGTAGTTCTCGTAATCTTCTCACACTTGAGTCGTGAAATTGAACCTCAAAAACAAACCAAACAATCAAACAAACAAACACACACACACACACACAAAAGAAACAACCAACAAACAAACAAACAAACAAAACCAAACAAAAACAGAGATGATATAGAATCAGTTGCTCCTCACTGGACTGTTATAAAATGCAGGAAGCAACATCAGTTTCTCCGTATCTGTTTCTTCTCCGGCTGGCTTTTAAAAGAAATAGCCACTCCAATTTATTTATTTATTTATTTGTTTGTTTATTTATATTTTTTTTTGAGGTACTTAAATCTGCGAATTCTGATAGGATGCTCTGTACTCAACAGGACTGAATCTTTAGTGAATTTTCTAAGAGAAATATCTGATTTCTGTGTCCTTATTAAGCTTATGCCATGATCAGATTTTTCAGTCGTTTCAAGAGACAATTTAGGTATAGAGAATGGCCTTGAACACTCAAGAAATTTACATGTGTGAAGTGGTGCTAACAAATTCAGATGGGTAAACCATTATTAGAATATAGTTGAATACAGAGAGTCAAAGTGGTACTATTAGATTTAGTAACCTAAATTTCACTTAAGAATGGAAATAGTTTTGCCTATCTGGCCATTATAGTTGAGATTTTAAAAGAGCTCAGCACCCTGCAGCTCCCAGCTAGAGCCTTGGATACTCTGGTGGATATTAGCCATTTCAGTGCTACGCTGCACATAGATAACCTATTTGTCAAGAAGTCACACTGACTGACCCTGCCTGATGATACAGTAACCCTTCCATACTCATATTCGTTATACCTCATTCAGTAGCATCTCTAGTCCTCTTTTCCTCACATTTCCACTTTTCCTATATACTACTGTTTTTAGACATCCTTTTTTTCCCTTTTTCCTTTTTTTTTTTGCTTCCACCTCCCCCCATATACTATTTATTTCTAGTTAAGCTAATTTAAACCTAACCTAAAACAAGCAAATAATTTCTATAGAGAATGAAAATGAAACATAAAAAATACTTTTTGCAAGCAAACAGTCAATTCTCTACAGTAGCTGTTCTTACTGTTTCAGAGTGAGATTTTCTTATGCTCTTATAATAATAATAAATTGTACCAGTTTTGAAGGTTTTTTTTCTCAATATTATAAGAATCTTACAGTAAAGATTGTGTACAAGAGGGTTTTTATAGCCACATACACAAACTATTTCTAATAGTTAACTGGTAACTGTTTTCTAATAGGTAACTGCTTCATTTTAACGAGTAAAAATATGAAAGTCAAAGCTGTCTTGTCCTTATATGATTTTTTTTTTCCCTCAAAGAAACTAGACATGCTAGATTTTCTTTCATTCAAAATTCAGTCATTATACTGCTGTTTACCATTAAAGCCTGGATTGTTAATTTAGAATTTCTTTGGTAGATTTAATAAAACCGACTTTACATTCCGAGTTAAGTTGTTTTTGTTGTTTTAGCGTAAAGGACTCAGTTGTACCATAAGTCATGGAAAATGTGCCTTTTTTTTATAATGTGTTTCTGCCTGTTTTATGAAACCCTGAATCTATGTGCAGAGGTGCAATTTATTAAATGTCATGGATGGGTCATCTGACCAGTAGTTTGAGCAAGAAATTCATATCCCATGATTCTGAAGGCTGAAAGGTTAATACATAACAGATGCTGCTTTGCAGGAAAGCATTACAGGCAATGCTTTTCAATCAATGAGATGCTATTATGAGCAATAGAGCCAATTTCTTTTAATCAATGAACCTTTATTACGACATTTACTAAGAGAAGCTCTATGCAGTTCTTATTAACCATTCTGCAATCTTCTAAAAAAAAAAACTTTCTGTTTTTGAAACCTTTTGATGTTTTTTTTTTTTCTAGTTTTGCTCATTTTAAGATAGAGTATTCAATTTACACTGCACCTCACCAATTAAAAAAAAAGAACAAAATAAACATGGTGTACAAAACATGTATTTAAACCTGAAATGCAATAAAAGGTGTATATGAGTCCTGTTAGTCCTTTTAGGGAGTGAGTTGCAGTGAGCATTACCATGTGGCTGTGAAAACCTGTCAGAAGCAGCTCAGGCCACACACTTTTGAACAGCTTTAATTTTGCAAGCAGGCGGTTGGACTGCTGCTGCTGCTTTTCCTTCCTACTCTGAAAAACTAGGTAGGACAGAGTGGAAACATGAGCCCTTCCCTGAGAACTAGTGTGGTGGTTTTACCGTGCTGGGCAGCTGAACACCACAACTGCTCTCTCACTCCCCCTCCTCAGATGAGGAGGGGAAGAAGTAAAGGAAAGAACAACTCACAGGCTGAGATAAGGATAATTTAATTAAAGGAAAATATATATATATATTAAGGAAATATTATTAATTAACAATTCAACTAAAGGGGAAAAAGGGAAAGGGGAAAAGGGAGGGGGAATGGGAACAGCAAAACAAAACAAGTAAAGGCTATGTGGAAGTGCAGAGGAAAGAAATTATTCTCTACTTCCCGCAAATGAGTGATGCCTGACCACGTCCTTGAAGCAGGGCCTCAACGCACGTAGCTGGTGTTCGCGAGGAGGACAGACGTTTTTGCAACGAAAGCCCACCCCTCCCCTCTTCCTCCTTTTTCCACCTTTTATTGCTGAGTGTTACATCACATGGTATGGAATATCTCTTTGGTTGGTTTAGGTCAGCTGCCCTGGTGATGTTTATTTCTCACTTTTTTTGCCCACCCCCCAAGAAGGGTTGGAGAAAGTCCTGATGCTGTGCCAGCACTTCTCAGCAGCAGACACAACACTAGTGTTATAACACTGCTGTTCTAGCTACAAGTGCAGAGCGTGGCACTGTATGGTCTGCTGCAGGGAAAGTTAACATCCCAGCCAGACCCAGTACAACTAGTCATGGGCTCTAACCCTTTTCATCTCTCTTCTGTGAGATGCAGACTCACACTCAGTGGAGCAAGGTGATCTGCTCCTTGTCCTAGCTAGTAACAGCTCATTCCTGTCCTACGCAAAAGTGCAGACCTAGGCTTGCTTCCAGCGTGCACATTACCTGTTTGTGTCTCTTAATTTTGTATGACACATTGAAGGAAGAGATGAACTGTTCATTAAGTATATTTTTTAGATAGGAGAGAGACATGAAGAAAGTGTGTGCCTCGTGGGAGACACCAGGAGAGGGGGACAGTCTATACTGTCCTATATCCTTTTCCCCATTGGGAATACTGTTCTTCTCCGCTGGCACTGAGGAATCTTACCATGGGACCTGGTATTGGACTGGCATTGATTTTTTTCCTGTATTTTGATCTACAGCTCTTCTCTCCTCTCTGGGATCAGCTGTTTAATCTGTGATTTTTAGCACCCCAGACAGATGCCCATGTTGCAGAAATTAGTAGAAACCCTTTTAAAGACCTCTCTTTTGTAATAAAATGAGAAATCTTAAGGGGAAAAATGGCTAAAAAATTTCAGGAAATTTTCAACCTAAATAATAGCCAGAGGAAGAAGCCAAAGGTTGGATGGGAGGAAGACTGGAGAATATGAAGACTGCTCCATGATTTTTCCCAAGACCACTGAGAGGTTTCCCAAGACCACTGAAGTGTCCTCTTTTGATCATTTTTTAAAGATGGATGCAACAGTTATGTCCCCAAATCTCCAACTCCTTTCAAAAATGATAGACAGCAATCTTGCGTGGACATAAGCCACTTTGCTTACACTCTCACCCTCTTGTATGGGTCAAGTTCTCCAAGTAATTCCTGACTCTGTTCTCATTCATGCCCAGTGTATGTATATATGCATATTTTTCACCTCACCTCTAAACACAAATGCCTGGGAGACTTCCTTGGTGAAGGCTAAAACAGTGAAGATACTGTATCTCAACCTTATCACTATCTGCTACCACTGGATTCCCTGCTCCTAGCAATGGGCAAACATTGAGACTTTTTGTACAGATTCTCTTGTTGCCCACAATACCATAATCTTCTTGCAAATCTAAACTGCATTTCAGCTTTGACTTTCCTGACACCATCCCTACAAGCCCAGGAAACATATCTATATTCCTCTTTTATAACCTGTCCCTTCTTCCTCTCCTTTTCATTAAAGCTTGCTCATGAATTCCCTGCTTAGCCAAGCTGATCTTCCTTATTTTGCTGAGTTCCAGGATATAATGTTTTCAAGCTTAGAGGATGTTGTCCTCAAAGACCTGAGATCCTTTGCCTTTCAGAGCTGTCTAACAGGACTTCACTGAATTGCACCTGAATAAAGTCAGTTTTGCTCACCTGAAGTCTAGGACTTCACCATACTACATCCATATTACACTCAGAACCTTGAACTCCAACATTTCATGACCACAACAGCCAAAGATATTACTGATTTTCATGCTCCCAAATAGTTCTTCCTTTTTAGTTTTAATAAATTTAATAAGTCCTTGAAGTAAGGGATGGATGCAAACAAACATCACCTATCCTATACTTCAGATCTTCAAAACCATGCTCTCAGTGTGTCACCAGGTGCTGTGACTCAGTTGCTGTTCCATCAGTTGTTGCAAATTCTTTAGGTTTTCTGTGTTTGAAATTTTATTGATGCACTTTGTAGCAAAGAAAACAATTTAAATACATAAAAAAGGCCATAGATGTTCTTTTTAAGCAATCTTGAGCTACATAGAAATGCATGGTCATTATAAAATGTCCATATTATATCCATGAATATGAATACACATTCAAAATGAAATATGTAACAGACTCCCCTGAAAATAAAATTTGTGCATATGATTTATTCTCAGTAGTGCTATTCTCTGGAAATATTGTCACATTGTTTTAAGTATGTGGATTTTGTAAGAAAGCTTTGTCCCCAAAGTAGTCATAAACATTTTCAGTTTTCTCAATAATTCTCCTCTGTGCTTAGGGCTTATTCTAGACATGACAGGAAAAGTGTGGGAAAAATTAAAAATAGGAAGGAAAGAGAACAAAAAGTGTCAAAACAGTTATATAAAATGCAGACATGAAAATGTTTTCAGAGCATTTTATTTATTTATTTATTTCCGAAGGGTGCTTCTTCCCATTTAGGTACCAGTATCAATCTTATAGCTTCAGCTGTATTAGGAACTCAGAAAATAATTTTTAGCTGCACTGAGAATATGGAAAAAGACAACTTCAGTAGCCAGTCTTCAAAACCAATGCAGCAGTGCTCTTTTCTGTTGTGTTATTATCCAACCGAAGACACCACAGAAAGAAGGAGAAGCAGCAAGAAGACTTGGCTCCTTATGAGATATATGTTGTGTATTACAAAAAAGTGCAGCTTTTGTGCAAGGATGTTTGAAAAAAACACTGGACATCTTGCTAATAAATCTGTAATAAGAAAAGAAAAGTAGTCTATCTAATGTATTAGCAAGGCACCACAGGCAGGGCATTTGAAAAACAGAATAATGTGAGAGCAGAAAAACTACATCATTATGTAGCTCTGTAAGCTAACAAGGAATTAATTTCTATCATGCTGAAAATCAGTATTTCTAAATCACTGAAATTGTCTTGCAGTCCTTAATAAATTTTCTAAAAGTCACCACTATAGCTTATCTTTTTAAATAACAGAACTTAAGACCAGTAAAAATACTTTGTGGAGATATACTTTAAAATTAACATTGAAGTAAATATTTTTCTTTATGAATTTATGACAATGCTCCCAAGGCTGCATTTGGAATTTTTGTTTGCAGGTTCATGGAGTGAAAATTAGTATAAATCTTTATTTTTCTAATCCCTTTGACAGTTCATTGTTTTTATAAAACAACAACAACAACAAAAAGCATTCATCCTATCAAAACATTTATTGTGAAGTGCTTTAAATAATTTGTGATAATGTTGTTTGAAGTAAACTTGTTTGGAAATTTATCAGCATTTTTAGTTCTACACACAAGACAGCAAACACATTGCAAACTGAGATTGATCAAAATCCCATAGATTTTTTACTGTATCGATTACCTGTTAAGATTTTATTTTAAACATGAACAGTATGTTCATAATCATTTTTAACCAATCATCTCATGGCATACAACAATTCTGCCTATAGTTTTTAAATTACTTCCTTTCCTGTTGCTATAATTTGAGTCACAATTTTCAGCTTTATCTTTTGGACTGCCATTACCACATAAACTACCAGGACAGAATGATTTTTAACCATTCCTTTTAAAAAATAAATAAATTACTTAACCTCTTTTCTCTCCATGCTATTCTCCTACCTATATGAAACAACTTTCCTGGATAAAGTTTTTCTCATTAAGGAATTAAGCTCAAAATATTGCATATGTATTGCATATATATATACATAATTGTATAATTATTATAAAATAATAATATCTGAACATAATATTGTTAATATTGACTATAAATTTTTAATGTGAATGCTTCCATTTTTCATATACAGAAAATAGCCAGCCCCCATATATATACATATATATATAAAGAAGGATCACTTTACTTAGCACGAAGGCATCCTTGCCCCAGTCTTAAAATATAGGAGCTGAATGATTTAAAATTATAAATTAAAGAACAATCTCTACATCTGCATGTGATACAGAAGTGTTATTTCTTACTCCAAGAACACATACAAACAAACAAACTAAAACCATTCTGTCATTTTCACTGTTTCTAGTATTTCATTTTTAAGATGGTGTGACCTAGAGGTGATTGCTGAATTCTTGAGTGATAGCTTATAAAATTCCTAATTGCTTTGCCAAAACATGACTTACTGTTATTGAAGGATATAACTGCTATAGAGGCATGCAGCTGATCAGACATCCAACCCTTTCGTCACTTCTACTGGGAACAGTGAAGTTAGCAAGTTTGCACTATTGAGTTTGAGCACACAGTTAAATGCTTTGTGAGGAACCATGATCCCAGCATGCTCAATTTGGCTTTCAGAGTTTTTCTTAATTACCCCACACAAATCCTAGAGATCTGCAAAGGATCATGGGCATGTGACAACTTGTTTGTGCACATTTGTAGTACAGCAGCAGTTGCAACTCTGCTCTTTTTGAATCAGTGTCACAACAGAAGAGAGTCACGTATGTGCAAACTATACACTGCTTTGGACTTGCTTGCTCTCAGCCAGCACCAGTAACTGCTCACAGGTTACATGATGCTTTATGACTACCTATGTGTGCTCCCCCCTGCCTCAAACTGTAAATCTCTAGGTCTCCAGTTTTGTTTGTTTCCACCTTATTTTTGCTGAAGATATCAACCTGTAGAAATAGAAGCATAAAGTACTCAGAATTCCATGAGATAAAGAAAAATACAGAAAAAAATGAAAATTTAGTTGTTAAATATACTCTTTTCAGCTCTTCTAGCACTTACACCATCTGTATTTATTTGGGCATCTAGAAATTCAAACAAGACAAGCCAAGACCTCATTCAATAGTGGCGTAAACGATGAATGAAGCCTGTAGATGGAGTCGAGGCCTCCTATGGTTAGTCATTATCTCCCCGAGTACAAATAAAGAATAGCTAGAGATGTCATTTTCCATCTTTCAAACTTACCATCCAGATCCATTACTTCTAGCTGTCAGATTTTTATGGCCTAAGTGCATACTTAAATGTATCATGACAGGCTAGTGTATGCAGATATTCAGTTTCTAACTACCTAAATATTCCTCATCTTGTCCTATATAAATATATATATGTATAAAAGAGGAAAATAATAATAATAATAATTAATAATAATAATAGATGATGTTATCTTTGCTTTTACATTCAAATTACGGGGCTGGAGCAAGCAGTGCATGCCCTGAGTCTGTCTGGTTCAGAGCGCTGAACCACAGCAATTATAAGGCAGGGGACTGGCCAAGTGTAAGGCCTGATGAGATGGTTCCCTCCTATCCTTCTCTAAAAGATTTCAGAGTGGGTGTCCTGAATCTCTTATGGCCTCTGATCAGCCATCTCTTACATTTTATTTATTAAAACATATTTTCACCTTACTTTTTCATTCAGCATCTGATGACTGATAGTAGAAGTCAGGCTGCCAAATTGGATTATGAGAGATGTTCTTTTCTACATCCCTCTTGTGTGCAAGCTGTGTGTCTGTCAGTCACCTACCAAGGAGCAATGAGGGCTAAAACCTCAGGTCAATAAAGAGTAGCTTAGTATAAGTTTACATTCATCAAAGGGATGGAGTAAATTTGGACGCATCCAAGGAATTAAACCTCACCCAGAACTCCATTGTCATTAGTGCCTAAAGGCTTCATTAAACCTCCATTTATCCTGGCACTTATAATCTTTTCTGTCAAATGTAGCTATCAAAGGATTTCTCCAAGGATGAAGAGTGCTGTACTGCATGACTGCACAGTGCTCAATTTACCATGCACACTGTAAGAACAACACAACTATTTTGCCCATTTAGGAAGTGTCTGTTTCATTTAGTCAGCATCTGCACATGTTCTATTTGTTTCCATGTAAAATTCAAGCTGTTGTCTCTTACCTGTTAAGTTCTACATGATTTGTGTCTTGGCCTCAACCAAGGGAGCTAATGTCAAGATTGTCACATTGTGTTAACAGCCTTTCCAAACTTCTAGACACCACCCCGAGTCAGGTTCAGCCACTTACAAAGGGAATTCAGTTATGGTGGAGGTTGACTGTGACTGAACGTCTAGACATATACCAGAAAAGCAATTGTATTCCTGGAAATTAGGATATTGGAATTAAACTTTGTGCCTTGTACTTTCTCTTTCTCTCTTTTTCTTTTTCTTTCTTTCTTTCTTTCTTTCTTTCTTTCTTTCTTTCTTTCTTT
>CM021766.1:11825183-11852351 GCA_011076525.1 Nettapus auritus | reverse complement strand
TTTCTTTCTTTCTTTCTTTCTTTCTTTCTTTCTTTCTTTCTTTCTTCCATTAAATAGCCTTGAAGGACATCTATACTCCAGTGCAGGGTGTCTACTTGAAGTTTTCTCAATGAATTTCATTTCTCAATGAAAGAGCCTGGGAGATAGGGAAAATTTAATGAATATCTTTCAGGTTCACTGCCTTGCCCCTTGGATACCTACCTTTTACTTATTTATTTATTTATTTTCATGCAGAATATGTTATTTAGTCATTTTACTGTTTGTAATGATATCCATAAAATAAGGGGAATCTTTTAGTTAATACAAAATTTGAGAAATGAAAAGTTGGAGACATTCTAGGTATTTCATTGTCAAGAAAACAGCATGAGACAAAAAATAATGCCTCTAATGTAGGGTTTTTCTATTTTTCTAGTATTTATTTTTGCTTGCACTTTGACATCACTGACATTCATCAAGAGTAATCATCAGTGGCCAGCAGAGCATGCATAGACACTGTCTACTAAGCAATTTGCTGTGCAGTGGGCACAGTTAAAGACACCTGACCATAAACAGTGCCCAAAACCATGAAGTTGTGATCTTCAGTGGCATCTGAACACCTTAAGAAGAAAAAGCAGAAGCTGGTGAACTATAGTCACACATTAAATTTGTATACAGATTTGAAGAAATGAGAGACACTGTATTATGAGAAAAACAAAACAAAAATCCTTAAGTGAAAAACTGCTGTATATGGAAGGCTTTGCATACATAAAAGAGAATCAGAATTTTGTTTATTTTTCTCACCTAGATTTTTTTTTTTTTTTTTTTTTTTTTCCCTCCACTGCAAAAAATGGTCTTTGTAAGAAAACACACACACACACAGAAACATTCTGGGGAATTTATTTACTATATGAAGGCTTTTAAAATGATACTCTCTTGAGGACATCACACAGAATCACAGAATCACAGAAAAGTCTAGGTTGGAAGAGACCTCCAAGATCACCGAGTCCAACCTCTGACCTAACACTAACAAATCATCCCCTAAACCATATCCCTAAGCTCTACATCAAAACGTCTTTTAAAGACCTCCAGGGATGGTGACTCAACCACTTCCCTGGGCAGCCTATTCCAGTAACTAACAACCCGTTCAGTCAAGAAGTTCTTCCTAATATCCAACCTAAACCTCCCCTGGCTCAACTTGAGCCCATTCCCCCTCGTCCTGTCACCAGGCACGTGGGAGAACAGACCAACTGCCACCTCGCTACAGCCTCCTTTCAGGTACCTGTAGGGTGCAATAAGGTCGCCCCTGAGCCTCCTCTTCTCCAGGCTAAATAGTCCCAGCTCCCTCAGCCGCTCCTCATAAGACTTGTTCTCCAGACCCCTCACCAGCTTTGTAGCCCTTCTCTGGACTCGCTCAAGCACCTCCATGTCCTTCTTGTAGGGAGGGGCCCAAAACTGAACACAGTACTCGAGGTGTGGCCTCACCAGAGCCGAGTACAGGGGGACAATCACTTCCCTGGACCTGCTGGCCATGCTGTTTCTTATGCAAGCCAGGATGCTGTTGGCCTTCTTGGCCGCCTGAGCACACTGCTGGCTCATATTCAACCGACTGTCAACCAAAACTCCCAGGTCCTTTTCTGACAGGCAGCTTTCTATCCACACATCTCCCAGCCTGTAGCTGTATTTGGGGTTGTTGTGCCCCAGGTGCAGGACCTGGCACTTGGCCTTGTTGAACTTCATACCGTTCATGTTACAGGCAATAAAGCAGAAGAAAGTGTTTCGTAGAGACAGAAATTTAAGAAAAAAGAAAGAGAGGGAACTCAGACAATATGGACATTTGTGGTCAGAACCACAATGAAATAGAAGAAAACATTATCAGCCTTATATTTTGAAAAAATGGTTTCCAAGCCAGAAGTTTTATTTATTTATTTGTTTGTTTGTTTGTTTGTTTGTTTTACATGCCTGTGGTCACATCACTGATATTTAGGGCTAGAACCTTATGTCATTACTGATACAGAGTAGCATCTGGATGCTCAACTTGCCCCATCTATTTTAAGGATATTTGCTTTCACACGAAGATGCTATTGAAAAAAGACTTCAGGAACAATCAGCTACTAGCTGTTTTTAGTAGGTGTCTAATTGGATTTTACTAATTAGTTCCTATTATGTTAAACTGAAAGTTAAAATTATAATAAAATTAGACACCAGAAATAGAACTGGGGCAAATGCAATTATAATATTGTTTATATTTACTGCTAAATTTTGTAATATATGACAGAGTTACAATGCAAAATGTTGCACACTACATTAGTGAATATAGAAAGAAATTAGTTACGTTTCAGAAGCTGTCTCTTTTGGAATATAATTCTAATGAACATTTTTTGGCCCAAGGCACAGAATACTTGTGTCCTACATGCAAACTTCATGATAAGATATTTTTAGCCACACAGCATTACAGGACTACACAAAACTATCAGTCATGCTTAAGAGAGGAATAGAAGAACTAGAAGGGAAACAGACATAAGGTAATCTGTGATACTTCCCATGCTGGAAAACAATAGGGTACTTAGCATGGCTATAGTTTTTGACACACATTTGTTGCACTAATTTTATAAAATGCTGGAAACTTATTATAAATCAAGCAAGACAGAAAGAAATATATTAGTACTGTCTTTGACTCAGCACAGTCAGAGAGAGCTGATTTTGGCTGTTGACATTAAAGTGATCAGGATCAAATTCACAGCATCTAATAGTATCTTGTTAAGAGCAAACAGAAAAAAATAAAATACTTAGCCAAGGTGAGTATACCAGGTATTCCAGAAATTATATTACTAACTGCAATTCAGTGAGGACTGTGGAAAAATCTTCGTGCTCTCTCCTCGTACATCAGCTTAAACATCATTATCATGCTGCTAATATCAATAGAATCAGACTAGGAGGCTAGAATCAGATAATGAATGCCTTAATTGAGCTTTTTTTTTTTTTTTTTTTTTTTTTTTTTTTGGTAGAAATTCTAAGATTCTCTTTTCATTGTTGTGAAGTCAGCCTTTTGTAGCGCTAGTTTTATGGCAATTTGAATAATCTTATCCATAATTATCATTGCTATTGCTATTACAGTTACTATTATTGTTTGGCAGTCTTCCTAACTTAAATGAACATGTCATACTAGTATAGCTGACAGTTTCTCTTGCTGACTCTCCTAGAGAGATTGAAGTGATGAATTCTGGCAAGGATGAATTGGATTTCTGGTTTTATTAGTTTAGTCTTGGAGCCCTAGTTGGGATGAGAATTTCTATGAATGCGACAGGTCATCCACTGACTAAAGAACAGATATAATGTCTATTCTGATGTGACATGTTTAATTATGATAATGCAATATCATGAAACAAATGTAAGTTCAAACTCATGTCTAGATATCAAAGTACTCCCTACCATTTGTTGTAAATTGTTGCAGACAGAGCTGTGTCTTTATTCAGTTTTTCTAGGTCTGTTCTAGATCCTGATCCATAATTGGTGCAAATCTGCAACAACTTCAATTAAAAAAAAAAAAAATGTATGGAATTCTGCACTGGCCTGGCATGCATTTTTTGTCTGATCTGTTGCTGTTATTTTAAAAAGGAACTTTCCTGAAAGATGCTAATCATTACTATAGCCAGCTCATTTCCTAAAATTGCAGCCTTTTTAAATTTATCTTGTTGAAAAAGTCATAGTTAAATATAAAATTGACACTGGAGCTTGTCTGCTTATTGTATATTTAAGAATCATTTCCAGCGAATACCATGGGAACATTTAAATATCTAAGAAATTTATGTGCAGGTGTAACCAAGGAGATATGATGCAAGTTATGATATTTGCTTGCTGTTACTGTCATAGCTATTTTTCAACAACAATAAAAACTGATAATAATAAAAATAATAATGTATATCATAGAATCATAGAATGATTAGGTTTGGAAGGGACCTTAATGATCATCTAATTCCAACCCCCTTGCCATTGCACAAAGTCCTATCCAGCCTGGCCTTAAACACTTCCAGGGATATAAGTTACTGTATATGCATTGCACACCTAGAAATAGAAACTGTGGAAAGATCTAGATCATATTGAGCAGTATGCTCAGGCGGCCAAGAAGGCCAACAGCATCCTGGCTTGTGTAAGAAACAGCGTGGCCAGCAGGTCCACGGAAGTGATTGTCCCCCTGTACTCGGCTCTGGTGAGGCCACACCTCGAGTACTGTGTTCAGTTCTGGGCCCCTCCCTACAAGAAGGACATGGAGGTGCTTGAGTGAGTCCAGAGAAGGGCAACAAAGCTGGTGAAGGGTCTGGAGAACAAGTCTTATGAGGAGCGGCTGAGGGAGCTGGGACTATTTAGCCTGGAGAAGAGGAGGCTCAGGGGTGACCTTATTGCACCCTACAGGTACCTGAAAGGAGGCTGTAGTGAGGCGGCGGTTGGTCTTTTCTCCCACGTGCCTGATGACAGGACAAGGGGGAATGGGCTCAAGTTGCGCTAGGGAAGATTTTGGTTGAATATTAGGAAGAACGTATTTACTGAAAGGGTTGTTAGTCACTGGAACAGGCTGCCCAGGGAAGTGGTTGAGTCACCATCCCTGGAGGTCTTTAAAAGACGTTTTGATGTAGAGCTTAGGGATATGGTTTAGGGGATGATTTGTTAGTGTTAGGTCAGAGGTTGGACTCGGTGATCTTGGAGGTCTCTTCCAACCTAGACTATCTTGTGATTCTGTGATAATAAGAAGATGAGCATGAGAAACATGAAGATTTACTCAAAGGAGAAGGCAGACTAGATGTTATGAAGGGAATAAAAAGGCTGAAAGTGTCATACACCTATCTTGAACACCACACATTAACCATGACAGGACTGACTATATTATTGTAGCACTGTACATTTTCCACCTATACCACAGCTGTATCTGTTTGTGCAATGACATCTGCAAGAGAGATACTGCCAATATTCAGTTCTTTAAAAATAGCACAAGACTCAGGGTACTGTTCCTCCCTGACTCAGTCCTAATTAGGAAACCTAATTTTATTTTTTATTTTATTTTTCCTATAAAGATTTTTTTTTTTTTTTTTTTTTTTTTTTCTGAATATAGGTAGCTGAAACACACTACAGTTTTACATCATTGGATTTTTGGGGCAGAGATCTATTCCAAATGATATGTTTTTCCAAAACCAGACTACTAGTTAAACCCGATTTCCATCAGCTGATGACATTTAACTCAGACCAAATTGGCTTGGTCATATAGATTGACTGATTTTTTATTTTTGTTTAATTATGACTTTTTCTATTTTGCTGTTTTGCTTCTTAGTTAAATTTAGTTAAATTTATAAAGATTTTTTTTTTTTCAAACTCTCTTCACAGGAAAAAAAAAACAAAAAAAACACAAAACACTTACTGAGAACTTCAAAATTGTATTCCTAAATATATTTCAAATTAGAAATAATCAAAATTCCTTTCCTATTTGGTGTAAGAATTATTTCCTGAGAATAACATGTTAAAAAGAATTTTGGCAGTTGCATGCAAACAAACAGATTCTAGAAAAACATTGTATTTAAAATACAACAAAATAAAAACATTTTCAAAGTTGGAAATATAAGTAAAAACAGTTAAATGCTTAAGGTTCCTTTTAATCAAAAAAGGATTATAAATTTCAAATGCTATATATGTTATTCTGTCTTGCTTCAAATTTGAACAAGTTTAATTACTTCTAAGCATTTGAAGGATTGTTAGTTTTTTTTTGTTTGTTTGTTTGTTTGTTTTATGTGTTTTAGAAACTAAAGTATCTCAGAAGTAGACTATCAGTTAAACATACCAAGATTATAAATTAAATTTTCTTCTGTGGAAACGTGAAGTGATTTCTAACAGTCTTTTATCAAAATTTATTCTGCATGCGGGTTCTCTACATTACTAATAATTAATGTAGTTATAGGAGACCTGTTTGTTTTGGTAAAGGTTAAACACTGAAGCATAGATATAAGAAAACATAGAAGAGATGATTGCAATCTAAATAAAATCTGAGTGCTGTTCAGATTGTCACTGGAAATTTTGGCTACATGTATTTCATGAATGCTCTGGAAAAGGGTATCTGATAGTCAGATACCCAAGTTGTCAAATGAAACTGTATTAAGGGAACAACTATTGCTATATGAAATGCAAAAGGAGAGATTAAGGTAGTTTAAGTACTGTACTTAGGTAGTTAGAGATTACACTTTTCTAATTTAAGATACAGTGTGTATTTCATTCTCAGTTATGCAGGGAGAAAAGTAGGGATATCTGTTTAATGCAAATTGCTAGGCATAAAACTTGGAAGAAGGGCAGGGGGGGGGGGGGGGCGGTGGGCGGGAAGGGGAAACGGAAAATCACCACTACCTTTATCCTAATTTGCACCAGTACTCCAGAAGAAAAAGACTAAAAAAGAGTGAATATAATTCCTTTAGAGGGGTGCAAGGAAAAGAAGTTATGTTAATAATAGTTATGAAGCAAGATTCAAGGTTTTTGTTTGTTTGTTTGTTTGTTTCCTTATTTAAGAAGAGGAGACTTCACAGTGACATAGTTGAAGTTTCTAAAATTATGAAGAGTGGAGATTAGCAGAAGCAAAGATCAAATCTTTAAGAGAAACATGAACTTACAAAGTTGGCAACAGAAAGATATATAATGAACTATTTCAGAAAGATAGTGCTATTCCTACAGAATCTGTTACCAGAAGAGAAACAAATATACAAACTCATGAGAAGAGAGACACTTTTCAAAGAAAAATAAACAAATTAATAAATAAATGGTGTAATTTAATATAAAGAGAAACAGAAACTGAAATTTAGGTTTGCATAATGAGTCTGAACAAACTGATAACCAAAAGGTGTTTCCAGCTAAAACTCAAACTTTTTCCAAAATATGAAAAAAAAAAATAAAATAAAATCCCCCTCTTTACTCATTTTTCCCCAGACAGATATAGCCATGCTTGTGTTCAATAAAATTTGATTCCCAAAGTAGATTTGCTGCAGTCAATCCTGAGAAAGAAGGTCAGAAATATCCACTGGTATTTACAGTAGTATGTAGATAATAGCTCAAAGCAACTACTATGTCTGGCAGAATGGAAATATGGTGGGGAGTAGCAGTAGAGAAATAAATTATTTACTATATTTTTGTGTGATTTGAATTAAAATGCATTTGTAACTCAAGAAATGCAGTTGTTATTTTTTTTGTTTGTTTGTTTCTTTTCATTCTAACAATTTTTGTGCACAATGATGAGCAGCTGGATTTTTTTAATACTTTAAATTTTGATTTATCCTTTGACTTTAACATTCAGTGCATAATAAAGGTTATTAACATGTTACTGCATGACTTTTCTGCACTACCAGTTTCCCAGAGGAAGTTCACTGCTCTTTTAAAAATAATGTGCTATTCTGTGGTGACCCCCACATCACATGTATTCCTGTGCTTCCTACCTTTCAAACAGTGCTGTAGTAGAATTGAAAAAGGCAAAGTGAATGATGAAGAACATGGCCATAGTATGGAATCCCATGTTTTTATACCAGGGAAAAGCAAACTGAGTCTGGAAATTCTCAGTTTTCCAGTCTTCAGTCTTGGAAGAGATGACTAACAATATGAGATGACTAGAGGAAATAAATTAATTTTCTCCCAAGAGAGATCAAGGGGATAGAGATGAATCATAAAATTGTCAGGTGGCCATTAAGAGAAATGTTGTTTTTCTTTCGCTATCATTCAATTACACCATGGAACACTTTGTCACAGTATATTCTTGATACCATAGCTTAGATAGTTTCAAAAGCTAATTATGCTAATTCTTGAAAGAAAAATACATAAAAGTATTGTAAACAGAAATGTTAGTAATTCTTTCATGCAGAAATTTGCTGCAAATAAGAGAAGAATTCTGAGAGGAAAGCACTGATCAATATTTGCCTGCTTTTTATTTGCTCATCCCAAGCATCCACTCCTGGCCATCATAAAAATCAAGATACCAGTCTAAAAGGACCCATGCTTGATAAAGTAAAATCATGCCTTTGAAAGGTTACAAGGATATAAATATATCCATATGGCATTGTGTAAGATAAATATTTACCTTTTAGCTGAGTAGAGGAAAAAATAATCACATACAGAAATAACAAGGCTAATAGCTGTTTGTACATGCTGACATTTTAATAAATATGGTTTTAAATTATACTTCAAAACAAATGACATTTTAAATTTCCATTTATTAGTTTGATAAATCAAAGCTATTTTGAAAATGTGATTCATTTAAAACACCTTCTGCCATAGTGTAAGATCTGAATATATCGATGCTGTTTACATGACAATTTGAACCATAGATCTCTGAGACTTACTTGAGTATCTCTTCCTTTGTCATTTTTTTTTTCTTCATTATTTTTCATTTCTGGCTAAACTGTTATATTTTGCTGGAGTTATTTTTTCTCATAACTTCCTTTGATCACTTTTGGTACCAGAGCTAAGAACCATATTACTACCTACACATTTCGTATTATTGATAATCCTGCCACAAATCTCTCTTGATCCTTGCAGTTATCTGCTGCTAGCTCTGTGGAAGTAATTTTCATTTCCAGAATTTCAAAGATATATACAGCAGGTAAGACAGGCATGTTACCTTCTATGCTCAAACAGTCCCACAGCATTTTCAGTTGCCAAGTTGATGTAATTGAATTTATCTGTTGTTTTATTAAATATATTGTTTTAAATAAAGAAGGTGTTTACTTATTCTTTATTCACAGAATTACATAAAGGTAACCTGCAAAAAAAAATTGTCTTGACAATTTTATTTCATTTTTGCCCCTCAAGGAAGATCACATATACCAAAACTTTCATGATAGATTATAAAAATAGGATATAGTATAGGATATAGATAGAATATAAAATATATACTATAAGACTTATATAAGATTATAAAAGTCTTATAAAATCCTTCCTGTAATACAGATTCTGGGTTCTTCCAAGATTCTCTCTGTGGTATCTAATGATTCTGCTTGCTAGATGTTTTTCATCCTAATTTCCAATTTAAATCGCCTTTACTGTTTTTTAAAACCCTTACCTCTTGTTTTTGTCTACTGAAAATGAAAAAAAAAAAAAAAAAAATCTTTATGCACATTTGCCCTCACTGTAGTCCATCACACTTTTGAAGAGTATTTTCATATTTTTCCTGCGTGTCCTATTCTTAAATAAAGCAAACCTACATCTTACTATCTTTCAGAACAGCTGATGTTTTCTAGATTCTGATCACTGGTTTTGGTCTCTTCTGGGCAGTCTTCAATTAAATTTCAACTTAAAAAAAAAAAAATTTTTTTTTTTTTTTGTTAAAATTGACACTCAAGTTGAGGCTTCTGCTTTAACATTTTCCTATGTTAGCATCATGTAGCATCATGTTGTAGTGCTATGTTAGCACTGTAGCATCAGCAGGCAAAAGAAGGAGAAAAACTTGGAAATATTTGTTAAAATATTTCTGATTTTTGTTGTTGTTATATATTTTGCTTTATAGTTTAGGTAAAGTCATTTGTATCATTTAGTTAAAGACTTGATGTAGACTTTTCCACCTATTTTCTCCCATACAAAGGATCAGATTTATGTCTGAATATTTAAATGTATAGTAGAAATAATATGAATAATAGTGGAGCAAGTTAAAAGACTTTTCTCAATGCATCAAAATACATATTTGCAAAAGACAATGGGAACTCTCATCTGTACTTAGAGAAAAGACTGTGTTGTCATCTTTTATTTCTCCCTGGTCTCTGTCCTTCTTCCATTTAAATTAAAGCAAACAAAGAAATGAAATAGAGAGATAGACAGATAGATAGATAGACAAGACAGATAGATGGATAGATGAACTGAACAATAACCAAACATCACTTATTTATAAATGTTATTATTCCATGTGATTAACCCATGTTGCTACTAGGGTAAGACTGGTTTTTCAATTACCAGTTTTGCTATTTCTTAGTACCTTGCTGAAATAAAAAATTAAATATTATAACAGTAAAAGAATAACAAGAAAAAATGGGCATAATATGCTAGTATGGATATTTAATAGATAATCACAGTTGGTTATAGGTGATCTGTTATCAAAAAGGAAGCAAATAATGTTATTAATTTCAGGTCAAGAAATAAGTTACATTGAATAAGCACAGAGAATGTACAAGGGATTGAAGAGGATAGAGAAGTGCTGAAATCAAGGAAATTTCATACGGTGAAAGTAAAAGAGTGCAGTGCAGGGACTTTGATTGGGAGATACAATTGATGAGGCAAAGCAAGAGGGATTCATCAATAGAACAGAGCACAGAACAAAGAAGTTAAAAGAAAATCTTTGATATTGTCAGAAAGTATCCTAAATCGCTCACACTTCATTGCAAAGTCATCAAGTCAGCAGCAGATGGCAAGGACCTAATGAGGCTGGAAAACATCAATAACTGCTTTGAGAGAAGTCTTCTGGAATTATATGAAACAGCAAGGGATATTCCAGGTTTATATAAGAGTGAAATGCCCTCTGAAAAAAAAACAATGTCCATACATACTTGCAGTAAAACCAACCATTTAACTGGATTAAAATTGTTGTAAATTGTAATCTTTTACATAATCTAATTATACCAACCCTATATATATACCAATATATACTAATATATACTTAACATTTCAGGATAGCACAGCTGAAGTTCTTTGGAGAAGATGATAGTATTTTTTTTTTCTGTCCATAAGGCATAGTAAATTTCTGTGGGGTCGTCTAATCAATAAAATGTCAGATTATAAGGATATTAAGAATGTGTCTTCAGAAATCATGTGTCTTCATATGTTGCACAGTCAAGAGTAGAGGCAAATTAGGGACAGATTTTTTAAGTCACTGAGACTTTAACTAAAACTGATTTCACGATCAGGGCCCTAGACCCTTAAACACTTAAACCATCTCTCTCTCTCTTTCCCTTTCCCTCTCTCTCTCCCTCTCTCTTTTTTTTTTTTTTTTTTTCTTCTTCCCATTGCTATGTCTCTTTTATCCATTTCCCTTTAAAGGGATATGTTTCCCTTGGAGAAACACATATACACATCTTCATTATTTCAGTTATTTTGAGTTGTCTTTTTCCAGCTTTCCTCACTAAATCTAAGTCATTTTAAATTACAGTAAAGGGCACAGTTCAGCAACAACTTTATTCTAATATTATTAAAACTTCATTTTAATATTCCTTTCTCTTTCCTTTCTACCACATTCCCTTCTCTTTCCTTCTCCCTTTCTCTTTCCTACACCACTATCAGTCACCAGTATTTCTCTTTGCCATTCCTTTTGATTTTGGAATTTTTAAATCAATTCTACTTCCACTGAAGCTAGTAGGAAAAAAAAAAAAAAAATCCTTATATTCTGTAGTCCCCTTATAATTATATGCTTTTTTCACATAGGATTTATTAGATATTTTATTTCTACTCATTTCTTATCTTTAATAATATAAAAGAAACAATCTTTTTTTCCTTGATATTTGTGTAATAAAGGGATCTCAAAAATGCAAGTACTTTTCATGAAGAATTTTGCAGAAGCTGCAGATGCCCTCTAAAGCAAAAAGCAGAAGACTGGATGGTGGTGCAAATAATCAGCTCATATCCTTCTAATAGAAAAAGAAGAGCTAAATGAGTGTGAAACTGCACAATAATCAATCCCCTATGGGAATAAGATTGTGCTGCATTTCATTAGAAATTATTTCAAGGGCAAGATGGAAAAGACAAGATTCAGCAACTGTACACAAGTCTATAGAATCACAGAAGCCCACCCTGATGAAACTTCATGACTCACCAAGGGTATGGTTATCACTTTGATACCTCACATCCTTATACCTCTTCCCCACATTGATTGCAAATAAATTAAAATAAAAATCTATATGCAATGTAGAGAATTTGAAACAACATGATAGGCATCTAAGTGATTTCAAATTGCAGTACAACAAGACTCTCTTCTGGTTTTGGACAGTTATGTTACTACAGGGCAATGACTCATAGGAAAAGGAAAGCCAGAGTTGCTTACAAACTAGTCTGTTTAATAAAAAGCAGTTTTTTGGTGCTGCAAGAAATCCCAACTGCTCTTTATTTATTATCTTGAGCTTCTTGTTAACTGTAATATGTTATAGTTTACGTTTGAAATGGTTAGCAACCCCATTAAAATAAATAAATAAATAAATAAATAAAAGTTGGCTAGAAACACAGCAAAGTTGAATTTCATACTGTGTCACAATCAGAGTGTGCCAGAGAATTGCTTTGGTTGTATATGATGCAGCTAAGGCCCCCATTCAAATATGAAAGTCGTTCAGCTCCTGCCAGATATGTTCTAATAAAATTATTTTTAGCCTTTCCACAGGCTAATTTGTAGACTTGGAATGAGCCATCAGGTTGATTTGATTCATGATTCAATAAAATACTGTGTCCCTAAGCCAAATTAAACCCTACAAAAGCAAGATCTTTGGTTGTTCTCCCCTGTCCCTTGAGCATGTGACCCTCAAATAAACATTCACACACTTTTTTTTTTTTTTTTTTTTTTTTTTTAACTCCTGCATGTCATGCTTGAGTCACGCTTCACGTCATGCTTCACTGAGAGCAGATCCACCTTGCTGAACTGTGAGTGTACAGCTTTAAACTGGTGAAGAACAAGCATTCGATAAGGGCTTGTGTCAGGGTAGATAGGGCAGAGCCTCTGGGCTCACCTCTGTGCCACACAGAAAGCACTGCACCCATAACTCTCAACCAGTCTGCTTTGTTATACGCCTGACCAAAAGAAAGATTGTGGTTAGGATTGTAGCAAGAGGGACCCACTAAGTGAGAAAGCCTTACAATGTCATTGCAAGAACAAAGATAGGGATTTTAAAATGCATTAACAACATGGATACTACTGTTGATTTCAGTGCCTCAGTTGAGTACTTAAGGTTCATTTTTGCGATGTAGATAGGTCCCTCTGGCTCAGGTTGCTTCTATTTCAGGTCAGCTGCCTTCTGAAAAAGCTTGTGTTCACATCAAAAGCCGTTTCCTCTCTTCTCCAATAGTGATCTCTATATATCTTGAAACATATATATACATATATAAGCTTTAATGATTTTTAATGCTGTTATTAAACCATATAAATTTACAGAGAACTAAAATCCCTGGATTGCCTTAAAGAATGAAATTTCTTCCCCAGATTTATGCTTTTTTTTTTTTATTATTATTTTTCTTTTTTTTCCTTTTCTAAGATAAATCTCTTTTTAACTTACTTTCTCTAAAGATCAATAGTGGTCTGATAAGAACCACATCTGAAAGACAGGTAGAATAATTTTGGAACTGGCATATTACGATTTGGACTTTAATTAGCTGTTAGAAGTATCCTAGATCAGATAATAATAATGTCATATATCCTATTGGATAAAGTATTCCTCTCTTGGGTTTACTTATCATAGCCACATCTTTTATATTATTATTATTATTTTTAAACTTTGATTGCTTAATACATCAATAGTCTCTGTTGATTTTTGGCATATCGTTTGAGACTATTGGAAATGAAGACGCCAGGAGGTGGGATAGAGTTGTTTTTAGAAAATGCTTTTTACAACATTTGCTATTGAGTCAAGACAGAAAAAAATCAGTTTTGGTTATCTGTGTCATTTTTAAGCAGCTCATTGCCTGCTGTTAGAACAAGTAACAAAATTAGGAAGATAATGTAACTACCCTAATCTGGTACTGCTTTTTCAAATAAAAATCAGTAATATTTTCCAGTACTATTACTCTTTTTTTTTTTTTTTTTTTTTTTTTTTTTTTTTTTTTCTTTCCCACAGAACCTAGAAACTTAAAAAATCACTTGGATGAGTTTAAACATCTAGCCTTCAATGTCAATGCACTAGACGGATCAGAAACTTTTGTGTAGAGAGACAGCAAGCAAAACACTAATATTATGATACAAAATATACAGAAAAGACAGATAACTTTGGCATTGGCAGAATATTGTTAAAGGCCTTAAAAATCAAAGCAAGGCAGATTAAAAAGCTCAGTAAGTAATGAAAAGTCTGTATGAATTGAAATTTCAAGTCACAAAGATTAAATACAGCACTGGGTCTGTATTACTTGTTGCCTGAACAAGATGGGGTCATCAAATGTGATAATGCTGAGAGAAATCGGAAAGTTACCAAAGACAGAAAATGTAACTGCAGTGGGTGACTCCAATTACCCTCATGTAAACTGGTCAAATATAGAGTGATAGAAATAAGAGACTATATTGGTAGGTGTTATCATGGAGTAGTAACATAGAGCTGGTGCAGAAGAGAACTGCAGCTCTGAACTTGGTTGAAAGAGATGTGGAGGACTGGGCTCAAAGCCTTGTGATGAGAGAAGGATTACCACAAAACAGTGACCACAACTAGCTCATTTTGAACTTCCCTAGAGTAGCAACAGAAATGATGTTGGGTTAGTTAGCCTTCAGCAAGAATAATAATGCAAAAATGCAGAAGATAAAAAAGGAGGTTGAAATAATGAAATCCATGCAGTTAGTTTTCAGATTGCTGAAGGATACAATAGAGTTAGCACAATGGCAGTGCAAAACAGGTGTTAGAAAAGACTTGAGATAGAGTAAAAAGAAGCCAGCATAACTAAACAGCAAACTGAAGCATATTAGAAACAGGAAGTTCTCATTCAAAAAGACAAAGTTACATCTAAATGAAGAAAATAGATATTAATGATTAAATAGAGCGTATGATCCAAATAATGATAAGCTCTGGAAATACACATGCAGAAATAAAATCAGGTGGGCCAAAAGAAAAAAAAACTTTTTGAAGTTACTAGCTAAAAATATCAGAACCAATGCACAGTTCTTTTTGCTTCATTGAAAGTGAAGAACCTGTCCAGAGAGACATTTAATCTTGTATTGGTTAGTGAGTTAGTTGACTGAAGATGCATAGAGAAGATGGGAGACAGACAATCATTTGCATATAATAAATGTTTTAGCCTTGCATCAAAACATTTCAATAGAAAAAAAAAATTAGCAGGAATTCTTCAGTAGAAATCTTGAGATTTGCTAAAAGTAAAACAACTTTTGAGATCTGCACACATCTGAAAACAAAACTATCTGAAAAAAAAAAAGCATCCCTTCAAGACAGTGGGCAGTATGAGCCACGGCATAGAGCATAGCAAACATCACCAAGGTGTATGCTAAAATTTTGTAAATGTGTACTCTATTTTTGTCCCTTTTGCATTGCTAACATATGGTGTTTGTAAACTTTATAAAGTTATCAATAAACCAAAACCTATGAAATCTCCAAATTCTTTGTTTATATTCTGCTCTACAGAAAAAGAAAATAAATGTTAATGAGATTTTCAATTTTCAAGTAGCATTCACACACACAAATCAAGGGGTAATGCATTCTTCATTTCAAAAATCAAAAATATATAATATAATTATAAAAATAATAACAATAATATAAATATAATATAATATAACTATATATAACTATAACTATATAACTATATAATTTTAAAAGTTTGGCCCTTTTTTGCTTAAGGTGTAAAATTTGCCCCAGTTCAGAAACATACAGCGCTCCAAAGACCTAATTTTTTTAATTGATTTGACCTTTCAAATCACTCACAGCCTTCTTTTCATTTATAGTTGTATAAGTCACCATTATGTTTTACCAGCCGCTGGCATTTCATCCTTTAAAACTGCACCATTAAGATTTAATGGCTGTGTAGGTGTGTGTAGGTGAAACATCTTCCAATTCAGCTACTGTTGTTTCTTTGTTATCTCGTCTGTTAGATGTCTAGTTTGGGGATTTGACTGACTTCCTTGTCAACTCAGCACTCTTTCTACACACCTAATATTGTGGGAGACATTTTGCTGTTGTACATGGCACGTGTCAAAGCCTCAACGAGCAGGGGTCAGTGTATCTGGAGTCTTTAGAACTGAATGTTCATACATCTGTACCTTTCCAAATATGAGGTAAGATTGTGCTTTGCCTCTATTTGACTATGTATTCTGTTGAAGTTTGGCACTTCAGGGAAGCACACCCTTTTTTTCCTTCTGCAAATTGATATATGCAGATAGTGTGAATGTCTTTGTCTATTAAAATTGAAAATGAGATAGCCAGCTGCTTGGGTGAACAAATATGTGCTGGTATTTCATGAAATGAGAACTCATCCAAAGACCAAGAAAACATGTACGTTTTTAAAATATATTTTCTCCAAAAGAAGGTCAGTTTGGCTTAAGCAGCAGGTTTCTAACATCTGTTTTACAAGCCGAGCAACTGCAGAAACGATACTTAGGATACTAAATTATTCCCTCTGGAATAATTTCCTCATTGTCAGCCATGTTGTTCTTCATGTACCCATTTCTTTTTGTACTTGTTCACAGTGTATTTTTAAATAGTATTTTTCGCCATACCATATTATTTAAAAATCTTTTGCAGTATGGGATTGCAAAGTGACAATCTAATGCTATAGTTAGCATTTCCATTTCCTTACAAAGATTGCAGAAAACTCACAGCAAGAAATGTATCTTTCTGAACTACCAGAAAACCTTGGACCACTTGTGAGTCTGTATGCAATTTTAGAAGAAAAAATATGTTTGGATTGAACTAGTAAAATAATAAAGACAGAATAAAAAAGAGCAGATGAGGTAATAGTATTTTCTCATCTTACGGTTGTGACTACAACAATCATTGGGAACATTGTGAGTAGCATTTGCTGGTATAAAAGTAAAAATTGAGGCTGTCGCTTTTGGGCTAGATACTTTCTCATATATTTCCTTATAAAAATCATTAATGTCAGCTTTCAAGAGACAGTGGAGTTGCACAAAGATATATTAACATTTTCACATTAATCTCCATCTGTTATGGTTACCATATACTGAAATCCAAATTACAACACATTTCCAGCCTGGATCATATTAACTAATCCAGTACAATAAGTACTTGCTTTCTATTAGCAATCTAGTGTCTGAATGAAGCCAGTTATTGTTATGTGATATAAGCAGTAATGATTGTGGATTCAGTAGAGAATATATAATAAAATAAATGAATAGATTGTAAATCATTTGATAGACAAACGTGAAAAAAAAAAAAAAATATTGTTCGTTGAAGTGATTTTTACACATATCCTTTAGAAATTTTTTTCCTGGGAAAAATCATTGCCTCTTTCCTTTGTGAACCGGAGAAATTTGACATCATGCTCATATATTTTTTAAATTGGTATTATTATTATGTTTGTATGTCTTTGATAAGCAAAGTTTATTTTGTAAAGTGAGTTTTGGTGTAAAAGTCAATTTTAACATAAGAAGTATTCTCTATTTTCCCTGCAAATAAAAATAAGCTAGGAAAGCAGTTACTGTACATAAACTAGAATTCGAAGATCCTGTCCTCCCTTCCCTTTTCAGCTGGAAAAGTGAAATAGGTTTTTTTTTTTTCTGTAGGACAGAAATACTTTTGCTGAGAACTATCTCTACACAAAAGCTTACAGAGTCAAATATAATGTCTTGTCTTATCACTTCTGAACAGACTCCAGAGTTTGAAAAGATTTCTGAAATTTGCTTAACTTGCCGTTTCCTAATATAATGAGGAAATCAATGTGTCTTGCTTTTAGAAATGCTGGTGGCTTCAGAATAATTCAAGAGAATGCAAGGATAAGCAGAAATGAAACTGCAAGTACTTACTCATCTTTGGAATATCTGAGATGAGTTACAGATAAAAATGTGTTAATTTACTCTCATTGGGGAGAATATGTCATTCAGATTTACTCACTAGTCTCAGCACTTTTTGAATAAGCTAATTTATATTTTGGGGGCTCCCACATGAAGCCTAAGGGCATTCTCATCACCACCACAACTGGGCAGGGCTGCAAAACAGGATTGCATCAGAGGAAAGAGTTTGGCCAGAATCAATGTATTGCATGAATATATATGCACAGAATGAATGAAGGTATGCACTTTCTGGTGTGCAAAGCTTTAACTTTCTCCCCTGCAAACCAGCCTTCTCTTGTCAAGAGTTAACTTATATTTGTTTATCAGTTTAAGGAGGAAAAGGAAAGTAGCTAAAGAATATTGTAGTTTTAAGGAGCACAAGCAGTTGCTATAGCTAATACAAGGCAATAGCCAATTGTATAGCCAATAAAGTGCAAAGAGAACTCTTAAACAAATTAATAGTTTGGGGAACTACAATTCCAATATATTTATATTTATATTTATATTTGACTGCATATGTCCTTTGCTGCTGAGAATTTGTGGGAAGGATCTTAGTTTCTGTGTGATGTCTAAAAGCTAAATTTCAGTTTTATATTCAGGCAATTTTCCACTCAGCTGTTACAGTACAGGATTATTTGAATGAAACAAGACTAATATTAATGAAGTCCAAATGTTAAATTTAATACAACAATGTCTAGGTTTATTTTAAACAACATTGTACATAGAACTATTTAAATGTTTAAGTTCCTCAACCACAGTTTTGTGAAAAAGGTTATTTCAAAAGTTTTGATCAACCTAATATGAAATATTTTGTTCTTTCTTTAAACATTTTCTTTGGATTTATTTATTTATTTTCTCTTCAGTTTTGAAACAGAAACCTGAAAAATTAAGGGAAGAAAGTGGGACACTTTAAAAAATAAGTTTTCCTTCTAATAAAAAAAAATATATATATATCTTGCCCCCCAAATTAAATGACCCAATATCTGTTTATGTGTACTTTAAATCATAACAGTCCTGTTATTGGTTTATTAGAGTTGTAGAGACCAATGATTAAAGTAGGAAAAAGAGTCAGATTCAGTTCAGTATGAAAGAGTAACTATTTGAGGTGTTTTACAATTCAGGAAAACATAAAGGAAAATAATATCCTTACCACTAGAGAGAGCTCTCACACTAAAATAATAAAACATTGCTTTGGGCTTCTTTTTACGGAGCTGGGGAAAAAAATGTGAGTAGGAAACAAATATACTGTCTGGAGTCATGATGGGAAGATATGACCTGACCAAAAAAAAAAAAAAAGAGTCCAAAGGCTGGTTCCAGCTGGACACGGGGAGAGGAGAACATGTTGCATTCATTCCTCACTGTGGCAGACTCTGCCTCGATCCCCCCAAAAAGAGAACAAGAAATGTTTGAAAGTAATTAGTTTTTTTTTTTTTTTTTTTTTTTTTTTTTTTTTTTGGCAGAGCAAACCTGAGTTGGTGAGGCATAAGGTACGTACTTCTATCTTTTATTTTGCATAGGCATAACCAAGTGGAGTAAGAACTGCCATTCTTCTACATTTTGCAAATTTTGAAAGCAGTCAGAATGTGTTCCCAGAAGCTAGGAAGGCAAAGCAACCATGAAAGTTGTTCATGCAACTAAAAACATGGGAGAAAAGATTGCAACAGCCTTTTTAACTTAGCAGCACTGAAGGAAAATCAGTGACACAGAGTACCAGGTACAGAAGCAGCATCTACTGTATAGCAGATTATGACTGCAGAATTCAGAGCAAATTGATGGAAGAGTCAAAGTGAGGTAAGACAAGAGAAATAACATTTTTGACAATTTTGGAGCAATTTAGTAAATGTATGTACAAGACTCATCAGGAAACTGAGACAGAAAATTTTAGAGGGCGTTTTGTATTATTTTAGAACTGTATTTAAAGTAAAAGTACATTTGATTAATTTGAAAGAAGTGTCTCTTGAAGTTCTGGAAAACATTTCTAGACTTAGAAAGAGAACATTTCACTCCTCTTGCCTCCCCCTTTCCCCTAACTTGTATATAGAATAAGAACTTGAAATCTTTAACTGCTTGAAATTTCCATTTATGTCATTTAGTCTCTATTCCATTCTCTAGAAAGTGGAAGTGAAATGATTTCTATTGTGTTATTCATGTATTATGTTTTTCAAGACTTGAAAAATCATATGCAATAGCACATCATTTGGGCTTTCATCAGTTAAGTGTGTCATTCCAATAAACTTTTCTGATGAGATACTTCGTATTCCCAGGGAATAGAAGAGTATCATGATATCAAATCCCAGGATTCCTTCATAAATGCAGCCATGTTCTAACAGAAAGATGAAACATCTTGGTCATAACATGGTTGCAGCATGAAAAACAGGTGAAGGAGTTGTCCTGGTTTTGGCTAAAACAGAGTTATTTTTCTTCCTAGTAGCTGGTATGGTGCTGTGTTTTGGATTTAGGATGAGAATAATGCTGGTAACACACTGATGTTTTAGTTGTTGCTGAACAGTGCATACACAAGGATTTTTTGCTTCCCACACTGCCTTGTCAGTGAGGAGGCTGGAGGTGGACAAGAAGCTGAGAGCTGACTCAGACTGACCAATGGGATATTCCATACCATGCAATAAAACAAACAATAAAAGTGGGGTTGCTGGCACAGAGGGGCTGTAGCTGGTTAGGGACTGGCTGAACATCAGTCTTCATGTGATGAACAACTGCGTTGTGCATCACTTGTTTTGTTTATAAATTTATCATAATCATTATTTTCCCTTCATTTTCTCTCTTATTAACACCTGTCTTTATCTCAACACACAAGCTTTACTTTTTTTTTTTTTTTTTTGATTCTCTCCTCCATCTTCAGTAAAGTGTCAGTCAAGGACAGACGTTTCTTTTCACAATCAATTTAATTCAAGTCATTAACCAAGAAGCCCAAAGAAGTTTATAGACCTTAAAAATACAAATAACAGAGTGTGCTGTGTCTTTAATTAGTAACACTCCAGATTTGAAATGGTGACCTAGGGGTATATAACTCCAGAGCACATTACCAATCCCCTGAGCCACTCCAATCTGTCAGATATATTATTCTCTTCTTATTCTTTAAAGAAAGGTTAAAAATCCAAGACAAATGTTTCTTTCTTTATTCTTTCCCTTCTTACTTTTTGCTATAATTTTCAAATTCATTTCAAAAAGATCAAAAAAGTTCCCGGTTTCAAGGCAAAATGCAAAATATCTGAAAATTTGTTATGTAAGAAAGAACCATAGACTTATTAAGGTTGGAAAAGACCTCCAAGATTATCCGGTCCAACTGTCTCCCTAACACCAATATTACCCACAAAACCATGTCCCTAAGTATAGAAGAGTGGTTAGTAATCTTGTGCTAAAATTTTCTTCAGGAAAAGAATATGATAAAGAGTTTGACTTGGAAATTTGTATATTATCTAGTTTATGAAAATAAGTATAAAACAGATAACACCTATTAGCATGAGATTGATCATCCATCATTGTAGTGCTACAGAACATAATGAATATAATCTCTGATCTCAGAAAGTCATGTTATTAGTTGTTTCCAAGACATATTATCAATTTAGGCTAACAGAAAAGGAGAGAGCTTCTATTTCTTGAATGGATGTGAAAATCTTCAGAAAGATAATTAACAATCTCCTCCTCTCCTTCAGAGAAGGAATTTCATTCACTAAGAGGATGCTTGGATGTCAAACACCTCAGTCTAAAGAATGCCTAATATGAGATGAGAAGAATCACAGAATCATAGAATAGTCTAGGTTGGAAGAGACCTCCAAGATCACCGAGTCCAACCTCTGACCTAACACTAAGAAGTCCTCCCCTAAACCATATCCCTAAGCTCTACATCTAAACGTCTTTTAAAGACCTCCAGGGATGGTGACTCAACCACTTCCCTGGGCAGCCTGTTCCAGTGACTAACAACCCTTTCAGTAAAGACGTTCTTCCTAATATTCAACCAAAATCTTCCCTAGTGTAACTTGAGTCCATTCCCCTCATCCTGTCACCAGGCACGTGGGAGAAAAGACCAACCGCCACCTCACTACAGCCTCCTTTCAGGTACCTGTAGGGTGCAATAAGGTCGCCCCTGAGCTTCCTCTTCCCCAGGCTAAATAGTCCCAGCTCCCTCAGCCGCTCCTCATAAGACTTGTTCTCCAGACCCTTCACCAGCTTTGTTGCCCTTCTCTGGACTCACTCAAGCACCTCCACGTCCTTCTTGTAGGGAGGGGCCCAGAACTGAACACAGTACTCGAGGTGCGGCCTCACCAGAGCCGAGTACAGGGGGACAATCACTTCCCTGGACCTGCTGGCCACGCTGTTTCTTATGCAAGCCAGGATGCTGTTGGCCTTCTTGGCCGCCTGAGCTCATATTCAGCTGACTATCAACCAAAACTCCCAGGTCCTTCTCTGACAGGCAGCTTTCTATCCACACATCTCCCAGCCTGTAGCTCTGCTTGGGGTTGTTGTGCCCCAGGTGCAGGACCCGGCACTTGGCCTTGTTGAACTTCATACCGTTGGCCTCGGCCCATCGGTCCAGCCTATCCAGATCCTCCTGCAGAGCCTTCCTACCCTCAAGCAGGTCGACACACGCACCTAACTTGGTGTCGTCTGCAAACCTACCGAGGGTGCACTTGATCCCCTCATCCAGATCATCGATGAAGATGTTAAAGAGGACTGGTCCCAGTACCGAGCCCTGGGGGACTCCACTAGTGACCAGCCTCCAACCGGATTTGACTCCATTCACTAAGACTCTCTGGGCCCGGCCATCCAGCCAGCTCTTAACCCAACGAAGCGTGAGCCAGTCCAAGCCATGGGCAGCCAGTTTCCTGAGGAGAATGCTGTGGGGAATGGTGTCAAATGCCTTCCTGAAGTCAAGGTAGACCACATCCACAGCCTTTCCCTCATCCACTAAGCATGTCACCTTGTCATAGAAGGAGATCAGGTTTGTCAAGCAGGACCTACCCTTCATAAACCCATGCTGACTAGGCCTGATCGCCTGCTTGCCCTGTAAGTGCCGCATGATGACACCCAAAGTAACCTGCTCCATGAGCTTCCCTGGCACTGATGTCAAACAAACAGGCCTGTAGTTCCCCAGGTCTACCCTCCAGCCCTTCTTGTAAATGGGCATCATGTTTGCTATCCGCCAGTCAAGTGGGACCTCCCCCGATAGCCAGGACTGCCAATAAATGATGGAAAGCGGCTTGGCCAGCTCTTCCGCCAGTTCTCACAGTACCCTCGGGTGGATGCCATCCGGCCCCATTGACTTGCGTACATCCAAATGCTGTAGCAGGTTGCCAACCATTTCCTCGTGGATTGTGGGGGCCACATTCTGCTCCTCATCCCCTTCCACCAGCTCAGGGTACTGGGCGTCCAGAGAACAACTGGTTTTGCTGCTAAAGACTGAGGCAAAGAAGGCATTAAGCACCTCAGCTTTTTCCTCATCTCTGGTAACTAAGTTTCCCCCTGCATCCAGTAAAGGATGGAGATTCTCCTTAGTCCTCCTTTTGGTACTAATGTATTTATAAAAACATTTTTTGTTGTCTTTAACAGCAGTAGCCAGATTGAGCTCTAGGTGAGCTTTGGCCTTTCTAATTTTGTCCCTGCACCACCTTGCAACATTGTTGTAATCCCCCCGACTGGCCTGCCCTCTTTTCCAAAGGTTATAAACCCTCTTTTTTCTCCTAAGCTCAAGCCACAACTCTCTGTTCAGCCAGGCCGGTCTTCTTCCGTGCCAGCTCGTCTCTGGGCACATGGGGACAGACCGCTCCTGAGCCATTAAGATTTCTTTCTTGAAGAGCGCCCAGCCTTCCTGGGCTCCTCTGTCCTTCAGAACTGCCTCCCAAGGGACTCTGCCAACCAGTGTCCTGAGCAGCTCAAAGTCAGCCCTCCGGAAGTCCAAGACAGAGGTTTTACTGGTCCCCTTCCTGACTTCGCCAGGTATCGAGAACTCTGCCATTTTGTGGTCACTCTGCCCAAGACAGCCCCCGACCACCACATTTCCCACCAGTCCTTCTCTGCTAGTGAACAGAAGGTCTAGCGGGGCACCTCCCCTGGTAGGCTCGCCAACCAGCTGTGTCAGGAAGTTACCTTCCACACTCTCCAGAAACCTCCTGGACTGCTTTCTCTGGGCTGTGTTGTGTTTCCAGGATATGTCTGGGAAGTTAAAGTCCCCCACAAGAACAAGCGCTGATGATTTCGCAACCTCTGTAAGCTGTCTGAAGAACTCTTCATCCGTCCCCTCCTCCTGGTTTGGCTGTCTATAACAGACCCCCATTAGGATGCTTGCCTTGTTGGCCTTTCCGCTGATCCTAACCCATAGCGACTCCACCTTGTCATTGCCAGCCTCAAGTTCAACGACATCAAAACACTATCTCATACAGAGAGCCACTCCACCACCCCTTCCGTGCTGCCTGTCCCTTCTGAAGAGCCTATAGCCAGACATGGCAGCACTCCAGTCATGAGAGTGGTCCCACCACATTTCCATGATGGCAACCAAGTCATAGCCTGCGTGCTGCACAGTGGCTTCCAGCTCCTCCTGCTTGTTGCCCATGCTGCCTGCATTAGTGTAGATGCACTTCAGCTGAGCCTTTGCCTTCTCCCCCAGCCTAGCCACTGTTCCCCCTGGCACACCTCCAACAAGCTTTGTTTCATCCCCGCCCCCCTTCTAACCTAGTTTAAAGCCCTCTCAATGAGCCCTGCCAGCTCCTGGGCCAGGATTCGTTTTCCCCTTGGGGACAGTTGGGACCCATCTGCGGCCATCAGGCCGGGTGCCGAGTAAAGCGCCCCATGGTCGAAGAACCCAAAACCTCTGTGTTGGCACCAGCCTCTGAGCCACGTGTTTATCGGGTGGGCTTTTCATGTCCTCTCTGAACCCCTCCCTGCCACCGTAGGGATGGACGAAAACACCACCTGTATTCCCGCTCCGTCCACTAACCATCCCAGCCCCCTGAAGTCCCGTTTGATAGCCTTCAGGCTTCTCTCATCAATGTTATCACTGCCAGCCTGGACTATCAGTAGAGGGTAGTAATCAGAGGGGTGAACCAGGTTGGGAAGCTTTCTGGCAACATCCCTGACCCTGGCCCTAGAGAGGCAGCAGACCTCCCTACAGGTAGGGTCAGGCCGACAGATAGGGCCTTCCATTCCCCTGAGAAGGGAGTTGCCCACAACGATCATCCATCTTTCATCCTTCGTGGAAGCAAGTCTTGAGGCATGAACACTAGTAGTAAGACATAATTAGGTTATGAATTGGTGCTGCCACTTTATGCATAGAAATTTCTTTCATTTTTTGTTAGTAGACAAGCTCAGAGCAATGTATTATAATTGCCATTGTTTGTACTGCTTGTTTCCTGGGGTTAGTCCTTGAGATGATGATTTTTAAATATATTCACATGTTAGTTTAAAATGTTGTTCTAAATAAAAGAAGAACAAACAACAAATGTTTCACATTTCTCCATGAGTGTATTTTCTAGACAATACGGAAAACAAACAAGCAAACAAAAAACCCTCCACTTGGCCAGCTATAGCAGATTCTTTAAGGTGTAGACAACTCTTTAAAATGTGAAATGAATATAATGGAGATTTCTTTTTCTTCTTTTCTCTCCTTCACATCTTGGGCATCCTGTATTAACTGCTTTCAGATTTTACACTTGTATATGACCCTTCCGTCTCAACTAGAAGGGCTTGCTAGACAGTGCTACACTGCCCGTTTTTTTTGTTGTTATTGTTTTGTTTTGTTTTCTGTGCAGAGTTGATTATTTCAATTTTCCATGAATGTGTGCTGGCTGTAGGGCACCATTAAATCCAGTTGCAGGATACACTTGAACTTTAACTGAAATAACTGAACTGGATACACATGAACTTTAACACACAACATTCATGAAGCCTATGTGAATCATATATATCTGTTTATTTAAAGTTTTTTTTCCGTGAAAATTTCGTCATCAAGACTTTTTTTTTTTTTTTTTTTTTTGTGTGTGTGCTTTCGAGGTCTCCATGACCTCATAATTTCATAATTTAATATTTTAGGTTCTTCTGGGACAAAAAGGTTTTGTCTATTTCAGGATCTATCCCCAAAAATAATTTTTGTCAGATGGATTTTGACATATTATAATTTAACAGTTGTAAACTCAAAAGCATAATTGACATTATATTCTCTTGAATATGAAATGAAAAGAAATACATCTTAAGTGATACATCTTTAAGTGATAGCTTTCACTTGATAGCTTTTTAAATCAATTTCATTCTGACTTTATATTTTGGTTGCCAAGATATACTGTTACAAAGTTGGATACCTAATCCAGGTACCTGCTCGGGGATAGGAAGCAGATGACAGTGAGCTGAGAAAATCCTCCTAAAGAAAGCAAATGCATATATATATAATGGAGACAGTGAAGTTTCTCTGGAAGCATCTATAAGGGTAATATAGTTCTCTTAAATCAAGGAACTAGATTGCATATATATTATTATTACTTTGTATATATATTATAATAAGTGCTTAGAGGAGGTGACTGTGTACTCATTAGCAATATACTGTTTTACCAGAAATAACAAGATACTGTCATAAATAATAAAACTTGAGAAAAAAACTTCATCCAGATAAAATAAGATTGTTAAAAGTTGTTTGAAGTTCTGAGAGAACTCTACTGTCAGCTCATCCAATAGCTTCACCTCCACATCTTGTATATCTTATCAAAAGGGACAGAAACTTTGCAGGCTCTGCTGCATCTAGAGCATCATGACAAAGAAAGTCCATGGACTGGAGATTCTTCACTGGAGAAAAAAAAAAAAAAAATTAAGGTAAGAAAATCCTGTTTAAAGTGAGATGCTTATTTTATTAATCTGTTCACATATATTTTTTCCCATGTATTAGGAGAATTCTGAGATAAAGGAACAGGAACAAATAGCTGAAGCATAAGAAAAGGTTTCAGGCATAAGTGTGGTAATACAACACTGTTACACTTTCTTGCACACTGTTACTGGTAAGACTTCATGGTAGGGCAGCAGAATTAGTATATCCTGCTATGGTCCATGACCTCATTTTGCAGTACATTTCATAAAGACATAACAATAGTAACAATAATAACAACAACAACAACAACAAAGGTTCATGATGCTCTTAACTTTTAGTCAAAACACAGATCTATGAGAAAGCAGATTAGTGGAAAACAACAAGGAAACACTAAAATAATATGCATTAGCCTGAACAGTCTTGGCACATAAATCATCCTAATGTACAGGTATCCTATTCTATGATTTCAGTTTTAAATGAGGATTCTTATTAAATAAAAATTATCCATGAGAGATTTTCAGGTAGTTCTTGGTCAGAAGAACACTGTCACATAAAGTAAAATGTTTAAAAATTCAGTAATTCAGTCCTGGACTGATTTTAAAAGCATTTTAAAGCAGTGCTTGCTAAGTCTGTCTCTCTCTCTCTCTCTCTTTTTTTTTTTTTTTTTTTTTTTTTTTTTTTTTTTTTTTTG
>CM021766.1:11807151-11825083 GCA_011076525.1 Nettapus auritus | reverse complement strand
CATTTATTAAATCATTTACTAGGTCTTTCATTATGTATGCTTGTAAAGATCTTAATAGAGATGTTAAGTAATGGAATTTTGCAAGTTCCTAAAATCTTCATAAATCTCCATAAAATGAGAAATCTGCTTTCATTGTGTCTGATTTTTTATTCATATGCAACAAAAATGTTAATATATTTTAATTAAGCTAATATGATTTATCTTTTTGCTCATTATATAAGTTAATTTTGTTCTAAAGAAATCCTGTTTTCAAATTCACTCCAGCAATGTAGAATTAAAGTAATTATACTTTGGCACAGGAAATTAGTCATAAAGGCCCATGATTTCTAAAATAAGTGAAAATTTTTACAGGCTGGATTAGCCATATACTTTACAAAAGGGTGGGGGTGGGGATTTTCACTTCAAGAACTCAAGGATTCACTTTTTGAAACAAATTGATCAGTTGATAACTAAAATAGAATTATAACTAATCAAGAAGTGTGAATTTTCTTAGATATGTTTTACTTGTCCTTGCTGTGATCATTGACATCTTTGTTACATTTTTTTTTAAATTATTCTCTGTAAAAGTGGTAACAAAATAGCTGTCATATTTTTTCCCCCAATTCTCTGACTGACAGAATATGGACAGCTACAGTAGTGTGGATAGAGCCTTTAAAGCTCATGGAACTTTCCATATATAAATTTACTGGTCCAATGAAGAATTTTATTGTACTGTTACTTCAATATTTGTAGCATAAGAGTGGGCCTGGCCTGGTGCTCACAGAATGAGTACTGATCTGGATAGGCTGGACCAATGGGCCGAGGCCAATGGTAAGTTCAACAAGGCCAAGTGCCGGGTCCTGCACCTGGGGCACAACAACCCCAAATACAACTACAGGCTGGGAGATGTGTGGATAGAAAGCTGCCTGTCAGAGAAGGATCTGGGAGTTTTGGTTGACAGTCATCTGAATATGAGCCAGCAGTGTGCTGGCTTGCATAAGAAACAGCATGGCCAGCAGGTCCAGGGAAGTGATTGTCCCCCTGTACTCGGCTCTGCACCTCGAGTACTGTGTTCAGTTTTGGGCACCTCCCTACAAGAAGGACGTGGAGGTGCTTGAGCGAGTCCAGAGAAGGGCAACAAAGCTGGTGAAGGGTCTGGAGAACAAGTCTTATGAGGAGCGGCTGAGGGAGCTGGGACTATTTAGCCTGGGGAAGAGGAAGCTCAGGGGCGACCTTATTGCACCCTACAGGTACCTGAAAGGAGGCTGTAGCGAGGTGGCAGTTGGTCTATTCTCTCACGTGCCTGGTGACAGGATGAGGGGGAATGGGCTCAAGTTGCACTAGGGAAGGTTTAGGTTGGATATTAGGAAAAACTTATTTACTGTATGGGTTGTTAGTCACGGGAATAGGCTGCCCAGGGAAGTGGTTGAGTCACCATCCCTGGAGGTCTTTAAAAGACGTTTTGATGTAGAGCTTAGGGATATGGTTTAGTGGAAGATTTGTTAGTGTTAGGTCAGAGGTTGGACTCAGTGATCTTGTAGGTCTCTTCCAACCTAGACTTTTCTGTGATTCTGTGATTCTGTGATGAGAATAAAATAAGCAGGACACGGGATGAATCTGTGTCAAATAACAACAAATACAGAGCTAACTACATCAGCTTGATCGCAAGTGTAATGAAATGAAATCTTCTTTGTCTAGAAAAGGTTGGCAATAGGGCCATAATTAGGAAAGTATAAACACTGCTAAAGGTCAGAGAATGAACATAACACAGCAAACCAAGGGGAAATGCATCTGTAGGGCAAAATAATTTCTAATGTGTGTAACACATTACATGGAAGGCACTTAAGAACTAAATAAATTACAGTCGATGTCACCTACATCTGCAAAAGCCTCAGAGATAAACAAAATAGATTATAATCACAGATGTGATTCTACACTTCAGGAGCACTACCCTGGACATCCTTAAAGCAAATCAGGGCTGTTTATGAACTTTGCTTTGGCCAGTACATTAAGTAAAATAGAAAGGGAGAAGACACAAACCTGGATCCTCCTCATGACATTATGGCAGTTTCCACCTCTACCATGAAGTTTTTCTGGAGGAAGATATAGGAGAACAGGATGTGCAGATGAAAGGATCTTTGTTATGATAAATCAGATTAATAGCTGTCTTGAATAAGATTTTCCCAGATCTTGGTCTCCGCTGCTCCTTTTCGGTCACTCTCTTCTCCTGCACCATGGGGTCACTCCCATGGGATGTCATCCTTCCTGAACTGATCCTGTGGGATCTGCCCACAGGCAGCAGCTCTTCAAGAACTGCTCCAGATATGGGTCAGTACCACGGGGTCCATCCATCAGGAGTGCACTACTCCAGCATGGGGTCCCCCACAGACCCTCCATATCTATTGAGAATTTTAAAGCAGATATTTGTATCTGAAAAGAGTCAGGAGAAAGATAAACGTATCAGATGGGTGATATTTTATGTTGTTCAATGAAGTTGTGTGGTGTATGATCATTAGCCCTTGGTTTTGGTTGTGAGAATCTTAGCATGAGATTTTTGAGATATATAACATCTATACACCTTTGCACATGAGTCCATGCATGAATAAAATTTCTCGATAGAGTCATCATCCTCTATAAGACCACTGGTACATAGCATCAGTTATGCAATGAGTTTTTCCCTTGAACTTTTTTCCCCTATTATGTTTTCATTAATACATTCAGTGTAGGAGTTAGGCTGGCCAATATCCTTGCTGTCATGATGGATGATTATGACATGTTATGAATAAGAGGTGATTAAATATAAACTATGCATTGTCCATCAATGCATTTATCATGAAAGCTTTGGTATTATATTTTTAATTTCCCACTTCATGGCTGAAAGCGCCAGCCTACGTTAATAGTGCTACATAAAGGGATAATTTAGTGAGATACCTGGTGCCCTCTTCCTGATTCAAACTTTCCATTAGAATATGTGGAAATAACAGTAATTGTGGAAACAACTGAACCCTTTAATTTGGTCTAGAATCAGGAAGAATTATGTCCTATTCACTACATGAAAAAGTTTAATTCAGAATATTTCTTATATCAAATTTTAACCTTTGATTTAAGGAATCTGATGAAAATATGGTGAACATATATTTTCTTATTTGTAAGAGAAATATAATTGATTTAATTCTCCACATTTTTGTTGCATCCTCTGAAAATAAAAGGAAACCCTGGATGAATTAAAAAGACCCTAACCATCAGCATACAGAAATCTTAATTGCCTCTGCATCAGTTTACCATCTTATGCGATAAAGTTTATTTAAAATCCTAATTTATAAAGTTTTTCAGAGACTAACTTCATACTTTTGCACTTTTTAAATGTGAACATAAATCCACCTTTTTCTCCAGGGGTTCTAAGATCCTAGGGATTTAACTACACATACCTACACTCTTGCTATTTTCCATTGTCATTCTTTTTTTTTTTTTTTTTTCCTTCTCAAGTAACTACAGAGAATTGTGTTTGACAAGATAGAGGAGTTTAATATAAAGTTTAACAATATAAATACACAGCATAAAATATTTTATGAATTTGGCTTTAAAACTGGATATTTTATGACACTGTATTTTTATTTGTATATTATATTCTTAACACATTTTCACTAAGTAATTTTCAGAAAGTGTTTAAAAGCTGAGGAGATTTTTTTTGTTATTTATTTTTTCCCCTGGTAGATAATTCTGTGCACATCCAAGTCCTTCAAAGAGAATGATTTTCTATTTAAAGGAGAAAAGAAAAGAAACAACTTGTGAAAATTATCTTCAACTTTAGTGAAGGGTATTTATGGGATATTTTAATCTCATATGGGTAGGACAATTAATAGGACAAGATATGAAAAATATTATTTTTATAAAATATTTATATTTAATTTTATACTGTTAAGAAACAATTCTTAACTGTGAACAAAAGTTGGTGACAACAATATTCAGCCTCTGGTTCAGCCAGCCTGTGGCACCTCTGTGAATTCCTGTGGTTCTGTTAGCAGGCTCAGTGTGAGAGCAACCTTGTTGATCTTTTTTGTAACTATAACTGATCAAAGTCTTTGAATTCATGCAGAACAGATGCAGCTCCTTTATATTCCATATTAGATTTAAGATGGAAGTAAAGGCAGAAAAAATCAATTGTAGTAGCATCTGAACTGAGGGACAGAGCAGTGGCTGAGTTTTATACCTTTTTCATTTGTTACATTATTTGTTACTCTTAAGATATGAAATAAAGTTCCAAAATAAGTACTCATTACAAGAAAAAGAATCCGATGCAGAAGTTTTCTTTCATTCACAGTAGTTTAAAGTCATATTGCACTTCAGAGAAAAGGAAGAGTCAGTGAAAGTAACTAAGAGATCCTATTGTCATTGAAATTGAGTACTGTCTTACCACTAGTAGTGTGTTACCTTAGTCACCAGTGATAGGACCTGTGGGAATGGTGTCAAGCTGAGGCAGGGAAGGTTTAGGCTGGGAAGAGGTTTTTCACTGAGAGGGTTGTCGCACACTGGAATAGGCTTCCCAGGGAAGTAGTCACTGCACCAAGCCTGTTGGAGTTTAAGAAACATTTGGACTGTGCACTTAGTCACACAAGATCTAAAATTTTGGGTAGACGTGTGGTGCCAGGAGCTGGACTTGATGATACTTGCGGGTCCCTTCCAACTCAGGATATTCTATGATTCTATGAGTCTGTGATTCAATAAATTCCATGGACTCAGTATCACAACCCTAAAATAAAGCAGTACTTGAAGAAAAAAAAAAAAAAAAAAAAAAAGCAAATACTTATGCTTCTTATATATTACTCATTTACAAGTTTGCCTTATTATCACAGCACTCAATTGACTGCCCAAGGCAGATTGTTTCAGCCAAATTAAATATAAAACATTAATGAAATCTCATCTGAGAGACAAAATAGTGATGCTAAACAAATTTGAAAATCTCAAATATGCTTTACTAGGTCCTGGTCAATTTCTGGTTAATGATATATTAAGTAGGAGTAATTATTCAAGCTAAAGGTTTCTTTGTACAAATTACAGGTAATAAGCCTAATGTAGATGTGACATAATTTCTTAATTCTAGCCATTAAGGAAAGTAGATTTAACTCCATTAAGTAACCTCACTTAAATGTGACAATAGTTAACTGTGGTCATTAAACTAATGACATTTGTCATCAACAGTGATATTACCACTCCGCCATACATACTGTTATGGTAAAGACTATGTCAATGTTTCTGTTAACAAATGATTCAGAGACTTGCTATCGGCAGTGATGGTGGCGGAAGAAAAATGAAGTAAACCTAGGACAATCTACTTTATATGTGGCAAAGCAGGATGACATTTGATAACATAAATTGTGTTGGTGCCCATATTCAACACCCACATGCAGAGGGTGTATTGCTTCAACTAATTTATTCCAAGATTTGATTAAACTCCATTTTGCAAACCATAGATTTTATCTATTTATTTTATTTATTTTTATTTTATTGTTTTTATTTTTATTGTTATTTTTAATCTTAGTTTTTCCTAGTGTTTCCTCTAATTTTCCCCTCAGGAACTTTACACCAAAACCTGTTTGTGCTATGTAATTATTAGTTTCAACCAAATATCTCCTATTTGTTCTTGGAACAAAGGTGTTCTGTGACACATTTCTATTTTCTTTTTGATATTTCCTATATCCCTAATATTCTCTTTTAATAATCAATAGTAATAATAAAAATAAATATTTTTCTTATTTGTCCAAGCCAGAGACAGGCATAAGGGTGGAAATTGAGGGATTTTCAAACATACAGATATTTTCTATCATGTTGCAGATGATTTAAGCTTATTCGGTGTCTACTAATTACAGGTTCTGCTAAATTTACAAACCCTCAGCCACACAAAATACTTGCATCTAACTTTACCTTTAAACTGAAGAGAAAATATTTGAATATATCTACATACAGAACTTGAGTTATGGACTAAAGCTTTAAAAGGAATAATGATACAAATGACAATAACATTTAACCAACAATTGTTGTTAATTAACAAATTTAACAATGGGCATTTAATGAATGCCCCCTATCAACTTGTGCTATAGAAGAGCTGTCAGAAACACAGAGCTCATCAAAAAGATAAAAAGAAAAACATGAAAAAAATAATTAAAAAAAAGTTACTGTATAAAATGTCTCCCTTGATTCTGAGTTCCCAGAGATTTTCAGTAAGAGGCTTCTGGTACTTTTTGTTTCTTATACCTACACACAAACATAAATGAAGAACATGCATATTCTAAATAGCTCTTGTTGAAAATGTGACTGATGTGTAATAAATTTGCAAACCGTGATAGAGATTTCCTCAGGGAATGCCCTGCTGCCTATACTTTTGTATATACAGACTAACATGATATTCTCTAGCTGAAGTTTTTAGTTCAGCATTCAAGAAATGCTGAATTTCTGTGTTACATTCCTTTTCCCCTATTTTTTTTTTTTTTTTTTTTTTTTTTGTACGCTCACTTCTGTATAACCATATGTTCTTTCTACTGCTTCCTCAGTGCTTATTTCTTGTATTGTAGGAAAAATAAAAGTGAATGTTCGTTCCTAGCTTTCTGATAGAAAAGGTTATGGTATGGTGGAAATGAAGATACAAAACAGTGAAAATGGATCAGTTTTTAAAGGAGAATATAATTTGAAACTTATTGCTGTCCCAAAATACAGGCTGACGTCTTCTGAATGAAGCTTGAAAGCAGAAGACATCCTTGCTGGTATTCCTGATGCCTTTCAGAGACCCCTCTTACAGTGCCTCTGAGTGTGCTCTGGCACATCAGCAACATTTCTGGGCATTTGGTGAAGAGAGACTTGGAAAATCTGAGTATGAAAGACAAATACATTATTGGTGGAAGCAGCTTTCAGAGGTTTGCCTGCTCTCATGCAAAAGCTAGAAAAGGGAACAGTCATTATTATTATTATTATTATTATTATTATTAATTATTATTATCGTTATTAATTATTATTATCATTATTCTCTTATAGATTGATACTTCAGCACTGCATGTAGGTTTTGTGACTTTTAGTTTTATTCCTCTGAGTTATTAAATAAGGGAAAAGCATGCACAGTTTTGGAAATACCACTGGTATAGGCCAGCTCTGGCTTCCCCTTTTTACTTTTGCTTTTACCATTGCTTTTGTAGTCCCAAATTGACAAAATATGAGAATGCTACAAATGAGCCTTCCTTTCTCCCCATGTTTAACCCACATCAGCCTGCTTCCACAGGCAGGGCTGAAGAGAAGAATAACCAGGCTCTAAGCCATAGGGTAAATAAATTATCAGAGATTTTCTCCAATGGATAAAGAGGAGAAAGCAACGCAGCCTTTGGGGTGATGCAGTAACTGCTCAACTGAACTGTACAGAAGGACATTACTAACACCAGAGTTTTGCTTAAGATCTCCAGACAGTTCCTGCTGCTGTCTGGCAGGCAAGTAAGTAATAATTTATAATGCATTTTTTAAAAAAAGTAAAAGTAAAAAAGTATTGCATGTTCTTCAAGCTCCCATTTAAATAAAAACTCTGAATAAAATTAGTATTGTGAAAACAAAAACAAACAAAAAAAATTAAAAATATTTAAAAATCAAACATACAAATTGCCTATTATGACATCTGAAGTGTTTTAAGAAAGGAAACTATCAAGTTATTCTAACACACTAGAAGGTTTATATTTTTATTACTAGCTAAGCAAAAGAGGTGGAGATCTTGTCAAACAGAAACAGAAACATAACAAAGTGATTCATAAGTTGGTTTCTAAAATAGAAAATTATAAAGTGAATAAAAGAAAGAAATGCTTTATTATTAAAAATAAAGATGTGAAAATAAATATGTGTCCACATTCAAGTGGACAAGCAGAAATAATTACTGACAGCTGGAGAATTTCTCGCTAATCATTATAGATACGAGCCTGAATGCTTACATAGTGGACTATCAACAGCTTTTCAGATCATGCTTTCTTCAGAGGTAAAATCAAATATTAAAACTGCTGCTACTCTAACTTGGCCTGTGAAAATGCACATCATAAAATGCAGGCCCTTTTTCTTTTCCTTTTTTTTTTTTTTTTTTCTGAAAATTTGACAGCTTTCATAAAATACAATTAGATAACAAAAAGAAAAGCTTAATTAAGTACTTTAAGAGTACAGATTAAAATTTAATGGGAGTTCGCATCCTAAATCATCAAAGATGGGTTTATAATTCATAATGGAGCACATGGCAGATATCAACACACCTCTATCTTAATCAAATAGATCTACAAATCTCAGTGTGTTATGACAGCAGCCATATGATCAGAGATTTGTACCATGTAGAATATCATGCCTGTATCAAGCTCTGGGTAGGTCCCATAAACAGCTTGGTGCTCTCTGAAAAATGATTTAATAGATATCTTGCAAAAGTGATGTAATTTTATTTCGGATATAATTGGAGTTATCAAGAGATCCAGGGGACCTCTGGGTAAAAATCCCTCCTCACATAATTTCCTACATGCCAGAAACATGATTGTGGAAGAGCTGAAATCAGGTGACAAGAAAAAAGAAATGGCTCCAACACACACCATAATTCTACATGGTATTAGAGTGGCCTCAACTGTCTCATCTTTGAAGAAAAGCAAGTATGTCCCTAACACCTAAACAAACCAAAAGACCTACAGTTACCTAGTATGGGTAAACCTAAACTGTCTAGATATTCTGCTAAAGCCTTTTTGTTGAGGTCATGCTACATGGTGCTTTGTAACATGAATGTGAAATTGTCAACAATACATAAGTTTTCACAGATGTTTTGGGAAAAAGAGAGGCATGTATGTGGAGAAAAAAACAACCAACCAACCAACCAACCAACCAAAAAAAACTTAGAAGCTCAGAAGGCTAAAAGCTAATAAATAACAGAGAGGCTCAAAAATATGTACCCAGCTGAGCACATGCTCAGAGAACTGCTGTCACTCATAAATCACTGAAGTTGCATTATGTGCATTTTATGATGTCAGCAGAGATTTCTGTATGAATTATTGTCTTGTGTTCATGTGAAAAAGACTCTTCACACTATATCATATAGAACATAAAAAAAAAGAAAAGTGGAGTCAAAACTGGAAATTATAGCAATGAACACAAGGTGCTTATTGTAAGGAATAAAAGGAATAACCTTCTTAGAATTTTCTTGATTTTTTTTTTTTTCAAGTGTCGTAAGACATGAGAATTACTGTGAGAATCTTATCAAACCCAAGAAGAAGGCATATCCAACAGATATTTTAGATCAGTTATCATTTTTGAAAATATTTTTCTTAGTTTTGAGTCAAAGTTTTCTGAGAGAGGAAGGAAAGTCTAGTCTATTTAAAGTAGTTAGATTTACATGGCATGTAGCCATCACAAATTTGGAGCAAAACTTTTGCTACGACAACCATCTGGTGTTTTTGAGCCATGAACCAGATTTGTACTCTGTGTGGCCCTGAGTAGGGATTTCACCATGTATCTCACTATAGAAAATGCCCCAAAAGTAAATCCGAGGAGTTTTATTATATGATTCTTCCACTCTCCTCATTCAAGTGTTTTCTAGCCTGTAATGTAAAGCATTTTAATTCAAATATAAATAAATTTTATAATTTAAAAAATATAAATAAATAAATATAAATTTACCTGGCAGGGTGTTATTATTTTTATTGCTATTATTATTATTATTATGGGAGCCTAATGAATAAAAATCAAAGGTGTATTCTAGACAACCTTGTCAATGTTTTTTGTTTGTTTGTTTGTTTTGTTTTGTTTTGTTTAGATTTCACTGAAATCAGCAAAACAGTACCAAGTCTCCAAAAGGGAGTTTTATATTCTGCATTGATGTCATTCTTTTTTTAGGACTTATTCACTAGCTACTTCATCCAATTTTATTTGTTTGTATATAGGTAAAGTGTAAGAGAAACTGAAGATTTTAAGCCTTGGGTGTTCCTGTGTTTCAGCCACAGAATTTACAACCCATCACATAAAGGATGCTCTATTAACACTCAGTGATTTATTTGGAGAACACATTAGTGTTTCAGTCCTGTTAAATATTAATAACTTTTTCTTTGTATCCCTAATTCATTTCAATGGAAACCTTAATGAAATTTCTATGCCTTTCCTATCACTATATTCAACAACTAGATCTTTTAAACATAATTCTACAAGGTGAAATATTTTTTCATATGTGTTTTTTTAGTTGTTGTTCTTGTTTGTATGTTTGTTTGTTTTTTAATACCTGATGATAAATCTTATAGATATGGTGAAGGAATAGTCAAAGTTTATGTTAATTTTCACATAGGATTCTTTTTATAAGGATGATGAAAAATTCATTTTATAGATTATAAACCTTAGTGAAGCCAAACTAAGGACAAATATATTTAAGATATTTTGATATTATTTATATGGTTTTAGGTCAGATACCCATTCTTGTTGACTTTCATGCAGAATATTTAAGTGTAGGAATAAGAAGGAGAATTGTTTCTTGGAGTGTCAGTTTAGATAGAAGTGATCTTATGGTCCCATATGTGAAGTCTGAAACACGCTTAAGATACAAGCAACTGTTGTAAAAGGGTATGCTTACAATAATTAGATTTTTTTTCAGAAATATGCTAAAAAAGCTACATTGTGGATATAATTTAATTTTTTATTGGATAAAAAATAGTCATATCTTTAATAACTTTGGAGAAAATGCAAAAATACATTTTTGTTTGTTTAGTTGGTTGGTTGTGTTTTTGTTGTTGTTGTTGTTGTTTGTTTGTTTGTTTGTTTGTTTTGGTTTCGTTTTAAAAAGATAGGTTTCCATAGCTCTGGATAGTGGAAAGGTGAACAAAGTCACTATAGGATAAAATGAATGGGGGAAGTATCAGGCAAGGTATTCAGAGAGGAGACAGATGCTACATAGTAGCAGTGACCTGGGTGCTAGGTGAGCAGGAAGGATAGCCTTTTAGAAACTGATGGATTTAGTAGTTGACTGGATGTGAAAAACTGAGCTAGAAGTAACACACAATATCATGCTTACCAGCTTGGAGGACAGGAGGGGTAAAAATTTTCAATTATGTCAGGAAAGTAAGCTCTGGAGGTAAAGATAGCACAAAATGGAAAAGTACTTTAAGAAACCAAATTTTGGATGAATGGGACCTTTATTTATTTATTTATTTAGAGTGAGAAAATGCTTTTTCTTCTCAGTGACTTCTCATGTTTTGCATTAGAAAACTGTTTTCTAAATAGCAGAAAGAAAAAAATTCAATGGATTGCTAGCTACAACCTGTTATTTCTTCTCATTTGAGATTAAAATTAAAAACTGTCAGATTAAGATTTTTTTAAGATTTTCATAACAGAGATTGCAACTTTTGTAATCACATCTTGCTCTAAAACAAAATATATTTTAACAGATGTTTCAGATGAAAGAGATTCCTAAGCAAATGCCAGATCACATAAAATTACAGGCGATGTAATATAAATGTGCCAAAATATTTTTCACAAGCTCCACATGCATTCTCAGAAAATTATTTTTTCTCTGTCATCTCAACCTTGAAGCCATGCTGAGGGATGCTGAACTGGGTCAAGGTTTCTTACCTGTGTGTTCAGTGTTGCAATGGCAGCAGTGTTTTTGTGTAGGACTGGGAAGCAGAAATGCTATGGCACACTACAGATTTGGAGCACACAAAAGGGGTGGGACATAGGAATTGGTGGGACCGGGGGTGGGGTGGGCAGGTCAGGAATAATGAAACTTGGATATAGTGAAACCTGGAAACATGGATCTTCTATATATAACATGAGCAAGGGGAGGGAGGGACTTAGAGGATGACATTCAGCTTTATTGAATGTGGAGATCTTCTGGTCATAACAAATCTTAAATCATGCCAAATGGTGCCCACACCACCCCATCCCATCCCATTTCAGATTTCTGCATATTTTTCTCCTGCTTTCTCCAGATTTCTCACTTCTCAGCTGCTTAATCCAAAAAAATGAACCAAACTTTTCCTAGTGAAAGCTACACAGATGCCTGCTTTGCACCATGCCATAGGATCATTGTGCTCAAGCTAAACATTATGTGTGATCAAAGATAGTTTTGAACATATGTAAGTTCTTTAAAATTTAACCTTGGTGGGAATTTTGTATGTGGAAAGATTTAGGATTAGAACTCAAAAATAAGAAATTAATGATTCATTTATATTACTCTAGATTATTTGTCTACTTCAGCAGTTTTTACCAATTGTCAGGAAAAATAGTAGTCTTTTCCATTTAAAGGTAACTGTTGTATGTGATATTTTTCACTAATTGGTCAGGTGGAGTTGGTAATGCCTCTGATTGCATAAGGGAAAAAAATGAGAACCTTTGTCACAAATGTAGTTGTGAATATCTCCTGTGGTTCTTTGTACTGACAGAGCAAAATTTCATCTAAGACTGAATCCAAAAAATATAAAGAAAAAAATGTTGTTTTGCAATTTGAAGTTTGCTAACTTTGTTCATATATCTAAAAGACATTTCAGCTCACAAAGCAAAAAATGAAACCTATTCCTGTATTATTTCTTTATTTCTTTATTAAAATAGTGACAATTTGGAAATGTAGACTGTGTACTAGAAGAATCTCATCTTCTTTCCTATTCTTTTACAACAACCAAGGTTAGAAAACCAAATTCCAAATTCCAACCCACATTAAAATATATGTAGTTTGGACTTTTTTTTTTTTTTTTTTTTTTTTAATCTAAAATGTCTAGCAGTCTTAAATCAACAATGCCAGGCATAATTTCAGGAGAAGAAATTCAGAAAACCAAAACTAGATCTAATATTCCAATCTTTCTGACTGGTACAAGCAGGTGTTTTTTGTTTTGTTTTTTCACTGTGCTCATATAGTTCTGTTTCTTAAAATCTAGGAAACTCACAAAGAATAATTAGACTGTTTTATTGCTGTTTTATTGATTTTGCTGTTTATCTAGTTTGACAAAAAGAGAAAAAAAAAAAAAAAAAAAAAAAAAATTATTTTCTGCTTGTTTATTCCCTTTACTACTAAACAAAACTGATCTGTAAGTCCAGCAAAAGATAACAGAACCCAGCTGATGGTTCTTACTACATTAGCACTCATGAGATTCCCATTTATAAAAAAAAATAATTGTTTCCCAGGTTTATTGGAAAAAAAAATAATACATAGATGAGACCCTCAACCATTTGATTAGACAAATTGTCTCTGTACTGAGAGAAATGTCAAAACATGGTGTGCTTTTTCATTGTTATTTATGTCAGATATATTTCACATTAAAAAATAAATATCCCCTCCATCCACCCCAATTTAAGAATAGAAGGTTGCTTTTAAAGGATAAAATTGCTCAAATTATAAGTAGAATTTTCTCTCAAAGAGTATTTACAGTGACTGAGCAATCACTTTAAATTCAGACTCAGAGACTTAAGTGCAAGGCGGATTTCATGTGATTAACTCCCAGGACAGGGATTAAGAACAAATTTTCCAAATTCCAAACTCCTCCATAGATGTGTCATGTGACACTGGACAAGTTCCTTAACCACTCTTCTTAATTTACACAAGGGGATCCAATTCTTCTTTACACTTTCATCTTCAGAAAATAAAGTCTTTGAACAAACTGAGGAAAAGAGATTAATTACTCAATTTTTCAGTTAAGGTAAAATTTAAAAACACATATTTAAAAATCTCAAATATTTAACTCAGTCCTGATGAACCACATTTGCAGACTAACAGCGCAAAATATCAGCTGCACACATGAAATAACTTTGGACAAAACATATCTCTCTTTGCCTTGCATGCTTCATTATTCTTTTCAAACATGAACAGTAAAGAATTTTTATACTTCATTTTTTGAGGAAGGGGAATAGTTTCTGAAGGCTTCTGCCAAAAACAAAACAAAACAAAAAGAGGAAGACAGTACAAGGTTATACAAACACAGATCAGAAGTCAGAAATTCCTCCACTCCTCTTAATAATAGTGACTGTAATATAACATAAAGAAAATATTTACTTTAGACTTAATTAACTAAGCTTTTTGAATATATTGCTGATATTTAGAAACCTTAATTAATAATTTAAAATCATTGCATATATTAATGAATATTTTTTTTGAGAAAAAAATACACTTGCAGTCTCTCTGCAGACAAAACTAATCTCTTTCCTACCATATCTGTTGTGTCTCCTGTCTACTTGGGAACCCTGCCTGTGATAGGGAGAACACAGTGTGTGTCCACCTTACAAGGGGATGATGAGAGTGTTGTTGTCACCCTTAAGTGACTACCAGCTGCTGCTATCAAATCAAAAATGGCTGGAAAAATTGAAAGGGACATAAGAAAGTAATCCTTTCAAATTGCCACAATATTTACTGGAAAGAGAGGCTTTCAGGGGAAATCAAGCATGTAATCCTGTAAGCCTTCTGCCCAGTCATAGCATGAGCACGCAGGAGCACCTATTGAAATATGGTAATGATCACAGTTTGACAGCCCATGGAATGAGTGAAAATAATGAACACATTAAAAAAAATAATAATAAAAAAAAAGGAGAATAGGGATAGACTCACTGTATATGTATATATATGTATTTTTTTTCCCAAGGGTTCAGAAAATGTGTCCAGCTATATATATTTATTTATTTATTTTCCTAACATGATTTTGTTTAGAACTGAGGTGGTAAAAAACTTCTCCCCTCAACACAAACACTATTATAAAAATAGTCACAGCATTATCATGCTGCATAATATTGAAAACATCCAGTTTATAGCTGCACAATTTCCTCCTTATACTACTGCACACCAGAAGTAACAAATAGGAAAGCAGATCAATTTAAAGTTCAAGTTGAGTTGCATGAGTTCCCCATGGTGAAGCAATTATTCCCTCAGAGGCTCTTATTTTCTTTATCACACCATGAATTCCTCAGACAACGAATACGCAGTTTCTACTGTGTGGTTACTTGCATTGCAACCAAAATCTTGGGAACAGTATTTAAGGACAATTTTTTTTATTTTTTTATTTTTTTTTTTTTTCACTCTGTGGATGTTTTCTAAGTATGAAGTTTGATCTCTGCAATCAAAAGCATTTATTCGTGGCAAAGTTGTGTTCCCACTAATCTAATCTAAGCTACCATTTCCCCTTTAAACCCACAGGTTATTTACTTCCTAATAATATAGATTAAACTTTCTGATAAAAACTTGGGGTGTATATAACAACACTACCTATACAGGATTGCAGTGAAGTGGCACAGACAACATTTATATATATGAGAGCTGGAGATAGACATCATTACTGAACCTTAACACTTTATTCCTGTGTATCTCACTCCACTCAAATCAACAATATTGGTTTCAAACCTGTCACCATGCTCAAAATTGAGCTTCCCCCTTGCAGCATTTAGTTCTGTTTACACCTGTATTTTCAATCTCTAGCTGCAGCCTTCCTGTAGGCACCACCAGGGCATGGTGTCCCTCTCCTTTCTCTTTGATATTACTTGTAGAGGGTAGAGCTCTGCGGATCAGCTGTCCAAGAGTGACATAGCAGGGCAACTTTACAGAAAAACATTCCTTACTTAAGTCCATCATTTCTAATTGCTGTTCTTGCATGCACTTATTCCAGATGGGATTTGGTCTTTCACAGACGTGTAGAAGAAGGGAAAAAAAAAAAAAAAAGTCAAATTTACAGAGAATTTCTAAGGTAATAGAAGCAGATCAAATAGTTTTGTATTCCAAATGAGAATAAATTTACCAATCTTGATAAGATTAGTGATTGTTTTATTTCTGGTTTGTTAAAGACTTCCTCAGTGGTCAAGAAGACTCATAATAAATCACCTAGTTTCAAGAAACTGATATATTCTAAATCATTCTAAACAAATTCTATTAATTTGAATATTCCTTTTTTTTCATGACAAATGTTATTTCTTTCCTGATCTCTTTTTTTTCCCCCATTTTTCTTTTCTCTGTAAAATGCCAGAAAACTCACCCAATTAATCAAAAACCAAACTAACAAAAAAATCCCAAGAACTAAATTATGTTTTCATTCTCACATTTATTAGACACAACATGAATACATTATTTAAAGATTTGATTTGTATGAATCCCTTCTTTCTGACAATTTTGTAAAAGTAGTTGGGCTGTTTTATTTTTTTAATTGTTTTATTCAATTAATTTAATTTTATTATTATTTCATTATTATTTTATTTTTGTTGTGGCCATATGCAAATATAATAAATACTGCTTTTGCATAGTGCTTCCTGTAGGCTTGCCTAAGACCTATGGAGGAAAATAGCTCAAGATTCAAGACTACAGTCAAATAAGGGTAGTGTTGGTAATACACATTTTTTTTTTTTCTTTTTTCTTTTTTCCCCCGCAAATTATATGCAAATTTACACATACATACTGCATATATGCATGCATTTATTGATTACTTTTCACATTTTTGCTGGTGCTTTTTAATTGTGTGATAGCATATAGCTAGGAGGTCCTGACAAAAGTTACAGAGGAAGAGTTATATTACCAAGGCAGTAAAAGAGGCAAGTTCAGGGGGGAGCTTGGAATATCACTGTGAGATGCGACACGGTATGTATGAGACTGGGAGCAAGGGAATATCTAGGGAGATGAGTGCATAGGGCAGAGCTGCAGAAAACTGTGAAGATGAGAACAAGGAATTTGAACCTAATATGTCAAAGAAGAGGGTCAGTCTGGGATTCATAAAGAAATATGGTGTCATCTGAAAGTCCAGTTTTACCCTTAGCATTATTTGAAAAACTTCAACAGAAATATCACAGTTATTAGGCCGCCTCTACTGCCATTTACATTATTTATAAAAATATATATATATATATATATCATGAATATCACGAAAATCAACATCTACTCATTGATAATTTCTGTTTCACAGGTCTGTCACCTTACTCTCAGCTTTATAACTAATCAGTGTATGCAAGTTTCTACAGCAGGAAAAGTGAACATATCTACTGCTTTTCAGAAAGAAAAACTGCCATTTCCATACTCTCCATGAAAAGGTAATCTTAAAAAAATTTTCAAGAAAGAAATATTTCAGCTTGGTTACAATGAAATGAAACTTAACATCTTTCTGATAATCTTGCTCCTCCCTGGAGCAATGCCCTGCCACATAAGAGGTGCATCCCCAGCAGTTACAGTTGAGCTATGGAACTTCATTTTTTCCTGCATTTCCAGGAGCCCAAGGCCAAAGCAAGCAGTAAAAGGGTTTGTTTTATATGGCCTGGCAGGGTAAGAGTGGCCTGAAACTGTGTTTCCTTCAAATCTGAACTCCCAGGCCAGCTCCGTTCTGGTGAAAGTGTATTTAAATCACTTCATTTACATGGAATATTTCAATTGACAAGGCATAATTTTCCACAAAGAAGCAGTTTACTGAAAAATTCAACAGTTTTGTTGTTGTTGTTTGGTGGTGGTGATTTTGTATTTTTATTTTTTTTCTTGTGAGGGAACTCACATTTTGAATGTTTCATATTACTAAGGAAAACCAAACTTCAATTAATGTTATTCTGTCTTTTAAGATCATATTCATCAGCACTGTTACACCAAAATTATAATGGTGGACAGCTTGTCCATAATATGCCAAAATCATGATGTTATTGCAAGTGTAAGTTATAAGAAGAGACAAAGAAAGGAAAGAGCATGTGTGTCATCTGGAGTTACAGCTGAAACTACTATTTACCAGCAATTTGATAACTGGTCAACCAGCAGTGCTCACTAGCTCTTGACTATTATCTACATGTTTTCCCATTTATTAGATGCCAGCTGAGGCCAATTTTCAACTGGGAAGTGTAGCAGCTCTCTCTGTGGAAAATAGAAGGATGTCACTTTAAATTTCTTTGCAGCATGAAAGAAATATCAGCTTCATGCTGGAAATGTACAGTGATACACATTTTTTTTTTTTTTATGACCTGAGCATGCTGCATCAATTTATGCCCATGA
>CM021766.1:11790520-11802151 GCA_011076525.1 Nettapus auritus | reverse complement strand
TATTTTATTTTATTTTATTTTATTTTATTTTATTTTATTTTATTTTTCTGAAGACTTAGATGAATTATATTATTATCTTACACTTCACCAAATCTTTATTTATATATTTAAACCTTTTTTTTTTTTTTTCTTTTTTTTTTTTTTTCCCCTTAGGTCACTATTATTCAGCCTGATTCAAAGAAACTTTCTATACGGAAGGAAAAGTAAAAAAATATATATATTATAGATCTGTTTTTAAAATAATGTGCTATTTAAACTGTTTTAAGATGTTCATTTGCAAGTGGTGTTACAGACAGATTGTAGTTGTTTATGAGATTTTTTTTTCTTTCTGTCCATGCTTTACCTGAAAAATACATTCCTACTGTGTATTGTGCAAACTTTCCCCACTTCTAATTCATGAAACTCTACAATAACTACTGTAGATATTCAATATGAGCATCATACCTCAATAAAGAGTGTAAGGTTCCAAGAATGGGAGTCATAGGTAGGATACAATGATTTTTTTTGTATCCCTGGATGGGTACTATCAATGTCTAGCCTATAAGAGAGAAAATGTTTAGAGATATTTCAAAACTAAAGGATGTTCTCAAATACAAATTATGTCTCTTGTATTACAGTGGGTTTTTTTGTTTTGTTTTGTTTTGTTTTGTTTTAACATTCCATCCTGATAAGTAGCACCAGTGGGCTGCTGAGGAGCTCATTTGCCTTTTTCCAATACCTCACAGGATCAGGTGTAAAGAAACAACCTGTGAATAGTCTATGAATAGTCTATGAAAGTCTAAAAAGTCTATGAATATCCTCAGTGCAGAAATCTCAGAGGTTCCAAGAAAAGAGAAGCAAAACTGAGAAGAGATTTTTTATGCTCTGTGCATCTATGAGAATGGATTTGCTCAGAAAGTAGTCTAGTGTAATCTGAGTCAAGAGTTGAGGAGTGCAGAGGCTGACCTAAAATAATGTTTATTTTTATTTTATCTCTTATTCCACTAAGTATTTTTAGAACCTAAGACAAAATAAAGATAAAACAAACAAACAAACAAACAAATAACAACAAAACAAACTGAACAAAAGCTGAAGAAATATAGCAGATTTCATGCTTAAAAGATTTGACTAGCTCAAATTCTGAAATTCTTGTATTGGATATTACACTGAACTCATGAGCAATCCAGAATTCTTGGAATTACCTTTTGAAATATCCAATAAGTACATTTGTGAAAAAAATAAGAATAAAAAAAAATGTCTTCTGTGGAAAAAGAATAAGCATGATCAGAGTAGTTGATGCAATTAATTTGTCATACTCATTTCCTCATTGATACGTAGTTTTTGAAATCTAATTGTTATATACAATACATAAACTTTCAAAAAAAAGCATAAATGTAATGGGTGTTTCATATATATTCATATATTGGTGTAAGTAAAAATGATACATTTTCATTTTTCATCTGCAAGAATTTGAATCTTATATCTCTTTGAGATGAAAAAAGAAATGCTTACACTTTTGCTTACCATATCATAACCTCATAGAATCTATCCACACATAATGTAACAACAAAATTAAACTTTGGTTCTTGTGATCACATCATACTTGTTTATTTAAAGGTCAACCATTACTTTCAGAAATAAACCCATTAAAATGTTGTTACATACAGATGTAAACTGAGTCTAAATCTGAAGTTATTACTTAAAGATCTAATGACAGTCGAGATGTGAATCCAACTAGATAAGATTCACCAGTATTCACCTGGAAAAAAAAACAGAATCAGAGAGTGAGAATTGTTGTTTGGAACAGTCTGGCCCTGATAATTTGAAAGCCTTGTGGAGATGTGTTTTTTTTGTTTGTTTGTTTGTTTTTTAAATTAGGTATTCCCTGATATAACACAAATCCTATGAAGAGCGGCTGAGGGAACTGGGATTGTTTAGTCTAGAGAAGAGGAGGCTCAGAAGAGACCTTATTGCTCTCTACAGTTATCTGAATGTAAGGTGTGGGGAGCTGGGTGTTGTTGTGCTCTTCCTGAAGATAACCAGTGATAGGACTAGAGAGAATGTCCTCAAGTTGCACCAGGGGAGGTTGAGGTTGGAAATGAGGAGACATTTCTTCTCAGAAAGAGTAGTCAGGCAATGGAACGAGTTGCCCAGGGAAGCGGTGGAGTCACCGTCCCTGGGAAAGTTAGATGTGGTGCTTAGGGACATGGTTTAGTGGGTGACATTGGTAGTAGGGGGATGGTTGGAGATGATTTTGGAGGTCTTTTTCCAACCTTAATGAGTCATTGATTCTATATTCTGTTTCCTTTTTAATTTACAGATGGTCCCCTGAATATCACTTAGCCATGTCAACTCATTTCCAAATATCGTAGGACAATTAAAGACAGTACATCTGTGTGAAAAATTCAGAACAAAATAACTGCATTATACCAATCTGAAACACTGTCTTACATTATTCTGATTGCTCAGTCAATACATTTCTCATTGTCTCCGATAAAACAACCTCACCAGAAAAATATTAAAAGGATTGTATTCAATGAACTTGGATAATATTCATACCAATAACACACTCAAAAGACAATCACCAGTCTTAGATGAAAGTCATGAGGACTTCTGTCTAAGTAATGACAGTGGATCTGGAGATTGGGTTTCCAAGGGACTGAAAGGAAAGATGAGCTCTGATTGGGACTGATGCTGAGATAAGGTACTTAAATGAACTGGAAATGCAGTATCTGTGAGCTAGTATCACAGAATCACAGAATCATCTAGGTTGGAAGAGACCTCCAAGATCACCGAGTCCAACCTCTGACCTAACACTAACAAGTCCTCCACTAAACCATATCCCTAAGCTCTACATCTAAACGTCTTTTGTCCAGGGATGGTGACTCAACCACTTCCCTGGGCAGCCCATTCCAATGCCTAACAACCCTTACGGTAAAGAAGTTCTTCCTAATATCCAACCTAAACCTTCCCTGGCGCATATTTCTGTCAAATGACTGCACTGGTAATTAAAGTGTCTATTATTTGCATTTGCATAGTGCCTGTCTCATATACATCATATGACTGACTCTGCTACTTTGGGACAAACTTGTAAAATTTCCAATGGGTCTACAGTATAGTAGTGTAATACAAAAATAATGAGGATGCTCAGATCTCTACAAGAAGTGGTCTTCTACAAGGAAAGTTTGAGAAAACTGAGGTTAGATTATTTAGGCTACAGAAATAAGATATAGAAAATAGACAAAAATTATGAAAAATGCTTATAAAGTACAAAGAAAGACAATAAAATATCCCTTGTGTCCACAAAAAAAAAAAAAAAAAAAAAAAAGTTTAGTTATAACACCAGTGAATGAAGTTTGGCTTCTCAATTAAGAAATATACATATTATACATATTCATATACAGGTGAAGCACTGAAATAAATTACTTTTACAGTCTCAAAAACTCAAGGATTTTAATACAAGTTTAAACAAACATCTTTCAAGCATAACTGAAATATATTTTTTCTAGCCTTGGGATATTTATATTGCTTAAATGAAAATATTTTTCAGCAATGTTTACCTGTGGAATAGAAAAAGTGATATTAAACAGTAAGGTTTGGTGTTCCCATTAGAGTAATGGTGTCAAAAACAAAATCCAAATATTTTTAAATGGATTTTGACACATCTCTGAAACACACGTTAATGCGCTTGATTTTCTGTGTTTTCACAGCATAGAATACTGCACCCTATTTTTAAACTATGTGACTATTACTACAACTCATGGGAGTCGTAAAGAATTTGGCTTTGATAGCTGTTTTCAGTCAGCTTTATCGGAAGCCTACTGAAGTCAATTGGAAATTTAAGACTTGACTCAGGTTTTATCAAGCCTCCTTGAGTGCTTTCTATCTCAGGTAGTTCAATTGAAGTGAGTGTATCAGCGTGAAGAGTATAGGACTACTCTCCCAGAAAGTGAGTGGGAACTCACTTGGCCTTGAATGATTACCTGAAGATCACTTCAGTTTTATGCTATGAATGAATATGAAACAAATGAAAGATGGACTTCAGGAGTTTAAAAGGAGTTTAAATGTCTAATGACCATACTCCAGTGACTTTCAAGGGAACTGGAATTTTATTACCTTAACTACCTTTGAGCATTGCTTCTCACACAGTGTAGGAGTGTTGATTTTAGGTTTAAAATGCAGTATGTGTACAAATCTCTTTCTCTTTTCTTTAGGATCCGCATATTATACAGCTAGTTTAACTCCATTTCAAGAATGTGCTTAGTTCATTCAAAGAAATTGTTTTAATGCCAGTTCAGAAAGGATTTATGTTAGTACATGCATTTCCTAGCAAAATTGTAAACTGAGGAAAACCCAAAACATGAAAAAAGGGGTTTGGAAAATTCCAGGGTATATTATGTCTTCAATATTGGTCAGAATTGATTGATGCTGCATATATTTTTCTCTCATCCCTAAATTTACTGCTTCATTATCATTTTCTTCCTAGTTTCAAATTTTTTTGGTCCCTAATGTCTGCTTGTAGTTCTACCAGAGGTGCTTCTAGTTGAGTAATGCTTCAAAGGCCCTTAGTTTCTGCTAATTAATAGCAGAAACATAAATAGAATTTTATGTCCTTAAAGATGACTGAATTTGTCCCAAGATCAATTTTGCAAGTAACACCATATTATGTTGCTCTAAGTGTACTAGTGAAGGTGGTTGATAAACTCAGACAAGATTCCCACAGGTAATTTTACATGTTACACTGAAGGATATTTCAATTCCTACTTGTTTTCTCATTTTTTGCTTCACCTCAAGCTTCTTAATTTCCCAGAAGTCTAATACCGGCTTATTTTTCCTCAAACACAAATACCATGTTTTTACTGCACTTCTGTTGCAGGACAATTTGAGATCCAAAACTCCAATATTACTTTCAAGAGTGGCTATCAAAGTTAGACTATGTGATTCTAGCATCATTATGATTTGGCCAGAAAAGAGAGAGAAAATTTTGAATTTTAGTTTTTTTTAACAACATGTCTTTACAGATAAAAAAAAAAAAAAAAAAATCTTTTCCTTTCCTTTGCAGATAAAAAATTTTCCTCTTATCCAGCTTGCATCTGAGCAAGCCCAACAGTCCACAAGGCTGAAATGAAACAGGAACGTCAGCTACTGGCTGTAAAAGCTCTGGCTGTTGTAGATTCTGATGAAAAGATAATTAAAAAAAAAAAAAAAAAAAAGGGGGGGTAAAATTTATCTAAAATTTTCATAGGAATAGTTTATCTACATCTGCTAAAGGAAAAAGTATTTGTGGAATTCACCTATCCATTCATTTCTTCTCCTTCCATAAAAGATAATTTTTCTTTCACAGTGGTGACACTATGATAGTTCTGTGCTGACACTACAGAACCATCTTTACATTTGAATCTCTGTCTGAGGGAAATAACCTACATGTGGAGGGTTCATTGTAGAAATAGAACCAGGCCTTTGAGTTTGTTTTTATTCTCTCTATTTTTTTCTTTTGATATATTTTTCTAGCTCTCAGCACAGCATCCTATAACTTGCAGCACTATTTGAGTATCCAGTTTATACTAATACATAACTAAAGTGGCTGAAAGATGTCTTTGCTGTATTCAGAAGTTCTAACCTTTTGCCTCAGGCACTTCTCTTATCAGTACCATTTCTCTCAAAAGTGTTGCCTGAAAATCCTATCAAAAAATCCATCAAGAAAAAACAATAAAAACTCAGAGTTTTTTAATGAAGCACTAGGGTACACTGGGGTGGACTGCAGAAAATCTAAATGATAAATATTGATTATTACATTTTGCTTTTTACACTTCAAGTTTCTAATAAGTTAGGTACAGAAAAAGATGGTTGTACGAGTATTTACAGAAAGAGATAGAAAAGAGTCTTGATGCATACTGAAGTAAAATAGAAGATGCACCAATATAACAGTCCTACGAGTCATACAAAAGTTATTCACAGAAAGTTCATAGAATGGTTTGGATGGTTTGGGTTGGAAGAGACCTTAAATTAGATCATCTAATACCCACTCCCCCAAACCCCCACCCCCCCTCCCCCAGACAGGGACACCTACCACTAGATCAGGTTGCTCAAAGTTCTGGAAACTTCTTTTAGTGATGTACCTCTACATGATTTACTGCTGTTGGATCAAGTCTAGATCATTTGACAACACACATTGCTCTATTTAGATATCTAAACAGTCTTGCTTAACTTGAGGCAAATTCTTACATATCCAATATTGCCATTGTTGTAAAATGTTTGCAGGCTTAACATTTTACATACATAACTTTCTTTGTTTGTTTGTCTTGTTTTGTTAAAAAATAGTATAGAATTTGGTCAAGAAGTGATAGCAACATGTTCAAATATTAGAAAAAAATATAGGTAATTCTTTCTCTTTTAAATTCAGACTTATTCTTCATTCTATGTAGAATGATCTAAATATAGTATTCATTGTTACCTCTTTAGTTATTTTTCAGAATAGTACACTTGCTTATTGACATGTTAAAAACAATGTCATGCTGGGAAAGATTTGCCTTCATTATTCCCCAATGGAAATCTCTGTTTTCAATTACATACATGCATCTACCCAGCCATTTAAACATACACAGAGAGAATTTTCTGCTAGACTTATTAAATAAGACCTTCATTCAGAGCAAAAAAGGAATAGAAAAGAAACATTTTAAAGCATATCCTTTAATATAAGCCTATTCTTAACATGTGATAATTTAGACAATGTAATTATTTTAACAAGAGACTTAACATCTTATTTTTCATTGTCATGGCTGCTACACTAAAAAAAAAAAAAAAAAAAAAAAGCACTAGACTTGCTCCTTAGAAGGAAATCTCACCAAGTTGAGTGCATTACTGGTCTGATTTACAAGCATTGATAAAACCACATTGTGGTTGCCTGCATGGCACTTAGTCCATTCATTACGTCCTTCCACTTCTCACAGAGGTAGAGAGCACTGGGAACTTTGCTGATATTTCTAAGCAGCTAGGTGCTTATCTTAACTCTGAATCAAGTCTGTTTTCCCCTTTTCCAAAGAAGGTTCAACATCAGTGAATTTTCCAACTTATATGATAGACTAGGGCTTTGAGAAGCCACAAAAGAGATGGTTGATTTGTATTACACCCACCCTCACAACTATGAATTCCACCTCTCTGAAGGCAGTGCAGTTATTTGAATAAGATGCTCTATAACCTCCTCTTGAAACCAACAATGCAGGGATGCAGGGACTGTTGGACATGAAGGACAACAAGAAACAAACAAACAAACAAAAAATAAAAAATAAAAAAGAAGACAGTTTTTAGAAATCTGAGGGTTAATTCCTGCAGTCGCCTATCTACACAAGTCTAGGGAATGGCCTTGGTACTAGGGCTGCTTACCTCCAGACTTGTCATGCATGTGTATTGTATATAACACTACAAGTAAAATGTAAATATATATATATATATATATAAACCTCTATGTGAAAGGACCAAGATGTTAAAATGAGAGTTTCAGTGCTATTTCACAATGGAAACTATGTCACCATTAACTTTCCTAGCTGAATCAATGTGAGTTTAGATTCTGCACTTTAAAGCCTAGGAAGAGAGAGATTAAATGCAGGGTTTTGAGGGATATATGATAAGCATCCATTTCCCAGAATAAATACTTTGAAAGAGACAATTTTTTACTACTTTAAATACCCAGGGAAGTTTGAAAAAATAAAGGTGCATCTAATATATGAAGACAGGTTTAAAAATTATGAAGTGGATTTCTGATCATTTAGAGTTAAATTTGTAGCATTTAGAGGGAAAAGCGATAAGAGGATAGTACAGCCTGGGCACTCAGCAGGAACCTATGTGAAAGGGAGACCAGTTAGTCCCTCACTGTCAAAACCATACTCAAACTACATTTTAAACAGGAGAGTAAATGGACCTCAGTGCCAAACTGAGATGAAAGGGGACTGAAAGTTGTTTATGGAGAAATTGATTGCTAGTTTCTGTTTCTTATACTTATGTTGCATAGAACTTTTATTTTCCTATTATAAAGGTATTACACAGAATTTTACTAATAATTCTAGTCATCAAATGCCAGTACTGGTTTCTCTTCTGGGAATGAATATTTTTTCATTGCCTCATAAATATATTTTACATAAATTTAGAAGACATACAGGGAACAAGATAGGGCCATATTGATAATCTTGTATTCTGACAAATATGCATTAATCAGGGTTCTCTAACTTGATTATGCTTTACCAAAGGGAGATCATAAAACCATATATAGCACATTAAAACACATTGTGGCATCTTGGTCCTGAATTTCCAACACCCTTTACTTGGCACCAAGTCTATTAGCAATATTTTGGTCATCTGGTGCTGTTACATTGATTCTACTAAATTGAGATACTAGGTAATTCTGGGGAATGAGGTACTTACCGTAGTACTCAGTATTGCACTGGAAATTGAAATAAACAATAAATATGATCAAAAGCCTCCTTGCCTGACCTCTCAGACAAGGAGCACAAGACTCATAATTCTGATATACTCCTATGTTCCTACTTCATGTATATAAATGTGTAATTTATCTCTGTAATGATAGTGTAAATTACTGGGTATTGCTATTAACGCATATATATGAACTATACAAAATAAGTAAATTTCTATACTTTACTATGGAGATACATATAAATATGTGCTTTACATACATTCTTTTTCTGTTTTCCCACATTCTATTTATACTGTTCATGTGCTGTGCTAGTGTGTTTTGTGTCTGTTACTAGACAGAGGAACTAGACAGAATATATATATATATATTATATTACAGAAGTTCTGAGAATTAGATGTGCCAATTTTGAATAAAATATAATTTAATAAATTGTAGAGCCACAATCCATCTCTATCTCACAGTTGTATCACTCATGCTATACTTCTTTCTGGTAAAATGAACTTAAGATGACTGGGCTGTCATATAAAGGAAAATGTAAACTATGTTGCTTATGTGGTAGATGAGCCATTTTTTCAAATGAATTTAAAATCAAGACCTTGTTTTATAAATTTCAAAGCTCCTATGGCATTTTATGAGATCTAGGTTCACACCAAAATACTGAAAAAATAAAATATTGAACAAAGAATTCCTGCAGATCTCATTTCTCTGAGTTCACATTCTGGCTCCTAGTTTAACAACTGACCAAACAAACAAACAAACAAAAAGCCCCCACACAAACAAGCAAACAAACAAAGAAAACCAACATACCAATAAATGCCTTGAAAAATATATACTGTGAATGAAGGTGATAAAAGATTTCTATGTCTCTCTTCTGCAACTCATTTGCTTCTGTTTTAAATTAAGCAATTCATGTTTATAAGACTCTTGGAGATTCTTTGATAAAATGTGCCTTGCAATAGCAGCTTACTATTGCTGAAATCATTCTCTTTTAATTTGGCAATTAATATCTGTTGGTTTTTCATTCAGGAAAAAAAAAATGTAAATGTACTATACTTGATTTTTTGTCATCAGATATATCAGTCATGTCATCTATGTTATTATTAAGAACTCACTAGGTAGATTAGTAGATATGTACTTTACTGATATTGATTGATAAAACAGAAATATCAAAAAATTAGAAATAAGGTACATTGGTGACAATGTTTGTTCTCATCAGTCTCAGAGTGGATGGCACAAGAAGGCATTTGAACTTCAGTGGAGTTAGAGCAGGTGAATAAAAGTTGTACAAAAACCAGAAAAAAGCTCTAATTAATCCTGTGACTACAGGAACTGCAGTTTTTCAGTTTCCTTCTCATATCTGATGAGAAACTGAAGTTGCTATACAAGGTTTCTTAGAAGCTAGCCAGCTTGGGTTATATTCCTGTACTGGACCTTAAAAGTTGATGTCCGCTTGAACCATACTATAGTGGCATGGACCACAGTCCAGCTTCTAGAAAATATGCTCTGTTAAAATGTAGCAGTTTAGCTATGAAACAGATTGGATTTTGGCCTGGCTCCTTGGCCCCAAGCCTTTTGAGCACTAATATATACACATATGGGATAGAAGTTAAATAGGGCAATCAGGTAGAATATGGTGACTTATAAACAAACATCAGAAAAGCTCCCAAAGAAAACACTGCCCATGAATAGCTAAAAACCATAATATTATAAGAAAGAGCAAGAGAGTTCAAAGTTCCTAAACTGAATCATTCCAAAGTTACCACAGTTGGACCTCTTGTGTTTATGTGTTAGACATTTTATGAAATACTATGAGCATACAAAATTTTCCCACACATTCTCATATCATTTAGTACATAGAATGGATGGTGTTTACTTAATAAAGAACTATATGAGACTTTGTATTCCCTATGGGACACAAGGTTTTATTTATTATGGGAAAGTTAAATCTGCTCTAAAGGCAGAATTATTTCTTTACAAAGGGTTTGACATTACTATGTCAGGTTTTTAATAACTAGTTTACTTCATGATGGTCTTGAGAAGACTTCTTGGAAACAAAAGTATAGTTTTAATTTCAATTTTACATGCCCAATTCAAGTAAGGGAGTGTAAAAAATTTCAGTTTCCACACCAGCTGGTCAAACTGAGGTGCAAGAAAGAAATGCATAGGCAGTGGAAGCAGGGACATGTGGCCTGGGAAGATTACAGGGATGCTGTCCAGATGTGCAGGGATGAGATCAGGAAAGACAAGGCACAGATGGAACTGAGCTTAGCAAGGGATACAAAAAATAACAAGAAGGTATTCTACAGGTACATTTGCCAGAAAAGAAAGGCCAAGGAGAGTGCACACCCTCTGATAAAGGAAAAGGGAGAACTGGTAATATCAGACATGGAGAAGGCTGATGTACTCAGCAAATTCTTTGTCTCTGTCTTCACTGCCAGTCAGGCTTTCCAAGTCTCTTGTTTCCCTAAACCTGAAGATGAGGGCTGGAGGAGAAAAGTCCCTCCCACTGTAAGCCAAGAGCAGGTTTGAGACCACCTCATGAAACTGAACAATCTATGGGGCATGATGACAAATATCCCAGCATCATGAGGGAACTGCCTGACCTAGTTTCCAAGCCTCCATCATATCTGAAAATTCGTGGCAGTCCCATTGCCTATTACTAACAGGCTAGAGAAGTGAAAAACAAAGAAAAGAAACCAAAAACACCTTTCCCCCATTCACCCTCTTCTTACTCCTCTCTAGCTTTGCTGGGGAATGGGGGTTGCATTCAGTCTATAGCACTTGGTCTTCACCACTCCTTCACAGTCACTCTGTCCCTGCTCCATGTGGTGTCCCTCCCATGGGATGCTGTCCTTCCCGAAATGATCCTGTGGGGTCTGCCCACAGGCAGCAGCTCTTCAAGAACTGCTCCAGATATGGGTCCATACCACGGGGTCCATCCATCAGGAGCAAAATGCTCCAGCATGGGTCCCCCATGGGCAGCAGCTCCTGACAGGTAACCTCCTCCTGCTTTGTCCCCTCTCCACAGGCTAAAAGGTCTGGCCTGGAATCTGCTCTGACAGGGGTCTTCCACAGGCTGCAGCCACTGTCAGGATAAATTCACCTGCTCCACTGTGGTCTCTTCCACGGGCTACAGTATGGAAATCTGCCCCACCATGGTACACCATGGACTGCAGGGGGCAGCATGCTCCACAGGCCACAGGGGAACTTCAGCTCTGGTGCCT
>CM021766.1:11718680-11790420 GCA_011076525.1 Nettapus auritus | reverse complement strand
AAAAAAAGTTGGTGATGCCACTATATGTTTTTCTCAAAAATAGGAATTTGGAGAAGATGGAAGCAAGAAAGTTAAGACATAGCCTACATTCTGTTAAAGACTGTCTTCTAAAACCAAAAAATTGGAAGAGATGACAGTGTTTTTAAATACAAAGCTGTAGCAAGTAGTCTGTACCCATAAGAAACGTTATGGTGGTAGAAAAGAGGACATTACCATTGCTGTTATTGGCCCAGCTGCCTGGGATAGCAGGACAGAAAGTGCTTGCAACACTGACATAAGCCTCTCAGAATGTGCCTACTCATCTCTCCTCCACTCAGTTCAGGGTCATTACTGAAAACAAACAAACAAACAACAACAACAAAAACATCTCCCTGTTTTGAGCACAGAGCTAATTACTTTTGCATTGATGGACAGAGAAAGAAGAAAAATGCCCAATTGCTTCTGGAGTCTCAGGAGGAGCAGAGATTTACTAATATCCCTCGACACCTGCAAGAGTGACAGGCCACTTTATAAGCTTCAACAGTGATTAGCTGCTATAGATGGGTTCTCCCCCCATCTGCCTCCCCCAGCCCCTGTCATCAACATAAGCACTGCAAAGAACTCAAGGAACTGAAGAACTACATCTATTTACTGTCACCATATATTTCATACTGGTCCCAGGAAATACTTCAGTTTGCTACACAAGCAATCATTTTCGTCAAACGACCTTATTATGATCATTATTGGTTGTATAGTGTCCTTGACATATTTATGCTAGAATTTGGGCCCACCTAAATGATTTTGCAGTGTACAGGATGACTCCACACCCAGAGAGAAAAAAATATTTTTCTTTTGACAAGTGTTTTGGATATTTCTGAACAATTAATTATAGATATCCACATTTTCTATCTAAAGAGAAACTTCGAATTTTATCAATAAAATTTAGGAACTTCACTGGAAAAATTCAGAAATTTATCTGGTAACTGAATGCTTTTATTGTACTTCTGGTATACTCATTAATATAACCTTTATTTGATAAGTACTTAGTTAATATTGTTTTCATTTTATTAATAGTTGGTAAATAAATAGTGATTTTTGTTTCTAATATCAGAAAACCAATGTAAAAACAATATTAGAATAATAAATGTAAGAAAAACAAGAACATAACAGTAGAATGTTTTTTGAATTCTAATTGAGTTTCTACTATAGCCTGTTGGCTTTCATGAAGTTACTGATTTCAAAAGTAATTGACTGGACTCCTAAAAACCTTCCAGCAGTACTGTCTAAAATTGCAAGCATGAATATAAAAATAGAACAGGAGTTGGAAGAAACTTTGTGCACATTAATGTACTTAAAGAAAAGTGTATTTCTACATATGACCTTAAATAGAATAAAAATTCATGTATATTTATAGCACTTCAGACATCATGTCCCCTCAGCAGAAGCAGGTCTTAATGGGAGAATTCATTGTGTAAGAACATAATGTGCTAATAGCAATATCTATACCTGGCCATGTCTGCTAATTGTGTCCTTCTGGATATGGCAGGCTCATTTGAACACATTCAAATTTTCCTAGACTGCATATGCCTGGAGCTATTTCAAGCTCATTCCATTTCATATAAGCTCTAAAAATAAACTCAAAAGTATTTCACTTCATTCATTTAAAAACACTTACCAAAAAATGGTGTGCTCAGTTTGGGGATTTAGTGATGTGAAATACTACAGGTATAGTGTAGGTTTCCAGATAGCTTCTAGGTACAGTTCAGGAATGAGGCAAATAACTACTTATATCATTATACTGAATACATACACAGTGCAATGGAACTTCCTTTAAAAATACACATAAGCCATAAGACCTTAGTCTTCTGGGCCTAGTTCAGTGGACCTTAATGTCATGTGATGTTTATTATCATGTGAAAAACATGCAGTAACAAGTTACTACTATTTTAAAATATTAGTTCTCTGTATTTGTAGCAATTTCTTGAGGCTACTAGCTAAATAGTTGGGCTCCACTTGGCACATTAAGCTCTGGGCTTACATGTATTAAGAAAATCCTCACCTAGAAGTTCTAATAGAAAAAGAGAGAGGAATAGCTCAAGATACTGGAGGGATTGCTCCAATATGTATCATCATCTGCAGTGGCATTAAAACCATTGCTTGGTGTGTTGTTGTTTTTTTAAATTGTTTTCATATCAGTGATTTATATCGTGTTTTTGTTTGTTTGTTTGTTTGTTTGGCTGAATATGAGCCAGCAGTGTGCTCAGGTGGCCAAGAAGGCCAACAGCATCCTGGCCTGTATAAGAAACAGTGTGACCAGCAGGGCTAGGGAGGTGATTGTCCCCCTGTACTCGGCTCTGGTGAGGCTGCACCTCGAATACTGTGTTCAGTTTTGGGCCCCTCGCTACAAGAAGGACATCGAGGTGCTTGAGCGAGTCCAGAGAAGGGCGACGAAGCTGGTGAGGGGCCTGGAGAACAAGTCCTACGAGGAGCGGCTGAGGGAGCTGGGATTGTTCAGCCTGGAGAAAAGGAGGCTCAGGGGTGACCTTATCGCTCTCAAAGGAGGTACCTCAAAGGAGGCAGTAGCGAGGTGGGGGTTGGTCTGTTCTCCCACGTGCCTGGTGACAGGACAAGGGGAAATGGGCTTAAGTTGCGCCAGGGGAGTTTTAGGTTGGATCTTAGGAAGAACTTCTTTACCGAAAGGGTTGTTAGACATTGGAACGGGCTGCCCAGGGAAGTGGTTGAGTCACCATCCCTGGAGGTCTTTAAAAGTCGTTGAGATGTAGAGCTTAGGGATATGGTTTAGTGGGGACTGCTAGTGTTAGGTCAGAGGTTGGACTCGATGATCTTGAGGTCTCTTCCAACCTAGAAATTCTGTGATTCTGTGATTCTGTGATTCTGTGATTCTGTTTGTTTGTTTTCAAAATATAAGAACAGTGAGCTGTAAGTATTGTGAGCTGCAGTAGCTGAATGGTTAAAGTGGCTAAAATATTATCTAAAGTATTTAAATAGAAACATTGTAGTAGTTTTACAAATTATTATTATTACTATTATTATTATTATTATCAACATTTCCAAAAAAATAAAAAAAAATAAAAAAAAATGAATCTCTTAAAGCCATTTTGGACAGATTCTCCCTTTTTATCACACCTGGGAAACCATTTATAAAGGAATGAGGGAATATCAATCTTAACAAACCAGACTAGCAAAATCAGCATACTCTGATACACAGACATAATGCAGGCTCAGGAAGTATGATTTTGGACATTTGTGTCTTTGAAGTATAGAATTTCCAGCTTGAAAACAACTAACAGTTTCAAAGTCGTCCAAGAAACCAGAAGAGATGTTGAAAAGGGAATAAATAACAAAAATAAATAAATAAAAAAAAAAATAAAATAAAATAAAATAAAATAAAATAAAAAACCCCACCCCCCCCCCCCCCCCCCCCGGGGGGGGGGGGAGTGAGAGGTGGGGAGAAATTGCTACTTCTGCCTTAATACATAAGAGGTTGAGCTCTCTATCAATTGCACAGGTATAAATATAATATGTTCCTGACATTACAGGATTGTGACAGCAAAATTTGGTCCATCAAAAATAGTTGTATTTTGTATCACAGTCACCTTACAACCAGAACAGCCCTTTAGAAACAACCCCCTGAAACTGAGTGATCTCTCACTTGCTTTTATCAGGGAGCTGCAGCCATCCCAAGCTCTCCACAGTTTATCTGGGGTGCCTGCAGACATGAGCAAGACATGAGCAAGTCAAGGCACATTAAAACTTCAAAATCCTGGATAGATCACATACAAAATTTACCTTTAATTGTCCTCTTAAGGCAAATGTTCTTGTATAACTTCAAGTTCATGTACACCTGCAAGCAGGTTAGTAGAGTAAAACAGAAATCTCTTTCAGGGATGAATATTAAATCCAAATAAGATAAAATAGCCTGGAAGTACAGCCAAATCAAGGATCTCAGTACTGCTTCTGGTGGGAAGGAACATACAAGCAGAAGCTGAAATACCACTTAAAGGGGGAGAAGTAGGACTATGTAATAGTTAAAGCTATTTCTGCAAGTGTTTTATGTATACATTTTGCGAGCTTTAATTTGCCTGAGCAGATTTAAATGGGACTGTATCTGTGTAGGCCTTTGAAAATTGTATCAGTTTGTAGTATTTTTCAAAAGTTCTTTAGCAATATAGGACCCTTATTTTTGAAATTGATTTAAGCTCAGAATTAGCAAAATTGCCCAGGTGCCTAAGAGATGAGAAATGATTTTTTGTCAGAACCATTCTGTTGAAGTCATTAGTATAAGTGATGGTATGAAAGAGCATTCACAAAAGCTAACTTTAGCTGAGCACAGCTCATTTCCCCAGCCACCCCACATAGTCAATCAGAAACAAAACTCCTCCGGAGAGTGATTAGGAGCAAGTAGTGTATCTGTACTAAGGGATATGGTGACTGCAAGCACCCTGCTGTGCCCAACTTCCATTCTGGGTTGAGGTCAGGAATCCCTCTCCATTCTTGAAATTTCCTTAGAGAAAAAAACACAGATTTAAGGAGTTGAAGGCTCTCTGAGCAGTCAAAAGGACAAAGGATCCAGTCTGGAGGGTTGTGGTAGGTGCAAAATATTTTAGATTTTAGTGAATGTTGACAGTGGATAAATGTGTGTGAATATGTGAAACTGAGTATTTGCACCTTCAGGTACAAACCTGCTGCCTGCTACCTAAAACTGTTACAGGGTGGTCATGAATTCTGGTAACACCTGGACTAAAAAGAAGTGATATACTCTTAATCTTTCGGTTACTGAGACATGAGGAACAATCAATAGTCAGTCTGATCACATGTTGTGTTTCTTGCAAAATGAGTGTTTAAATGAAGAAAAACAGCCTAGAAAGTGGGGCAAGCAGCAAGAGACGAAATGCACCAATAAATACAATAGGATGCCCAAGACTCAAAACTGTGGGCAGCTGGTGTAAAGCTGATACAACTCTGCTTTGTTTTCCCAGCAGTGGGAAGTCATGATTTGAGTGAATGTGATTTTGGGAAGTGAATGAGTATGTGAGCATTTGAAATAATTGAGTGGGGAGAAAGTCTTAATTTTGGTAGGTCTTAGATAAGTCTCAGTATCAAGATCCACTACAGCTTGTTATTCATTCTGTCTCACCCATGACAAAGGTTCACCATGAACTGTCTAGTACTGAAAGGTCTTGCATTGTCCTCTGAAAAATGTTTTCAATCTTGATCAGTGATAAGGGACTTACCAGAAATATCAGTCATTGCTCATATCAGTAATGCTCTGATTTCAGAGGAAGGAAGGGGATTCTCAAAGCCCATAATGCTAAAAAATATAGATGTTTCAAAGTATGAAGTATTACAACATCTCATTTTGACACTGACAAAACTGAATATATCTCTACCATGTGTTCATTATTTTAAATAATATTTTCATTATTTTATAGGATAGGATAGGATAGGATAGGATAGGATAGGATAGAATCAGATTAGCATAGCAGAGCATAGCATAGCATAGAATAGAATAAAGTAGAATAGAATAGAATAGAATAGAATAGAATAGAATAGAATAGAATAGAATAGAATAGAATAGAATAGAATAGAATAGAATAGAATAGAACAGAACAGAACAGAACAGAACAGAACAGAATAGTTCAGTTTGATGGGATCTCCAAAGATCAAGTCCAACTGTCACACCACTTCAGGGCTAATGAAAAATTAAAGCATATTATTAGGGACATTATTAAAAAGACTCTTAAATATTGACTGGCATGAGGCATCAACCATCTCTCTAGGAAGCCTGTGCAAGAGTTTGACCACTCTTGACCACTCTTGACCACTCTCAAGTAAAGAAAGTTTTGCTAATATCCAGTCTGAGATTTCTCTTAAAAGAGTTAATACTTGTTAGTTTAGATGATAAAAAAACTCTTGAGCCATGTTTATGAACTTTTTAGTTAAGGTAGTGGTGTTTTTTCAAGTGTATTTGCCATGGAAAAAAAATGCAATAAATAAATAAATAAATAAATAGAAGTGTTTATTCAGGGAATTCGGACTGGAGATCCAGCATAAGCAACATAGATGGTTTCAGTTTCACATTTTTGTTTTTCTTTGTTTAATTTGGAGGTTGTTCAGCTTTTTGTTCTGTCATTTTATTTATTTATTTATTTTTTTAACCTGAAGCTAGCCAGTTTATAGTACCTCAAAATCAAGCAACTGTTACAGAAAAAGAGATGAGAGTGTAAGATGCAAAACTGTTGATTTTTGAACTATTCCATTATACAGCTTCTTTAGTGTATCATCTAGATTTCCACCCTTCATACACTTTACATGATTGGAATGTTCATTCATCTCATAGACATTTCACTATCCTATTGACTAAAATTACGCCTGCTATTTGCATCCAATTTTGATTCACACAATTCAGACATTTCACAGTGGCAGCAGCAGAAGCACATTGTAATTATTTTGCAATCCCTTTGTTGCTGGTGTTTCAGTTCTCATCCCTACATGTTCTACATGTGTTTTGTTGTTGTTGTTTTGTTTTGTTCATAAACATCCCATAATGTTATATACTTAGCATATCAAATAGGGCAACAGTTTAGAAATGGGAGTCATGTTAAAGTCATGTATTTTGACCCATTTTGTTATCACCAAAAACACTTAACTGAGGTTTCTAACTTTGTCCATCATTCATTTAGGGCTAGATTCTCTCAGCTACAGTGGATTTATGCTTGGTTCTATTTAAAAGGGGAAAATGAATCACAGAATCATCTAGGTTGGAAGAGACCTCCAAGATCATCTAGTCCAGCCTCTGACCTAATACTAACAAGTCTTCCACTAAACCATATCACTAAGCTCTAAAACTAAACGTCTTTTAAAGACCTCAATGCAAACTCAGAATTGGCTGGTATTCTAGTTTTACCCTCCTGGCATTCTCTGTCTCTTCTTTTTAAAAAATAAGAGCATGCATTTTGAATTAATAATTTAACTTTATGCCACATAAAAATGCATGTTATGTCACATGTCTTGTATAGTTAAAAAAGAGATGGAAAACACCTATGAGATTATGAAAAATGCTAAATGTAACTGAAATATCCAGGAAAAATACTGTTTATTATTATTATTATTATTATTATTATTTAACATCCAGGGAACGTAACTCCAGATAGCTTGATAATTTAACCAAAAGTTTTTCATAAATCCTACTAGATTGAACCCTTATTTTGACTGATTCACTGATTCCTTCCCTCTACCTAAATAGAATGATTGATTCCTGATTTTTCCATAATAGGTAGATATCTTTTTTCAAAATTTATTTTGCTACATTTTTTTCAAAGCTACATTTTTTTAACAAGACATGCTTTCCATATTTCTTATGTGTTTCTCTCCTCTAGGATGCAGATTAATTAATTTATTTTTTTTTTTTTTACTTTTTTTTTTTTAAGTTGCCACAGCTAGAAACATATGACAATAGTTGTCTAAGCAGATCCTAAGGAACAGATACAGTATCTTTTCACATCTTACCCCAGTATTAGATTTTTAATAATCCTAAATTAGATTTTTTCTTTTGATAATATTATAGCACTTCAGTGATCTGCTTAAGGCCCATATTCTCCTTGTTTTTTCCTCTTCCTCCTCCTTCTTTAATTTTTATTTTTCATTTTTCCTACATTATATATAGCCTTTTCCATTTATATACTGTTTCTCCTTCCTTATGGAAAGTGTTTCATGTTACCCTTGTTCATTTAATTATTTTGCATTTTGGCCTCATCTTGTTAGGCCAAAGTTGTTAGGTGTATTTGTAACCTCAGACACTTTTCTGATGTTCTATATGTGAAATACTGTCAAAATATTCCATAGTGCAGAGATAAATCTTCAGCTCAAAGGCTGACTGACACAGCATATTACCCACATTACAACCCGGATGTAGCTATGACATCAACCAAAGATGTACCCAGAAGCAGATGAACATAAGAATGATATGCATGATGTTTATTATCTCAGACCACTTTCTATATATCAAATGCAATGGAAGTTACCTCTAGTTCTAGGCTCTTTCTCTGTTTTCTGAGTAGTTTGAGTGGGTTCTGTGCTCACACTGTGAAGACAACTCCTGTATCAACTAAAAAATGCCTTACTGGAGGCTGTTGTGATTGATATCTGTATCATGAACATTATTATATGCATTTTTTTTAATTGATTTTGGTGTATTCATGCGGATAAGTGCTCTCTGTTTCGTCTGTTATTTGCTATTGTTTTGGTTATTCCAGTTTTAATTTCAGGTTATGGTGACAACAGCTCCTGTTATGCTTGTATGTTCAGAGGTTTATGTCTAGTGCATGCTTATACAATGAGAGTAGAGAAAGCTGAAACCTCAGAGGTAAAACACTGTCACACAGAGGATCACATTCATTCTTCAGTGCTGCGAGTTGGAGATTTTGTAAGTAGAGATTGCCAACAAAACAAAGAGAAGTCTATAAATGAAAGGCATTGAACTAGTAATACTGTATATATAACTTGTAACAATAAAATGCAAAAACAATGTGTCAATGCATCGTCATATGGACAATATAATTGCTAAAGTTAATTCAGATTTAAGTTCAAAGTTAAAAGCACTAAATATGTCTTTTGTAAAAATTAAATTAGCACATATCTCAAATATTTTATCCTGACCTGAAGCAGATGGAATACATCCATTGACATAACTGGAAAAAGTCCAACTCATATCACTTTGGGAATCTGCCCTTTAATTGGCATTGAAGATCTAAGAGACATTGATGTCTACTGAAATTAATAGGAATTATTGATATTCTTGGAAACAAAAACCTACAGAGTAACATTATTTTACCTTGCTACTTACCCCCCTTACCCCCCCCCCCATTTTAACATGCTATCTATTCTTATTATAAGGTCCAGAAAGACACTCTGCTGCAATGCAGCAAATTTTCACATTTTTTTGACAACCACTTTAGTGACAGCCACTTTTCCCCTGAGAAAGACAAAGATATTCTACCATGTATTCAACAAGATATTACTACTATGAGTGAACTGACAACGAGATTGTGAAACATCACCAGAAAAAATGTTTTTGAACATTCCCATACATTTAGCTGGAAGTATGTTCTGAAAAATGTCTGATTTTACCAAAGCTGAAAAAAGTTCATATACCTGTTTTCCAGAAGAGAATGTTATTAGCATTAATGAAGTATTCTTCTAGCATTTCTTAAACTAATGTATTGGTGTATATGTTAATGTTAATATCTAGCTTGATTTAATTAATTTCTAACACTGAACAAAGACTAAAATCTCTTGACATTATTTGCACAGCAGTATGTGGAGAGGGTTGTGAGTGAGCAGAAGACAGCCTTTCCACAAGGACAAATCAATGTGTAATGCATCTCTGCCTGTGGACAGCAGGTTCCTTTGCACACACTTTGCACAGCACTGTCTAGTGTGGGTGAGATGGACCACAATGTCCCTTCCATATAAAGATGCTCACCATGAAAGTAAAAATGACTGACTGACAGGGAGTTCAGGACCAAGAAATCTTTGACAGTACTTGGCTTCACTGCCAGATAGGTCCTCTGGCCTGAGTGTCAGTGAAATATGACCTCTGAAATATCACTAAGGAAATGAAGAGGACAGATAGAGATGGGAGGAAAAAAAAATAAAAAATAAATAAAATAAAAAATGTTAGGACTATATGACCTTTAAGGACCTTTCCAATTCAAACCATTCTATGGTTCTAAATAAATCTGCTGTAATTTTATTTTCATATACCTTTAGGGTCCAAGTCATCTTATTTGTGGACTGTTCCCTAGGTAATCTATTTATTTATTTATTTATTTATTTATTTTAAACTTTCTGAAACCTTTTGGAGCCCTTCTGGGTACACAGCTAACGCATTAAAAAAAAAAAAATGGGGCAGGGGGTCCAACATGAAAGTTGTTTTCTGTTTATGATATATATGTGGATATGGGAATATATGTGGGTGGAGCAGCTTGCCATGTCACTCACTAGAAGAAGCACTGGTACGGCCATCTGCGAAGGAACTTGGCATGTTATTTTGACTGGGGTGGGACAAGACAGATCTAACCTACATATTTGGTAAAATCTAGAAGCATTTCTACTTTAAATGAAATATCAGTCCTTTACTTTCTACCTGGAGTTAATGTAACATATATATATATATAATTTTAAAGTAGAAGGATAGGGAGTGAGAAGAAAGGGAATCCTTGTTTTGTGAGAAACTTATATGCTTCTATTTGAAAATCTGAAATGTCAAAAGAGCTGTATAAATAAATGTTTAAATAATGTTAAAAATAAAATATTAATAGCAAACTACATTTGATTCCTTTTTGTATGCATTTTATATTAATACAGGGAAAAAAAACAAACAAAACAAGGAAGCGAGCAAAAAAAAATAATAATTCTCTCCTTCAGGAGAAGGGGAAAAATTGGGAATCCATTTTTAGAAAAACTCAAGACTTGTATGGAAACTTTCACCATGTTCCAAGGGAAGAAAGTGACAAATACTCTCCAGAGAGGATCTTGAGAGAGCCACATTAGGAATAGATACATAGACATCAGTTTCTTCTAGTATCCTTGGCTGAAACCTGATGGTGATCAAATAGGTGTTCCACTTCTGGTACACAACTGTGTCAGTTCAGCTTAGCTCTTACCACAGGCACAAGCTGATATAGTTGTAAAAGAAAAAAGGATTCTCCCACTTAAGGCAGACTTCACTCTCGTCTGATCAGCAGCAAGGGAGTAGTTAGTGTTCATCATACGTTTGAGTTTCAGAGGCAAAGACCTTTCTCTGGCCTTATGCAGCTTATCTTGGATTTCACCTATTAGTACTTAAAGTCCATTACTCCTAACTGAACACACTTTACTAGAAACTTTGAAATAAAAAGGCAGGGTTACTGCTGAACAAAACAGAAGGTATCCACTTCTTACCTGATTTCGCCCCTGACATTTCACTTTCCAGCCTCTCTCAAAAAGTGTAACTGTGGCAGCAGAGATAGGGAGATATGGACTGACTGAGTCAACTCTGACATTTATTTTGAGTTTTGAAAACAATGTTATGCATTTACAGCACAGTCACTTTTTCAAAATGAATTTATCATTGTGCACTTTTCCAGCTTTCTTCTTATCAGGTGATAAGACTGCTTTGAGTTTTTTTCACTTTGACTTTCCTGACTTCCAGTCATGATTTATAACCACTTGAAGGTCTCCTGTTCAGGAGGAAGAGTTTTTTGAGGGCACATGACGCAGTCCATTTAGCTGTGTCTGTGAATCACAGGCAAGGCCAGCAAACTGTTAAGGTTGCTGATGCTCTGGTTTAGCAATCAATAGCTGAAGAAGAAAAACATTACCAGTGCATTAAATTTAGCATAGTACTGAAGTAAGTGCATATACAACATGAGGGGAAATTTCAGCCCACTAATAAAAAATAAATCATTTTTTGAGCTTTCAATGCCTATGGTTTATCTTTTGTTTTTCCCACTTAGCAATTTTCTTCTGCTAATCCAACAGTCACTATCAGCACAGGCAACTCATTCATCCAGCTGGAGCCTTCCTGTAATGGCTCTGAATTTTTTTTTGCACATAAAGTTACAAATTCCAAATATGCCTTACGTCAAACTTAAAGACAAAGTACATCCAGCCTCAGTAGCCGAAAAGCAAATATTACCTCTTGGGTTTTGCACCTCCTGCCCATAATTTAGTTTCTCAGGTAAGCTTCTATTGTTCTCCCTATAAACTGTCTGCTAAATTAGCTTTGGGTGGACAAGATAAAAACAATCAATCAATTTACAGGCTTCTTGTTACTATAAAGGTTATGCATAGGTTCTGACTGTAACAAGTATCACAATATTAATATTTTACTGGACTCAACACCTTCCACCCAATGCAAAAGTGTATTCCCAATAACTGTACCAAACTTTCAAGACACAACAGAAACCTTTTGTTGAAAGTTGCAAGCATTTAACTCAGAACATTTAATAATTAGTGTAGTTTGTTCTTTGTTTCTACTTCATATCTGAAGTAGAAGGGTTTTGTTTGTTTGTTTGTTTGTTTGTTTGGTGTGTGTGTGTGTGTGAAATCAGATCTTTTACGGCTTCTCTTGCACAACTGTACTATAGCAGTGGTGGTTGCATTACTCACATGTTTTTGTGTTGAGGTTTCCAAGACAGTTTTCTGATTTTGACATCCTTGAATATACAGATCTAAATCTTAACTTCAAGTACCTAAACAGTATATGCATTTCATATATTCACAAAATTATCTGGGGCCTTGGTATTCTTTCTCCAGAGTGAATCAAAACAAGTTTTGTTAACAGCCTAGCTAAAACTGGTTTTCCTTCTTGTGTGAATCCTGGGAGCCATCCTTGTTTGGTGTGACATTCTGACCAGGACTCAGATGGCAGTGAGGGTCTCAGTGCCGAGTGCCTCAATATTTGAATATTTTTATTTATTTATTTACTGGGGGGGTGGCGGGGGGAGAAGGATCTAACCTTATATGATTTGCAGTTACTATCAGCATTTTGAGTACAACAAGCACAGTACACTGGAAATTAAATTATGTTAGCTCCTTTGGGACAGAAATTTGACAGCCTGAGTGCTGTGGCTGTGGTCTAGTCTAGAACTTTAGAATCCTCCAGAGTCCTGGTAAAGATACCCACAGAAGGCTGCAACTTTCTTTAAAATGTTTTTTCCACCTTATGTTTTTCCTAAATCATCTTGATTAGACTGTAGCACAAATGTTATAATTTTGATTTTTGTTATTGAACTGTATGAACATAACCAGTTTCTTAATTTACATTGTTAAATATTTTGTGAGGAAATTGCCTATTGTGTTTTGTTGTGATTTTCATTAATATAATACACCTCAGCTTCATCTACGATTAAAATCAAAGATGAATAATTTTGCGCTCAGCTAGAGCACACCATTTACTAATTCATCTGAGATCAATAATGATTAAATGAATAATTTAGTGAACCACTGTCCTCACTTTTTGGCTGATTTATTTTGTTCCACAAACTATGCTTATAACTTGCAATAATGTACAACATTTGGAGAGCTGAGGGAAAAGTAAGTCTTCTTTTCTCCTCATGTTTGTTTATTTATTTATTTATTTATTTTTCTTAGTAAGCAGAAAATGGTATGTGTGGATTTATTTATTTATTTATTTCCTTCTGAATATCTGACTGAAAATCCTCTGGGAATTTAAAGTCTATATTATTTTCTTTTGAAGCCCTCTTCGTACTTTTTACTCTCTCTCTCTTTTTACTTGGTGTTTGCTTCTATGCCTCTCATTAAGAGGTTTTGAAAATAAGTGATTATGAACAACATATGTAAGGTTGCAAAACATACACTTTTTAAATTATGCATAATGATTCCAATACCACAGAAAGTAGTCAGATTTATCTGTTGTAGCAGGTCCAAAATGCCCAACAGTAATTTTTTGGACCTTAATGTGAACAAAACCACCTGTAATAAACATTGAGTCAAGTGACCTAAAGTAATCAGCACAGGTCTTCCCATGTATTTGGACATGATGCCTCTTCTCAGAGTCAATTTTAATAATTAAAAAACAGCAAATATCAATATTTTACCTTTTAGATCCAATTTCAATCCAAAATATTTGTCAGCCAAAGTCACAAACATAGTCTGATCAACAAGTATTCTCTGACCATATGGGATACAGCAAATAAAATATTCACTCACATAGGCATGAGTAAGGTTTGCATATTAGGAAGCTACGTCTATTTAAGACATATGCTGGGCCAGTTGGTAAGAAACATGAGTGAGGTTTGTGTCTTTCTGGACCTACAGGTGGGTGAAAGCTAGGCAATATACCTTAAGACATCTCAAAGAGCACTTGGATGTTACCTTTAGGCAAATGAACTGAATCCATCTCTTAGTGTAGCTAGATTGCTATGCTAAGGCATCAAATTTTCCCTCTTTCATAGATAAACTTACATTCTGACTGAGGACTCTGGACTCTGTATTGCGACTGACAATTCTGACTGAGGCTACTCTGGTGATGGTGTCTAGCACCATAATCCCTACATCCCTTCTGGATCTAGGCTATAGATACAGTCTGTGAAAAAAAAAAAATATATATATATATATATATATGAAAAATAATATGTTAGTGCAAGTCATATCTTTTGCAGTCATTGTAATTTATTCTGTACCTAAATATCCCAAGTAACTGGGATCTAGTAACCAACATTAATGTTATACTTTGTCAGTATTAAATACATTGCTGTTGATTTGAATAATAGAGTTTTGCACAACATGTGCACAATCTTGTGTCAGTGAATTAATGCAAACATGCCTGGGAAGAGAAAATTGTTTTGGTAATACTGTCAGAAGTCATAACTCTCTATTCATTCTTTTTAATGCAACAAGATATACAGTTATACAAAGTATATCCAGCTCTACTTTGACAATCATAAATATTTTTTAATATTGGAACAGACTGTTCAATTATAATTTCTGTTTTACATCAGATTATAGGGACTTTCATCACTCGAGAATTTGGTATAGTCCTTAATTTCCATGTCTCTGCATCTGTTTTCTTTTGGACTACAGAAAAGGCTGAACCATGGTGGCCTTGTAGCTACACACAGAGGAGAACTTTTACCTACAAAGGAGCTATATTCTCTGACAATTAACATGACTCCACTGTGTCACTGACAAATTATGAGTATGCATCTTCATTTTAAACTTGGTATTACCTTTATTTCTGCCTGTATTTCTACTGCCTGCAAATGTCAAATATGTTGGAGAGTGTCTAGAGGAGGGCGACAAAGATGGTGAAAGGGCCTGGAGGGGAAGACGTATGAGGAGCGGCTGAGGTCACTGGGCCTGTTCAGCCTACAGAACAGGAGGCTGAGGGTGGACCTCATCGCAGTCTACAACTTCCTCGCAAGGGGGAGTGGAGGGGCAAGTGACCTATTCTCCATAAACACTGATGATAGGACGCACGGGAACGGGGTGAAGCTGAGGCAGGGGAAGTTCAGACTAGATATCAGGTGGAGATTTTTCACTGAGAGGGTGGTTGCACACTGGAACAGGCTCCCCAGTGAAGTAGTCAATGCACCAACCCTATATGAATTTAAGAAACGCTTGGACTGTGCACTTAGTCACATGGTCTAAACTTTTGGGTAGACCTGTGTGGTGCAAGGACTTGATGGGTCACTTCCAACTCAGAATGTTCTATGATTCTATGATTCTAAATATCTAAGCAATACTTATATAGAGATTGATATAGACAGACATCATAAGCAGGTCATTTATTTAGATGAAAAAAAAAATCCTAGAAAAAAACAGTGCAGAAAGAATATATAAAAATAATGCTAAAACAATAGATTTTAATTACTATAGTGGGAAGATTCCTACATTTATTTCAAACAAGCTATCTTAGATACCAGAAACTGTGCAGCATCAGGCTAGGAATAGGGCTAATTTACTTTGCTTCTTGGCAAGATATAGGGAGTATACCAGATTTTCTGGTGTTATGATTTAGTATTTAGCTCTCTCGTGTAAAGCTAAGTAGGTCATCCCTAGCAAACTTCCTTATTTATGACTGTATCCATGGTAATATCAAATATGTCTCCATATGATAAAAAAAAATATAAATTGTGAGGATATTGGTAGTATTTATTTAGTATGTAATAGAGTGAGGATATTAGTAGTATTTCACATGCTTTAGCAATAACAGTCAGAATCCCTGAAAATTATTGACATGATTTATGCCCTAATTCATGACATTGTCATGTATCCTCTATGACAGCTGGACAACACCTTGAAATATTTGAAAATAGTTAGCCCTTTATATTTTGGTAAGACACGTCCTGAATACAGTAACAAGGCCCTGGACGGTATTTTCTGGGTGCACACATAAGGATTACAGAATAAAAGATATATTAATTTTCAATTCAACTCTAAGAGAGTGCAAACTAGCTGTAACCTGTAACCTGTAACAATGAACGTCAATAAAATGAGTATGGCAGACATATAGTGGCTAGATTTATTCTCATGTAATTTCAACAGTCTGAAAATTAACCATCTAGTCTAAATTGTTCTATGGTTAATAGAGACAGATAGGCAGCTCTAGAAGGGCAGTGTGGGTGAGAGTAGGCCCTCACAGACCAAAAGATGATAAAGGAAGATTTAAGATTTAAGGTAGATGGGATGAATCATCCCATGGAAAAGTCCGTAGAAGCACTCACTATCTGTGGAGACTAGACATGAGGTAGATTTAGTCATCTAAATGTTTGTGTCTAATGCTTCTAAAGGCATCCTTGTATGATGACATCATGTCATTGGATATGTAAATAATGCGGTAGATGTTGGCGGGTGTGATGGTTTAGCAAACTGAATCACAACATTAACATTTAAAAAGCCAAAATTAGAAATAAATAAGCCTCAAACAGAGGGATAATTTAAAAAGTATCTAATAATATACTGCCAGTGCTGTCAAGATTATATCTGTTAAAGAAGAAAAGGCTCAAATCTGGATGTCTGAAAAACAAAAAGTTATATGTTCGAAATCAGATATAGTTTAGAATAAATAATGATGGAACAAGCCAATCCACTTTTGTTTTACAGATTGACATGTAAAGAGTTTGCTAAAGCAAGATGTACTGTAAGATGTACATTGTTTCATCTCAGGGCTTTCTTCTTCAGCCTCATGGAGCAGATTTGGGCAAAGAACAGTACCACAGATGAAATTATTTTAACATTATGACCAAAACACCAAAAAAAGCAAACCTAGCACATGCAAAATCTTGTTTTGTCTTTCTCTGTTTCATGAATCTGTTCTGATTCCCCTCCTTTAATTCTTTGACTTTTTCTTTCAAAATTTAATTTGATTTCTACTCTAACTACAGTGTTTATATCAGTATTTCCCCTCCAACTCTGTCCAGGTCCAGAATGACCTATGTAGAGACTAGAGAATTCAGATGCACCCTCAGATTAGGAAAATGACTTAGGTTTCTGATCAAATTTAGAGGTAAACTTTTTAGTATGCTTACTGAACAGCCCAAGGTCCCTGTAATCAAATTACAAAATTTATTTGACTGCTTGACGTAAAAAATACATTGATTGCACAACAAATATTTTGATGTCACTAACAATGAAAAATGATCACAAATAGAGAAACACTGACAATGTTATGATGAACATTTGAGATGTTACTAACAAGCAGTAATGTTAGAAACCACTTGGGAATAAAATTACATACTTTTACAAAACTTCCACTTCATTCATCAAAAGTACTTCAATGAATAGAAAAAAAAAAAACAGGCTTGTAATGAAAGTGTTTGCAGAAGATTAAATGAGTATGAAGAAGCACCAAATCTATTTTGTACCCTACATCCCTATTCTTGCTGTTTTTATGTCTAAAAACAAAACTTCTGGAAATGTAGATATGGTATTGAATTAATAGCTATTGAATGAATGGGAACTAGAACCACTAAAACTCTCCAGAATACAGGTTCTAAATTAAGGGGTTGAAGTGTCTGCACTGCTTTATCAACTAAATGTATTAACTATGTTTCTCATACATGCTCTGCATTTCTAACATTTTTTAAAAGTAAAATATTTGATGGCCTATTTACCTAGGAAGAAAACTCAGTCAAAATTCAGAACTGGCCAGCTAGTAGTAAAATTCAAACATATTTCAGTCTCTACAGGGAACTGACTTTTGCTTGCTAATTGCTTTGGTCTCCTTGATATGGCTCCTGCTGTGCTGCTTATAAGCCTGACTGATATCCTAGAGATGCCTTCTAAATGACTTCCTTATCAGTGACAAATTCTTTTAGCTCCCTAGAGGAGCAAGGAAGAGAGTTGTTTTATCCTCTTTCAGAAAGAAAGATGGAAAAACTACTTCTTTTCCAAAAATTTACTCACCAATGACCACAAATGATGGTATTATGGCAGACGCTTACTTCCTCTTTTTAAGTAATGACAATTGTTCATTGTATATTCAACACTGTGCCTCCCTCATATGCTTTCAGAATAGTCAGGGACACAAAAAGAAGAATAAAAAATGGTTAAAAAATAAAATAAAATAAAATAAATAAAATAAAATAAAATAAATAATAAAATTATTATTATATGTTTTTCCCTGTCATGTTAAGGGGACAGGATAGGAGTTAACCTGAAAGGAAAGGCAGCAAGGGAGGTGCAATGAAAGGAAGAAAAAGTAAGGTAAGCAGCTATGAGGAACCTCATGTGAGGAAACAATACAAAGAGAAGTCCATTAATATAAACAGTCAATAAGGCCAAAGCAGAGAAAATCTAGTATAACTACAGAAATACTCAGAAGGACTCTGCATCTGTTCCTCCTTGGCCATCCATTTCTTATTTTATAATGTATCCCGTTTTCTACATCCTGCTTATACTTAAAGCTATTTAAATATTAGTTTAGTGTTTCCCAAAACAAATATTTCCTTTACATTTGCTTGCTCCCTGAATATTTTTTGTTGGTTGTCTGTGTCCAGGATTAAATCAAAGAGAACCTGTCCAATTTCCTGGATGATTATGATTATATATACTTTTTCTTCATCTATTTTGCTATAGGGTTCAATGTCCAAGTTTGAATTCTTCATGAAACTCAATGGAGCTCCAATTTTGGACTGGTCTACATAGTAATCCTGCAAAATGTGGTATTCTTGCTTTGATAAAGATTGGAATCTGAAAGCAAAGTTAGGTTATGAATAGAAGTTCTTAAATGTGTGGTATTTTTTATATATACCTGTGATGAAAGCAGTTGGATATTTTTCATTGATGTTGATGACTACAAATTATTTGTAGAGAGAAGAATCTCTTTCTGAATGATAGGCAGCACTATGATGCTAAGTGGAAACAAGTGATAAGTGCATAAGATTGAAAGGAAGCTCAAAACTATGCCTCCTTTATAAGTAAATTAAATACAATCCTTTTCACTAACTCAGACACAATTCAATTAAACTTTTTTTTGGCTGCACCAATGGAAAATTCTTTCATCTTCCAGCATGACAAATGTGTACCTTAGTCTTTTTGTTGCCAGTGATGTTCCTTAACTCGGGTAATTCTCTCTGATCTATGGTCTACATGGCTGATGGCCAAACAGTCCTTTCGGCTTCAATCTCCAGCCCCTGTAGCTTGACATGAAGGGAGAATCATTTGTAGCTCTCATTGATAAGTAACTTCTAAAAAATGAGCAGTTCTGATTCTATTCAGCAGAGGTCAGTGGTGCTGTTTATTATAAAATCTATTGTCCCAAATGTTCACTGAAATCCAGCTTTAAAAACTGCTTACCTGAAGTAGGTGACCTAATGCTTGGCTTCTGGAATTGTCAGAGATGAACAGCAACAAACTCAGTACATCAAGTTTACTGATAAAATCACTACTCTTTAGTTAAGTGTTTTGAAATATTTGGCTAGGAAAAGTAAGTAGCATGTTCTTGCATGCTCAGTTCCTACAGAATATAGCTGCATTTCCATACTCTCCCTGGTCATGATACTTAACATCTGCCTTCGCTGTGTTCATAAATTACTGTCTGCAAGGTTCCACTCTGCTACTGTGAGTTTTTTATTTTTATATCCTTTCTTGGTGACAGCAAGCTAGGCCTTTACATATATATATTGATTGATTTTTCTGATGATGTGTGGGAATAATGTCCACTGAATTTCTTCTTTACATTTGGGACTCTGAATGCTGAGTAGAACAGAGACCTCTGAGCAGACACTGATAGTTGTGTTGTTGTTTTACTTTTTGTTTCTGCTACCTTCATTAGAGAAATTAAATCAGTTTAGGTTTCATTATAATCACTGCACCAAATATAGAAATACAAGTATAGTAAATATAGACTAAATCATCTCTTTGGTTTGAACAACAGATCAGAAAACACAGATCTAAGTTACCCTTGTAACTCTGAGAAAGTGATATGGGAAGGAGGCTCAATTCCATGCAGAGAAGTACACAAGCTGTTCTGGGAAGGATTATGGTGGGATACATACTATTATGCTGCTTTAGGGTCCTTTTGGACAATTTTAATCTTTTATGCTTGCTAAACATAACTAGGGCTGCCAAGCTTCAGGAGCCTAACATGGAGTAATCTGTTTCTACTGTGCATCAGAGAAAAAGACAAGTGTCAAAATGACTAGTTCAGAACCTGGTTTGCCTTCTAAATTTCTGTCATAAATATATGTTAACCTGTCAGTTATATATTTCCAAGATAATCCAATTAACTGCAGCATGATAACAGTATAATATTTCATAATTATTACACAAAATCAAATAACAACCAAATTTGTCCAATAGACCTCTAACATTATGAATCAATGAAAATATTTTATAACTGTACCAAAGACAGTGACTTTACTCCTGTGTACAAGCGGTATAGAATAGCAATATAAAACCTCTGCTAGGTAATATGCTGCTCTTTTCTAACACTGTTCATCAGGAGGGATCTAAGCCCCTAACAGAGGATGATGGTATTAATGTCTGTATTTTACAGGGTGAAAATAAATTATTTTGTTGAAGTCAAGAAACAAGCCTGTGGTACAAATGGAACATGATTGCAGATCTAACTCATCAATCCACAGTCCTGCTGTATACAATATCCTCTAGGCTATGCCAGTTCAACAAACTAGCTGTTAGAGCAGGCAACAATAACTGCAAGCACCACAGACAGTGGTTTTTAAGAGAAAATCTAAATAAAATACATTATAGTAATAAAACAAATTAGCAGCTCTTATCCTGAGGCGACAGTAATGAAGCCCTCACAAAACAGGCCTTTATTAGAAGTAGCAACAGTAATCATAAGTTCAAGTTTAACTAAGTGAGCCATTAAAAGTGGAATGTTGAAATGAACTAAACCAAATGACAAAGTAAAACATGCCTAGGGCAATGAACAGGTTTTTAATTTGTTTAACTTCCATCTCTCTGGTGCCTGGCTCTAAAAAATGATGTGACAAAAGGCTCTTCATTACATTGTAGTCTGAATACTAAATAAATTAGTAATAGTAACAGCAACAATAGTACATACAGCCTATTCATCTCCCATGGTGCTAACAACACTAGTCCTTTCTGTCTTTGCTCCTTGGATCTCCTTTATTCAGAGCAAAACATAGTCTCTCCAGCTGTATGTGGTCATAGAGATTTTCATAAAATGTTCGCCATATTCAGTCACTGTTGCCATAACACAGGGTTTTAAATTAAAATTTAGCAGTCAAATGCAACTGAAAACTTCCTGTACCACCAACCCTTTTCTTATTTTATTTTTTTCCCTAGGTAATTTCATGTCATTCCTTTGCAGAACTGCTGCCCTCCAGCACAGACCTGGCAGACCTGGCAGCTTCCCAGAGACCTTACAGGTATGGGTCATTCAGGACTGCTCTAGGATGTTCTCACAGGCCCAAAATCAGAATAGAAAAGAACACATTTTCTTTTTATTTTGAAAGCCATATTTTTCAAAATTCTCTAGACCACAGTACGCTGTAGAATTTGTATTTTAGTTTTCTCTAAGATAAAATTGTAGTTATTTTGCAGTATAGTTGTAACAGAACTGTTGTTTTTTTCATATTTGATTCACTGTTTTTAATACCAGACTGGACTTGGCTCCTATAATCCTGTTTTAGTTTTGTGAAAATACATTGTCTTGTGTACCGAAACATTAATGAAAAATAGTACCAGAGATGTCAAGGTAAATATGGTATTCATATAGCATTTATAAATCTACTTTAAATATATAAAAATAGCTGCTTCCATCACCAGGTATATTGAAGAAAGTTAAGTAGAAAAAAAGGCCATAATGACTTTCAAGGACTTATAGAAGGAAAAAGAAAAAGGCATTTTATAAAACAAATTCCTTAAAAACACCAACGTACTTGCAAAATCATTTTCTCTACTTATCTACTGAGTTTCTCCTTGCTGTGCTGGAAATTGTACAGTGAGCTTTATTTGAACTGTGAAAATGGATTTGTGATTTTTAAGCTAGCAAATCTAACCCAAAATAGCAGTTCCCATTTTAAAAACAAAAAGTATGCATCAACAGCTCCTGATGTTAAAAACAAAAATCAAAACTCGAACAGTCAAAATCTGATTATTACAAACATCATTACAAAATAGAATATTTTTTTTTAACTTGATTTTTGAGTCACTGAGGTTCCGCTTGTGAAGAACTGCATGATAATTTAAATGTAAATAACTTTTATAAAATCCTCTTGTGTCTGGAATATTAAGAGTTACAGAAGGCATTTAGAAAACAATGTGTTGGGGTTTAACCCAGCAGGCAGCTAAGTACCACACAGTTGCTCACTCATTCTCCTCAGGTGGGAGGGGTAGAAAGGTAAAAGTGCAAGAACTCATGGGCTGAGATAAAAACAGCTTACTAAGTAAAGGAAAAGTTATTTAGAGACTCAGTCACTCTGAAATATCCTACACGGCAAACCCTGAACTAAAAGTATCCACCCATGCTCATCACAAGTGAGTGTTTGTGCCCTAAGTGGAAGCAAAACACCAATCTGTGAAGCATAAGTTTCCCAGAAGCATAACTTTATGTTCAAAGAAATCAGTATTCCATCAGAAATTAAAATTTTGTTCCAGAAGAAGCATTCCTGAGGAGGTGATGACTTTTGAGTTTTACTTTCTAGAAAAAGTTCATTGTCTTACCCCTCGAAATGTAACTAGTGCTCAAAGAAGAGATTTCATTGTTTCACAACTTGTTTCTTAAGGGACCACCAAGGTCATAATTAAAAATTACCAATATCTGAATGTGTTTGCTGGTTTGTTTAATTATTCATGGCAAGCAAAGACAAGACTCACCTCATGTAACCAGCATATGAATTACTCTATAATGGTAACATATCTGAATAACCACTGGGTGTACCCGACAAAGTGACAGAAACACTTATTCTTCTGCATACTTCATTCAACAAATATTTGAACTGTGAATATTTTCCAGAGCATAAAATTTAAAAACATTAAAAATTACAATGAAATATATATATTTTTTTATTCAGCAAGTTCTGCTTTTGATATATGAATATAAGTGAGCCAACCATCAAATGTAAGTTAAACAACAAATGGCTAATTAGATTTTGATCTTCTTTCAATGAAATATTTTTTCCTTTTCAATTGCTATGAATATATACTTTTATTTACTCCTATTTTTTAATGAAATTCTTTGAGATTCTAATTATACCAGTATAAAGGAGGTGAACATCTATACCAATATTCAAACTGCTATAATAGAATGTGTTTAACACATATAGTTTGAGAACAGAAATCACTAAAAATGATTTGATCAATAGTTTTTCTAGACTGTTTTTCTTTAACAGTATCCTTGAGAAGTGTTTTTCAAAGACAGTTATTGGTTGAACAATAATTTGGTTACAGATGCAGTTTCTTTCTAACTTCCTCAGTTAATGGTTTAGCTATGTCCTTAGGTCTGCAATTTTATTCTAAAATTATTATTTTATATCCTATCTAAAGTAACTATAGTTGTTCTCATTATCCTTATAAAGGTTTAATCCTTTTTAAATTCCTGATAAGCTTTTGGTCTGAATTTTACATTGTGACAATGAGTTCCAATAATATGCTATTGTGTCTTTGACTATCCTTTAAAATCCTTCTTAGCCTGTGTTTCCAATGTACATTTCACATTTTCCTCTTTTTTTTTCCCGCAAGATTTCATAAATGAAAAATACTTATTTCTCCTTTGAAAGTCATGTTCTACTAGTCTCCTGAGTCTTGTCCATTTAAGTGTGCATTTTCCTCTTTCTTTCTTTTATTATCATTATTATTTTGAAGATTGTTAAAGGAGAAGTTGGTTAAAATATTAGCTTGATCAGTGTTTCCCAGTGTTTATGTAGCTTCTGCTTCTACAATCCTGAGCAATTAGCATTGGTGCCACAGACGTTCATCTTTACAAATGGATTATGAGAAATTTCTACCTTTAAATGCATTCAGCAATGTCATATGTGGCTGTTGGTACTATGAAGGTGTATTAAAAAGATGGTATCACTGGTTTTTGTATGCTTTTGCTTTGGCTTTTCTTTTTTCTTATTTTAATACTCATATTTTATTCAGTGTTTTTTTCTGTATGATTCCTTTCCCGAAGATGTTGAATTTATTTATATGATAATCACTATTACATAGAAATTCATCTCTAGTAATTAATGGAACATCTTATTTGTGTTATATATCTATGTAACATATTATCCTGTGTGGTATAGAAATATAGGTGCCTCAGGAAAAATAAAAAAAATTAGACTACCAAGAAATTATTTCTTTACATCTCATATAGCTGGGACTTTTGACCAATATATATATATGCACTGGGTCTTGCTTGGATGTTAACTTTTCCTGCTGCAGTCCATACAGTGCTGTGCTCTGCACCTGTAGCTAGAACAACATTGGTATCACACCAGTTGTGTCTACTGCTGGGCAGTGCCGGCACAGCACCAAGACTACCTTCAAACCCCTCCAGAACCAGCAGGCTGGGGTTGGGCAAAAAGTGAGGAAGGAACATCACTAGGGCAGCTGACCTAAACCAAAGAAAGGGGTATTCCATACCATATGATGTTACACTCAGCAATAAAAGGTGGAAAAAGGAAGAAGAGGGGAGGGGTGGGCTCTCGTAGTGAAAATGTCTGTCCTCTCAAACAATGGCTACATGCATTGAGGCCCTGCATCAAGGATGTGGTCAAGCAGCACTCATTTGTGGGAAGTAGAGAAATTTATTTCCTGTGCATTTCCCCACAGCCTTTGCTTGTTGTGTTTTTTTTTTGTTTGTTTGTTTTTCCCCTTCAGTTAAATCCTTTAATTAATAATATTTTTCCTTAATATTTTCCCCCTTTAATTAATTTATCCTTATCTGAACCCATGAATTGTTTCTTTCCTTTTCTTCTTCCCCTCCTCTGAGGAGGGGCAGTGAGGGAGTGATTGTGGTGGAGTTCAGCTGCCTAGCAAGGTAAAAACACCACAATATCAATGTGCTGCAAGGACTCCACAATTAATGTTTTGGACAATGCTGGGTTTTGTGCTTTTTTTCTTTGTTGAGTGATAAGAACTGAAAAATTCAATGCATTATTTACTGAATTTTGTATGCTCATTGGCTAGGTCAGCTATTTTGTCAGAAAACATGTCATATGACCCCTTCAGAAAGACTTAAAATGATTATACAAATTAATCATGAATACCACTTAATTCATTCAAATTCAGAAATAAAGGAATTATCCAGAAAATGACAACCTGGCAGCTCTCCTCTTAACTGCTTCTCTTCATGTGAGCTACAAATCAGATATTCTAGGAAATATGAGTAATTTTATGCATGAATTGCACATTTTTCTTCATAGTAAGATTCATATTGAATTTAAAAAGGGTCTTTATTTCCCTAGGTAAAGTCAAACAGGGCATACTTCTAGTTCAGTCTTTTTCTAGTTATAATGATTTAGTGAAATCATTATTTTAAGTAAAAAATTCTTATTAAAAACTGCATTTATATTGCAAGGACTAGTCCTATCTACACCTCTAAGCAGCTTCATTACACTGTTAGTTCTGCTTTGTCAGTATTTCTGGGTTAAACATTCATATGACTAATTAAAATGTGATTCTAAATTCTATTTGTTATTACTTCTATTATCTTTCTTATAACACACTGACATAAGATGTTTATGGCTTCTGCAAGCTAATCTAATTTAATATTTTGCTAGTAAGTGAAATTCCCTGAACAACAACAGCTGCCCTTGGAATGCTGATTATACATATATGTTAGATTGTTAGATTTTAACTAATTCTAGACATGTGTCCTTGCTGTCACTCCACAGAGTGAAATCTTTCCATGGATGACATATTCAAATGGATGCATTAATCTGTGTTAAATAAAAGGAAATAGAATTTGGTGTGTGAAAATTATATCCATATTATACCCAATTCAAGGGCAAAAGGAAAGTGAACATATAAAGGGAATGTATTTTGGTATTCATGTTTTGAGGTTGTAGAAAAGCAGATATATTCAGCCAGTGCATATTAAATATACCGGGATGTTTCTTGGTTGCATAGCCTTTAGTATGTAGGTCTTGCTTCTCCATGCATCTCCATAACCTATAGTCTTTACAAGCAGGCAGTACTGAGTTCCCTTGCCATTTTTCTCAGATCTGTTTATATTTCTTCTTTCTTTGCAGCAATTATTGGATCTGTAGATTTGGAAATTACAATATAAAATTTAAAGTTAAGTTAGGTTATATAATTCTTTGGTTTAATTCCCATCATATAGGGCGTCCTTCAAATCATGATCCTTTTGATTATTCCTAGCATAGTCACTGATCCCAATTCAGAAACATGTTGCTTACCCAAACGTGTTGGTAATTTGGGACTCTAGAGCGTAACTCTCCTCTAAAAAGTTGATTGTTCTCTGTATTAGACTGCAAAGTTTCCTTTTAAGAAACAAACAAACAAAAAAAGCAATACACTGTGCGAGTACACATTATTTGGAAGTAGATTTGGCAGAAAAGTGATTCTGCAAAGCTTTAGGCGATTTTGGGTGCGTAGGAAACAGATGTTTGATTTTGTCTTTGCTTGGACTGAAACATTACCAGGGTTCTCAAAGTTGGTTGAAATTTTACATCATTAGAATTCACAGAATATGAACATATTGGACAGAATAGTTATTGGGTTTAAAAAAAAAATAATCACATGGGAAAGCACAGATATCTGAGTTTTCACTGAGACAATGTATCACTAAGATTCATATTACATATTACAAAGATGAATCTAGTCACCAGTTTTCAGTTTATTTTATCTGAAAGATTTTATTCTACTCTATTGAAATAAAGCAGATCAACTATTCAAATACCGTTTAAAACAAAATCAGTATTTATAACATATACTTTTCACATTCTACTTCACTCTATTCTAAGTCTTCCGTTGCCATTTCTGAGAATTTTGCAGTCATGATTTGAGCTATATGCATATCATCTTACCTCTCTGTATTAGTAATTAAAATCCTGGCTGTTTCCAGACAGAGTTCTAACTATATCTTTTTAAAAACCACTAAAGGTGCATCCTTGTAAGGGACTTACTTTAAGCAATGTCACTTTTTCAAATCATCTTGTGAGAAACTTGACTCATAGAAGAGATCTAGACATGCATTATCTATTGTGTTGTATCCTTTTCTAATTCTTCCATTGTAGATGCAGGTGTCCAGCTTCTTAAACTTGAAGAAGCAGTTAGCAAAAGGTGAGTTTTAAACTCATAAATGATAACATAAGACCACCTAAAGAGTAGCCTTATACTAGACTACATTATAATAGGCAATATAAAAGGAAATTTAGCATAGGGAAAACATATTGTGCCCGAAGTAGCTTTTATGAAACAGATATGGTAAATACAATTACAAAAAATTACCTTCACAGAATCATTTAGGTTGGAAGAGAACTCCAAGATCACTGAGTCCAACCTCTGACCTTAACCTTATTTTAAAGATGGGCGCAATGCTATTTGTCAGTCACTACAATCAATTCAGATTAGAACAAATGTTTCTCAATTCAAAATAAAGCATACACAGAGGAAGATAAATGATGTTATTTGTATTTTTTTTATTCAGTATTGTATTGCCCAATCTGGAAGTCTTATCCCAAATTTGATTTTTCGTATAACATCAGTTTTCAATATAACATTAAATATAATGAATGTGTGTGGCTCAATTTGCATAAGATATATAACGTATAGAGAAAATCATAGCAAAGAAAAGCTCAGTAATGTAATCCAGAAAAAAAAAAAAATAAAAAAAATAAAGCAAAATAAAGAAAATCAGTTAAAATAATAATAAAAATTTGATTAAATCAGCTTCAGTCATGTCAGGCCCTCCACCTGGCATGCAATCCTGGCTATACACGTATGTACAGACTGAGCAAGGAGATGCTGGAGAGCAGCCCCACAGATAGGGATCTGGAGGTTGTGACTGATAGCAAGTGGAACGTGAGCCAGCAATGTGCCCCAGCAGACAGGAGGGCCAACTGTATTCTGGGGTGCATCGAGCATGGCACTGGTTGTTGGCGGAGGGGAGTGACTGTCCTGCTCTAATCTGCATTGCTGCTGCCTCACCTCGAGTACCGAGTGCAGTTCTGGGCACCACAAGACAAGAAAAACATGAAGCTGTTGGAGAGTGTCCAGAAAAGGGCTACAAATGGACATAGAATCCACATAAGTAAATGAAAACAAATAAGATGAAGGAAATACTCAAACTCCCCAACATTAAACAACTGTAGAACCCAGAAAACTTACCTGCCAGCTTCTGAGCTTGAGTCACTTCCAAACAACTTCACAGTGAAGTCATACATCCAGGGTTTTACTGTACTGAGAAGGCACCACCAACAGACCTAACTTATTGAATTAGTAAAGTCATTTCATAGAGATGGAAAAAAAAAAAAAAAAAAAAAAAAAGGAAGAAAAAGCAGCCAACTGTGGAACACACAGTTCATTTCACCACAGCAGAAAAACAACCTACACACACCAAGCCTCAAACTCCTCTGGGTAGGCAACTCCCCACAACTCCTCATGCTTCCTATATAGCAAAGGTCAAATGATCCACACTGAGCAGATTTCACTAACAAGAGGCCTTGTGGAATAGGCTCCTCTATCTGGCTTCAATGCTTTAAGCTCAATTGCTCCTTATCACTAATAGAAATAACCTGACAAGGGGCCTAGTGCTTAGAGTTGACCTAATGAATTAAGCACAAAAGGTGCATAAGGGTCACACTTCTGTGAGTCATTCTATGAGGAAAATTAGTACAGAGCCTTTTTAAAAAAATAATAAACATAAATGAATAAAAGAAATAAATAAAAGAAAAAAGAAATGACCTTAAAGGCAAAATTGCTGTCATAGATTTTCATCTGTCTAGTCATGACAGATAAAGAATATGGAAATCAGAATTACTTTTTTGATATTCATGTTTTTTACATTTGCTTTTCTGAGATCTTTATGCAGGACTTTTCAAAATCTAGCCCCATGATCTCTGACTACAGTATTTACTTTGGCTGCATATAAACTATCACATATAAATGCCAGGATCTGGATCCTCACTCACTATTCAGGTCAAGGACTGGGCTGAAAGTTTTGGCTTTAATTTGGTTACATGACTACATTGCTGTTGTGGTGGTTTAAGCCAGCCGGCAGCTAAGCACCACACAGCCGTTCACTCCCTCTCCCCCCACGCTCTCTGGGATGGGGGACAGAAATTGGAAAACGAAGCCTTTGGGTTGAGGCAGAGAAAGTTTATTAAGACAGGAAAAATAATGATGATAATAGTACTGCTGCTACTAATGTGTATGAAACAAGTGATGCACAGTCGAATTGCTCACCACCTGCTGACTGATGCCCAGCCTGTCCCCGAGCAGTTAGCCCCCCATCCCGGCTAGCCACTCCTATCTATTGCTTAGCATGACGTCAGACAGTATGGAATAGAGCTTTGGCCAGTTTGGGTCAGTTGCCGTGGGTCTGTCCCCTCCCAGCTCCTGCTGCACCCTTAGCCTGCCCGCTGGCAGGACAGAGAAAGGAGCTGAAAAGTCCTTGGCTTGGTGTGAGCACTGCTCTGCAACAATTAAAACATCAGTGTGTTATCAATACTCTTTTCATCCTAATCCAAAACATAGTACCCTACCAGCTATGAGGAGGAAAATCAACTATATCCTAGCTGAAACTAGGACAGCTGTATTCTGGCAGGTCGTGGGAAGAAGACTGGCTGGCTTGGGGGAGCTTATGTACATGTGGGCTTTAGGCTGCAGCCAAAGTGTTTCTCTAGTTCTGGAATTCTGAAGAGGTTTGCAGTCTCCAGTCTCAGAGCCAACCACATATTAATCTGGCGCAACTGATTTTTGTGTTCCTGGCACTAGCTTTTCCTTCTTCTCCTCTTCAGAGACAAGGACATGTGTCTCTTTCTTGCTCCTTTTTAGTAAACAAACCAGGATAGATTAAAGCCTCTTTCTTCAAGTCAGTAAGATACTGGGCTACCAAGATTTTGAAGAGCTGAGATGGGAAGACGTATGAGGAGCAACTGAGGTCGCTTGGCCTGTTCAGCCTGGAAAAGAGGAGGCTGAGGGGAGACCTCATTGCGGTCTACAGCTTCCTCACGAGGGGGAGTGGAGGGGCAGGCGCCCATCTATTCCCTTTAGTCACCAGTGATAGGACCTGTGGGAATGGTGTCAAGCTGAGGCAGGGGAGGTTTAGGCTAGACATCAGGAAGAGGTTCTTCACTGAGAGGGTGGTCGCACACTGGAACAGGGTCCCCAGGCAAGTAGTCACTGCACCAAGCCTGTCGGAGTTTAAGAATTGTTTGGACTGTGCACTTAGTCACATGGTCTGAGGTTTTGGGTAGAGCTGTGTGGTGCTGGGAGTTGGACTTGATGATCCTTATGAGTCCCTTCCAACCTATGATATTCTAGGTATCTGTGATAAATATTCTATAATTATATTATTCCATGATCGCACTGCCATAAAGAGGCATGAGTATATCAGAAGACGCTTTCTTTCAGAAGATAAATAATTGTTATGGCATGTATTTTCCTGTTTTTCGCTGTTCAGAACGTAACCTAAAATGGAAAAGATGTGATTTTAACAGCTGTTGACTAAAGAAATAAAAAGATTATGAATGGTTTATTTTGGCTCTCCTACATATGTGGCTAATTGCTGTAATAAAAAACATGTTGAAAAAATTTTGAATGCAGATATTACCAATTAACCCCCATATATAAGAAAGAAAAAAAAAAAAAACTCAATTAATATAACAGTACATAGTCCTTTTAATTACAAGCTCGGCATGAGAGGCCAGTGTCACAAGGAAGTGATATCCACTAGTTAGACGGGATTTGAAAAGCAAAGACACAATTGAAATATTGAGAGTTAAACAGGGATAAGCAACTCTTTAGTACTAGATAGTAAAAAAAAAAATAAAATAAAATAAAATAAAATAAAATAAAAAATAGAAAAATCACAATGTTTATACAATCTCGAATGGTCCATTATGTCTGGACATGTTCTGGACTCCACTGGAAATTTTGTCCCAAGTCTTTAGTGCTAAGAAAATGACAATAACAGCAATAATAATACCACCTTTGGAAGATGGCTAGCTGGTTTCAGACTTCCAAACCCAGTCCTGCATGGGGAAAGCCTGAACAGTTAGTGTTGGCTTTATCAGGGACAAGGCTCTTCATTAACAACAGGACAAGGAGGTAACTGCACTCCTTCACACTTAGTCCAACAAGGATCTTCTTACAACACCTCGTTTTGGAGATCACATCACTGAAACTTGATTGGATTTGGCTCACTAATTAAAGGTCACATTTTATAAGCATTGACATTTGGTTTTCCTTACATATGTAAGCAGCAGTAGAGAAGAAGATGGAATATGTATTTTAATGTGAATTTAGCTTTTACTTCCCATTAAAGTGCATGAATTAACTCATTAATTTATAGAAAGTGTCTTCAAACTGTAGTTCATTAATGGATGTGCAGTACATAAAAAGAACATCAGTTCAATTTCTGTAACGCTACCTGAAAGCTTTTATCAACTATGCTGTACAAATTATATGAAGAAGTAATGCAGTGGTAGCTGATGGACAGATGAGTATTGCATTTCTTCTTAATCAAGACCAATTAATTTAATTTAAACATGTATTTAAACCAGGTAATCATAAGACATGATATTCTTCAAAGTGAAATATACCTCCCTGCTCCCCACTCTCCCCCCTCCCCCCCAAAAAAAATCTCTCATGTAAAATACTGTATCAGACATGCCCAAGACATCAATGAGATTAAGCGCACCCTCAGCAAGTTTGAAGATGGCACCAAGCTGAGTGGTGCAGTTGATACAACAGAAGGAAGAGATGCCATTTAAAGGGACAAGGACAGGTTGAAGTGTGCCCATGTGAACTGCATGAGGTTCAAGTCCAAGTGCAAGGTGTTGCACCTGGGTCAGGGCAATCCCAGACAGAAGTACAGTCTGGGAAAAGAACTCATTGAGAGCAGCCCTGAGGAGAGAGACCTGGGAGTTCTGATGGAAGAAAGGCTTGGCATGAGCCAGCAGTGTGCACTTGCAGCCCAGAAGGCCAGCTGCATCCTGGGCTGTATCAAAAGAGGTGTGACCAGCAGGTCGAGGGAGGTGATTTTCCCCCTGTCCTCCACACTTGTGAGGCCCCACCTGGAGTCCTGCAACCAGGTTTGGGGACCCCAGCTCAAGAAAGATGTAGACCTGTTAGAATGAATACAGAGGAGGGCTTCAAAAATGATCAGGGGGCTGGAGCACCTCTCCCTGTGAAGAAAGACTGAGAGAGCTGGGGATGTTTAACCTGGAGAATAGAAGGCTCCAGGGAGACCTCATTACGTCCTTCCAATATTTAAAGGGGTCTTATAAAAGAGATGGAGAATGACTCTTTACTCTAGTAGAGAATTATTGGACAAGGGGGAATGGTCTTAAACTAAAAGAGGATAGATTTAGACTAGACATTAGGAAGAAATTCTTCACTGAGGCTCTAGAACAGGTTGCCCCAGATAAGTTGTAGATGCCCCGTCTTTGGAGGTATTCAAGGTCAGTCTGGATGGGGCCTTGGCCTATCTGAACTAGTGGGTAGCATCCCTGCCTATAGCAATTGGGTTGGAGTTAGATGATCCTTAAGGTCCCTTCCAACTTGAGCCATTCTATGATTCTAGGAAGACAAAAATATCTGTGTTTTCAAAGCGTCAAGATTACCCTTTCTGACTGCAGTAATATGGATCACTTTACACATATTTCTATGCATTCCAATCCATTTTTAAGAGAATTTTTTCCTAAACTGAAAAGGCATTCTATTTTTACCCAAATAAAATAGCTGTGTCTGAAAGGGAGAATGTTGTTAGCTGTAATAGAATATCTAAATGGCTCTTAAAATAATAATAATAATAATAAAAAAAAATCATTAATTTGTATCTGTGGCTCATTTTGCACTGAAATATTCATGCAACATCTGAAGGTGTCATCAGTAAAACATCTGGCTTGAAAGCAGAAATCACCATTCACTACACATAAGTGGTTGCTCATTCCCATCTCCCATATGATTCTTTACATGCTCAGCTTGGCTTGACTATACCCTTCTTGTGACTCATTTCTGTGACATAGATGCATTGGCAAAGATTTTCAAAGCAGAGTAGCTCTTGTACTGTGCTGTAGACCAACTTGTTTAGCCCGCAGCATCTTTGTAATGCTCAGGTTGATTACCACTTCTAACAAAAGTGTCCCTAGTGACTTGCAGTGGTATTTGCATATATTTCAGACTGGTGTAAGTAGTAAGCAACCTAAGAAGAAATTATCTTAACTGGTCTACTGCTGCAGTGCCTACTGCATTTCACTACCTTCAGCTGATGTGACATGCCTCCTCATATTGAAAAAGAAAGCATCCAGCTCTTGGTTACTTCTGTGTGGATTGTTTATGTCATAGGACTTTTATCTTTATGATAAGCCTGCATTATCCAGACTGTACTTGGGTAAGAGACATGTTCAGCTACAACTATACTCAGATCTGAAACAACCCTAAGGAGCTTACTATTTTGGGTCAGAATTATCTCAATAGTCACTAATGAAGTAGTGTCCTAAAGTAATGTGTTTTATTTTTAGTGTAGCTCACTCATCGTCAGACCTACTTACGTAAGCTGTCTTTAGTAGTCACAGATCACTGGGGCAAAATAATTGACTAACCTTTCTTTTCATTGGTTTTGTGTGAAAGCTTGATTGGAACAACTGTCCTAGATTATGTGACTCTTAGGTAATGCAGTGAATTTATGAAACACTTGTATATGTGCCAAGAGTCTGACTAAATGCAGATATTACTGTCATTAATGTTTACCAAATCAGAGTGGACACATTATATATCCAAAATGCAAAAATGAGCTTTAAAAATGTACAAACATTTGGAGAGCATGGACAATGTCACAGAAAGACGACACAATACAGACCTGAAAATAGTTCTAGGGTAAGAGAAGTGATGGGATGTAATTCACTTCTAGGAGCAAAACAATATCACAATAAATTCTAACACATTTCATCTTGCAATGTAGAGGTGAGCCAATAAGATCTATCAAAGTATGTCTGCTGAGGAAGTGAGTAGATCTCAACTGAAAACATATAAGTAGATCTTAGCTGTGGGAAAATCTTCTTAAGGCAAATAGTTACAGGGCCTTTGAATCTCCAGTTAGCCTTTACATTTTGTCCATATGCATTTTGTCTGTATGCATTAGAGATAAATGTGTGCTAGAAGTATATATTTAAGTTTCTTATGAAAAAAAAAAAAAAAAAAAAAAAAAGATCCGGAAGAATATCTTAACTTCACTGCATCTTTTATCTCTTCTAATGCCTGAGGCTAATCAAATCAGTGCTTTCTTTAAAGTGTAAAGCTATTTTTTAATTCATGCATTTGCAATATTTCCAACATCATTAAGAACAGATTTCCAAGTGTGCCCTAAGTAACTGAGCATTTTCCTTCATGTCAAAGAATCTTGTAGGATACAATAAATGAATTTATATTATTCAACAGCTAATGATGCCGGAATGAAATTTCTGGATTTTTTTTCAGTCCTTAGGCACATATTTTCAGTTCTCTGATTGGATGCATGAGGCTTGCTAACAGTAACAGTAAGTATATGTTTCTTTTCTGGCTTTTTAAATGGAAAATCTTTCAAGTGAAGAAAAAAGACATAGGTGTTAATGCTGGATCTTGGCAGGGAGAAGGAAGGAATAGCCCACTGAGGCTAAAAAAGACACTGGAAAATTTGGCAGAAGAAATAGAGATTTGGCAGAGGCACAAACAAAAGGGAATATACTTTCAGTGAAGTGTAAGGGATTCGGTACTCAAAAGAGAAACCAAGTTCAAAGAGGTCACCTGAATTCCCAGAGATTCCTCTGACTTTGGCTGAAAGGGCACTCAGAACTGTTGAAGGAAACTGAGTGCCACAGTTTGAGATGGGAAACTTCAAATAATTAAAACTGATTGTAACTCATTTTGCCAACTGATGCCTCAAAGAACAAGGGGTCCTGGTAGTATTGTCAAAAGTTTGCATTTACTAGGGTAATTATAGCTTCATTTTTTTCTCATCCTTAGTCATTAAGTACCTTATTTAAAGTGCGGTCATGCCAACATTTTCACAATGACTGCCTTCCTTAATCAGCACATGGTAGGTGAGCTCTCAAAAGTGTCACATCTCCCGGTGCTAGAGATAACCTGAAGGGAGGTCTCAGCTGCCACAAGCCTTTGCAGCATCACATATATTTTCCTGAAAGTATAGATTCATAGAATGCTTTGTGTTGGAAAGGACTTTTAAGATCACCTAGTTCTACCCCTCCTGGCATGGGCAGGGACATGTTCCACTTGATCAGGATGCTCAAAGCCCCATCCAAAGTGGCCTCGAACATTTCCAGGGATGGGACATCCATAGCTTCTCTAGGCAACTTGTTCTAGTGCCTCAACACCCTCAAAGAGAAGATTGTCTTCTTGATTTCTGTTCTAAGCCTACCCTCTTTTAGTTTAAAATTGTTACTCATCGTCCTATCACTATACTCACTGATAATGGATCCCTCCCCATTTTTTCTGTAGGCCACCTTTCAGTACTAGAAGGTTGCTATAAGGTCTCCCTTCCTTCTAGAGACTTCTCTAGACTAAACTAAACAATCCCGTGGCATCCTCTCTGCTGCCAACCCATTCTTGAAATGGGATGGAGAAATTCAGAATACACCTCCATCTGCTTCCTAGACCCTCTGAAAAGACCACTGCACAGCAGGCTCACAGACAGGTAAGGTTAAGTGAAAAATATTTTAAAAAAACAAAGCTGAAAGTCAAAGTTTGAGGTCTAGAGGTGGGCTTCCTCATTAGAAATTTATAGGCACAGTCAGTAAAATGGACTTGAGAGGCAGTCTGGTATTAGGTACGCAGATGAAACTGGATTTTGAGTGAAGCATAGGCCTCATCCCTCTCATCCTATGCATACAATGAATATTTTGCACTGCTCCTGTTCTAGTTTTGTGACCTATGTGAAGGGCTGTAAACATGGAGGTTCTTAACATACTTGTTCCTGTATCCACAGCTGTTGAGAGGAGCATGATACTTGGGCACATCTGCATACCAATGAAAACTTTCCTGCTGTGTCACCTAGGAGAGGAGAGAATACTTTCCTTTGAGTTCTACTGGAGAGGTTTTTTTCCCCTTCTTCCTCAGATTTGAGTAAGGGAACCGTGCCATAGGGCTGCAGCACTGCACTTAGGAAGCAAGGGAGAGATAGTAATCTGTGCTGCTGACATAGCGTCACAGTGTAATGAAGCATGTTACACCATCTCAGTGATGTGTCAAGCCTGGGAGGTTTCAAAGGGCTTGGTTAAACTGCTCTGAAGAATTTAACCGCATGGAAAAGGGTTTTATAGTCTTCTTTTGTTGTTAGCGTTTAGAATTGGGTAGCATAAGCAAAACACTCTGTGGGCTTGCTATGTTATCAGCAAGGGCTGAAGATGCATCACCATCATGTACAGCCCATCTCACAAAAGTCAATAGCTTTGGGTTTGGTCTATTATAATGTCTCACACCAACACAAGTGTTTTATTGTTTTATCATAGAAGTGTAGATTTTTGGCACTTTCCCAGGTTTCACATTGCCAGCTGTGCCTTCAGTTTTAGAGAATTCCTGCATGCTTTGAGTAGCATAATATTCCTTGTAAATTAGTTACTACACAATTATGTTATATTTTACCATTTTGAATCAACATTATATTACAAAAATATTACATTTAAGATTTTCTTAAAATGATATTAAACAAAGGTGCTACAATATGTACCAAAAGACTATAAGAATTACACTGTTTATTAAAAGGGGGAGATTATAGGAGATAAAGAAATTTGCCTAGTATCAAGTCAGTGCTAAAAAGCACAGCCAGGAAGTGTGAGAATGTGGTGGTTTTGTTTTGTTTTGTTTTGTTTGCTGTGTTTTTTTTTTTGTTTTTGTTTTTGTTTTTTCCCACAATAATATCTTGCAGCATGGAGACTTTCAACCCTCACAGCTGTCCTTCACAGTTCACATGGAGGGACTGATGGCGATGCAGGGTCAATGCACTCAGCCCCTCCACTATGGAACTCATATACGCATGGTACGCACGCAGTAAGGGTCAATGTGAAGCCATTTTTTCTCAGATTTCAAGTAGTTATATCTTTCTGTGCTTCAGTTTGTCCTCCTGAAAAAAAAAAAAAAGAAAAAAAATTAAAAAAAAAAAAAAAAACAGTGGGGGGGGGGGCAGCATTCAAATCACAGTTGTTGTAGAGCTTAATATCTGTATGAAGATTACCCCTTAACTCTCTTTGCCATGCAAGGAAGATGCTGCTGTGATGCTCTGAAACTTACTTGGTCCTATAAAGCTTGATACACAGAAACTCTATGAGGATTTATTCATTACATACACAAAATACATCAAAATGATCAGATGGCAAGCACAAGAGAAGCACAAGGGACAATTGATTGTTATTTTACAGGTGTACCTGGAGGAGTAGTTTCAGTTATTTATTACAATAGCTCAAAAATTGAAAAATGTTATGTAGGTGTTAAGAACTATTGTCCTTACATTTCAGGTTACCCAGAAAGATTATTTAAAAATTAGTTTGATAGGGGAGGATATCACAGTGTAAAGATTTCTGCCTTTATACGTCGTTCCTTTGAGAACCAGGAACTTGTATGGCCAGGTGAAGACACCAGCTGCTTATGCAAACATAATTGCATTTGTACAAATTGATTTATACACTCACAGGTAGCAAGAACAGGTGTTTGATATCATTTTTTGTCAGGAAGCACCAAGACAGGGCTGCTTCACAAAGGAAAGTGACCCACTGTGGAGGTGACAGCAAGGCAGTGCCCTCACCAACCAGGGACATGTCCCACAAAGCATCTCTGGTGACCTGGACCAGATTCCGACAGCTATCCCAATTAAGAGAGAAGTCCACAGAGGTAAGTGAGAGGTCATGTCAGCAAGGCAAGGGTCAGATCAGCAAGGTACAAGCCCAGGCACAGTTTTACGTACTTAGGAAAGTGATTTTTTTTTTTTAACCTCTTTGCCTTGCTCTTCAGCAATCTGCAAAGCTACATCTGAATTTACTGTATTAGGTGTTCATGTATGTTTGATGATTGCTTCTACTGAAAGTGATGGTTTTACCAAGCTTCCAGGGCTCCAGTGTTTGGGGATTTTTATTATTATTATTATTATTGTACAGAATAAGCAACTTTTATTTTTTTCCCAACTGTCTATTAAACACAGATATATAAAATCACAGAATCATTTAGGTTGGAAAACACCTGTGAGATAATCAAGTTCAACCCTTAATCTAGATCTACATATCTTTTGAATACCTTCCGGGTACTTTACTTCCATGGGCATCCTATTCCAATGCCTCACAATGCTTCAGTGAAGAAAATTTCCCTAATATCCAACTTAACCCTCCCCTGATGCAATTTGACACAATTTCTTCTTGTCCTATCACTTGTTGTTTAGGAAAAATACTAACTTCCACCCTGTTACATCCTTCTTTAAGGTAATTGTAAAGTACCTTGAGCCTTCTTTTCTCCAAGATAAACAACCCCATTTCCTTCAACCACTCCTTATAAGACTTATTCTCTAGATCCTTCACCAGCTTTATTGCCCTTCTGTGGACATGCTCCGGCATGTCCTTCTTGTAGTGAAGAGCCCAAAAATGAACACAGTATTCAAGGTGTGGCCTCAACAGAGCTGAGTACAGGAGGACCATCACTTCTCTAGTCCAGCTGGCCATACTATTTCTGATAGAAGCCAGGATGCCCTTGGCCTTCTTGGCCACCTGAGCACACTGCTGGCTCATACTGGCTATTGACCAGTACCCCCAGGTCCCTTTCTTCCAGGTAGCTTTCCAGCCTCTTCCCCCAGCCTGTAGCATTGCATGGATTTGTTGTGCCCCAAGTGCAGGACCCAGCACTTAGCCTTTTCAACATCATACAGTTGACCTCAGCCCATTGGTCCAGCCTATCCAGATCCTTCTGGAGAGCCTTCCTATTCTCAGGCAGATTAACAGTCTAGCCCCAAATGTATGTGTATAATGTGTTATATGTATAACAATGTGTTATACCACAAAAATCATACAAAGCTAAACAAAAGTTGAACTAAAATAGTTCAACTATTCACTATTCAACAGTCACATGCTTGTTGGATACCTGTAGCTAAATTAGTTAAAACAAAGCTTAATGTAGGCCAAGGTAGACCCAAACAAAACCAGGCACATCCTGGAACTTGTGTTTTTAGGTTACCACAGACTTGCTCTTGTTGGTAGCAAGAGCAACATGTATTTACCAGGCCCCAAACACAACATTACAGGAATAATACCTGCAGCCAAGTTGTTCATTTCTGTTTGCAACAGAAGAATATTCTTTTTCCTAAAATGTAATAAAAGTACTGCTTTTTCTACATAGCTATCTTCTAAAGAATGTCAATACTGTCACAGATCTAAAGAGACCAATTTGAAATATAAGGTAACCAGTAATAATATTTTTCAAATTGTCAAAGTATGACAGGTGTATTCAAATACATATGCACATATAAACTAATACAATAGCTTACATGAATAAATTAAAAATGACTAAATTGCTAGGTCTGGGAACATAAAAGCTTGCTCCCTTGAGTACTAGAATTTACTTTTCTTTACTGTAGCCCACAAAAATCAACTGAATTTTTTGCTATTGATATCAATATAAGAAGAAGCAGCCCATTATAATTCAGATGAAATAATAATTATCACTAGTAAGAATAAAAACAACAACAAGAAAAACCAATAGTAGTAAAACTCTATTAATACTGTTTTGCACAATATTTTACTAACTGTTTTCTATCTGACTTTGTGACTGTCCACAGTCCTCCAGGTACTATGGTATAAATGTGAGTAATGGTGCTACTTGCAGAAATGTATATCTTTTTCTGTAAATGCTGGAATACTATTTTAACCACTAGGTTATTAGAAGTAACTTCAAGTTTCTACCCACAACTTACACAGCTGTTTTTGTTATTGTTATTTTTTGTTTCTTTGATTTGTGCACTTCCTTTAGTAACAGCATTTGGTCAGATGGACAAGAACTCTGATTTTTTATGATACTTCCAATGACTTTCTGTTTTGATGTAAAGCACCTCTTACACTGCTGAGGCATGTAAGCTGAATTTATGGTGTTTTTGTTATAGATGTGTTGTTTGTTTTTTGTTTGTTTGTTTGTTTTTTACATAGGTTAGAACCCAGCATTCCTGTTCCTGGCATTTCCGTTTTCTGTACAGATGAAACATGCTATAAAGCTGAACAATCCCAGAAAGAGGGTTGGTGAATTTCCAGACAGTGAACTCACCTGCAAACCTATCTGGGAAATGAGAGTTGCTGTTTGAAAAGTCCTGAATCATAAATGGAAAGGATATCTCTGTCCTGGACAAGTATTGTACTTGCTGGCACTGAAAGTGCTGACCACTGGAAATGTGCTATCTTTCCAAGGTCTGTGAATTATTTTTTTTTTTCTTAATTGTTTCATTTAAAATAAATAAATAAAGTTACATAGTAGCCTTCACTGTAGCTGTAATATTTGACCTGTAAATTTGAATCTCCTCTGTACATTTAGGTTTTGTTTGTTTCAGGAATTCATAGGCACAAACTGTTTCCTCTTAAATTAAACATGATTATACACAAATTAAGTGGTGATGTCAAGAACTATATCTTCCCAATGGAAACAGAAAATCAGATCCTTCTACTTTGACCATAAAGCTTTCTCTTCACTTTTAAATTCAGTCTTCAGAAAGAAAGGACCACTGCATTATTTGCACTTCTCTTGCTTTGTGTATTCTGAATATAATTAAGAAGGCTAACCTGTAATGACACGGGAGCAAATAGATCTGTTTTACCACTTGACCATTGACAGTTCTGACTGATGTTGAAATTCAGTCTACAAATTAATTTTGCACTTTAACACTTTACAGGTTATTATTGTGAAGATCACTGGTTCCCGGTATACATATTCCAGGCAATTTTTAATACATCTTTATGACTGAGTAACTGCCTGAGTCTAAGCTCCGCAAATTTAGATCTGATCTCTGAGATCTCACTCATAAGTGTGCTAACCTTGTAATTGATAATTTCCCAATTACTTGTTACCATGTTTCCTGAATTCTAACAGTAATTAAATGACAAAGGATATGATTATGAAAATAGCTACTTATTTGAGTTCAAAGGGAGTCCAAAGTGACTACTGGAAGCTATTGCTGAAGAAGCACAGTCTTGTTACTACATTTCACATTTCTATTTGGCTAAGCAGCAGGTTATATCTAATTATAGTTTAATTTCATTTGCCATCTCCTTCTTCTGCAAGAAACATTTAATAGTGAAAACTAGACTTTTCGTTAGCATGACCGAGTTTTACATTTTTGCTTGATTCTGAAGTTCCATCTGCCTTGCAAAGCAAGCTGTTTTGGCACACTGTACAAAACAACTAGATTCTGTGCTTCAGGTGAAGGGCAAAGAGGTCAGAATGGGAGAATGAGGCCAGTTTCTATTTGCAAAAACTATAGGAATCAGTCCAATGATTGTAGTCCAAGAGAAGAATAATCTTTCTGTCTTTTTTTTATTATCACTTTCATAAATGTGACACATTTCTAGCATTCTCACCTCATTCCTGTGAAACATTGATGGAAATCTTTGTTCTTGTTCTGTGCAACCACTCACACACATCAACTGGCATATGATGTGACCAGAAAGGATACATGAATTAGGGCAGAAAACTAAAAATGCATGGGCTGCTAACTTCTCCATTGTTAGCTGATAAATCTATATCAGAAGGTTTCTGTCCCTGTTCCCGAGTTCATTTCTCTAAGGACTGAAGATCCCACCCACACCAGCTACAACAAATGTTGAATTAATTGTATGCACAGCTGCTTTCCAACTGAGGGGTAAAGGCACCACTGGGGAAGAGGACAGCGAATGTTAATTCATCTTTTTGGTTGCTGAGATTTTTTAACTCATTGTTGGTTGCATGAATAAGAACATTGCTCTTTTGGCAATGGGTCCCATTGCAGTAATGGACATGTTTATCCTAATTGACTTCCAGAACTAGAATCACAAATGTTCTAAAATAATCTGTTGCTGCATAAAATAAGGACAATATCTCCATAATGTATATGGATAATTAGTTAATAAATGTTGCTAGAAAAAGAAAAATGATAATGATACAAGTCATATTCCTAACAAAAGAAGGAAATAAGTCCACCGCTTTTTATTTTTTAATTATTTTAATTTTTTTTTTTTTTTTTTAAGTGAGTTTCATGACAATTAAAGACAGGATGTTTTATGTGGTGGTTTTCTTGTTTCTGTTTTCATTTTTAAATCCAGGTGCAGAAACTACAGCAATTAATATTAATCTGAATTTGAATTATTTGACTCTTTAGCATTTCATTGGATTATGTTGACTTTGTAATTTGATTGCTACACAGATGTAGGCTGTGCTGATTGCATTAAAATATGCAAAGGAAATGAAAAATACTATCAAGCAATGTTCAGAAAGCTGTTCTTCCTTCCTAGCTGTGAAGGCTTCCTTTTGGGAAAACAAAAGCAAAGGGTGTTAGGGATTATACTCCAATGCCATCTATCTAGTTAAAAATAATCTCTCTACATGAAAGCTGAGTATTTAGGCTGTAATACTGTGTTCCTGGATTAATAAGTGTTATATAAGTACTAAGAATTTAATTTATGTCAAATATGTAGTATACTGAAGTACAATATTAAGTCTGATCCAAAAAGGAAAATCATACTTTGATTTGATACTAGACAACCCGTGTCCTCAGCTTCTCCTCATAGTATATGCCTTACAGTCCTTTTAAGAGCTTTGCTGCACTCCTCTGGACACTTTCACGAATCTTAATATCCTTTGTATATCATGGAGACCAGAACTGTACACATACTGAAGGGGAGGCCTTACCAATGTAAAATATAGTGGGAGAATCCTCTCTTTGACCGGCTGATGATGTTGTGTTTAATGCGCCCTCAAATGCGGTTTGCTCTCTGCTGCAAGTGCACATTGCTGGCTCAAGGTGAGCCTGCTCGCAGCCAGCACCCCCAGGTCCCTTTCTGCTGAGATGCTATCCAGAAACTCCTCTTCCCATCTGTACCTGTGCCCAGTATTTCTCTGTCCCAGGTGCAACACCTGGCATTTGCCTTTGTTGAATTTCATGTTATTGCTGATCTCACAATACTCTGATCTACCTAGATCCCTCTGTAAGGTCTAATGTTCCTCCAGAGAATCAGTGGCACCTCCCCGTTTAGCATCATCAGCAAATTTGCTGAGGATGTATTCCACTTCTGCATCCAGATCATTGATAAAAATGAAGAACAGGATATAGCCCTAGAATTAAGCCCTGGGGAACACCACTGGTAACAGTCCGCCAGCCAACTGCTCTACAACTTTTTTGAGCTCTACCCTTCAATCAGTTCTTCACCCAGCATAGCCTGAACCTGTTCATCTCACAGTTGGACAATATCTTTGAGAGAATACCATAAAGGACCATATCAAAGACCTTACTGAATATAACGGAAATCCTTTTTTTTTTTTTTTTTTTTTTTTTTAGTAAAATTACTCATTTATTAAATTACTCATTTTTTTTACAAAATTAAAATCCATAAAATACACTAAATACAGACACTCTGCTATGTCATATTTTAGTATAGTAACTAATAAGTGCTGTATCATGGGTCAATCAGAAACTAGTTGGTCAATATTTGGTGATGCCCGGAAGGGACCATCGTATCTTACATTTTCAACTTAGACTGGACAGTATTAAGTTGTGGGAAACTGAGGACCAGGATCTTTCTGTTCCTGCTTTTGTGGCCATAAGTTGTACTCATTTCTTTACTTATTGCAATGGAATCACTGAGTAGATTTCTGATATATGTAAATCCTCTGTATGATGGGACATAAAGTGGTGTACGCAATTCTTCTGGAAGTATTACATGATTATAATGAGATAAGTTACTACCTTGCTCCACCTAGAAATATTCTGACACTGTTTTCTATTCCTAAGTAAATATAATAGGGGAAAAATCAAATATTTGTTTTCCAACTTTAGATATATAATATTTTTTCACTCACTTTAAATAATTTTACAATAATATTTAGTTTATAAATTGTAAAGTTATATCTTTCCCTATTGCTTTTTCCACTGTCTATTTAAGTAACAAAAAAAGACAGGTAGAAGTGGGGAGAGGAGTAGAAATTTAACATTTTTCATTCTTGTTTTGTGTTCATCTGAAAAACTAAGAGAAAAAAAAATCAACAATACTAATAAAAGGTTTCACCTATGATTTTTCAGGCAGTTTCTCTCTTTCTTCTTGGCTGAATTGGGATAGGGGGATATAACCCTATTTGGAAGTTTGAGTCTGATAGATTTATGGCTGCTCATGGAGTGAGGTTTTAGTTCCCATTTAAAATCCTGTTCTAAGGGAAGAAAAAAAGACAGGATGCATTAAGATATCTTAAAGATGATCCTAGCTTGGAGATGTTTTAAATTTCATGTACATTAGGAAGCCTGAGATACAGCCATTTCTCTTCTTCTGGGGGAACTGACTTGCCAGTCCTTATCCACAGCCTTCCTCTGCACAGAAACACTCATCCATTTGTTGGGAGAATAAAAAAGAAAACTACAGCTTGGGATTCATCCTCACTGTATTTTCTATGTAAACTGAGGGCGCTTCATCCACAATGAGGACATTTAAAACTCTGCCACTGAAAGTAACAGCTTTTTTGTTATTTATTTTTTTACTTACTTATTTATTAACTCAGGAAATCCCTTAAGATATTTTTTTTAATGACTCAATGATCAGATATATTCATAGCCTTTCTAATAGCTTCTACAATTTCCTTGATCATGTAATATTTTATTGAACTACAGTAGTAGGATTTCAGTTAGCTATGCAAAAATCACATCTGCAACTGATAGAAGTATTTATCAGTGTATTCACTAAAATGAAAAAGCATTGAAGCAAGTAATAACATTTAAGACAAATAGGAAAGCACAAATGAAAATGAAGCATTTGAATAATTACACAATATGTAGCACAGAATAAATGATATCAAAATTCCACTTCTGTTTCAAATCAATAATGCTGAAATGTGACAGGAACTTGATGATGGTGTGTAACTAAAAATTTAATCCACTTAAAGTATCTTTGCAAAATACTTATAGACAATCAAATCTTTGCAGTTGTTTCTTAATGAAAAGCAACTGGTTTCTGGAAATGATTAGCTTATTTTATAGCCATAATCAAAGAACATATGGAACTAGACAAGACTCCTGTTCCCAACATTTCAATTTACAGTGTAGAGTGAAATAATGTATTCTAATATTTTATAATCACTTTTCAGACAAGTTTTATTTTTTGTGTGCACTCAGTGATATAATCCTGAAGAATATTTGATAAGAGCTCAGAAAAAAAGTAAATTAAACAGGCAGAGAAAAAAAAAGACCTGAAATAGTTAGTCCACAGCAACATAAAGGTAAAACAGAAAGAACAGCTTATACTAGAAAATACTACAAACAGTCTGGAAGGGAAGTTGTTCTGTTCCTAAAACATAGTACTAAAGATGAAAGTTGGTGTCCGTCACCTAAAAATACTTTGCATTTCTATAATGAATGTTTTATAATTCCTGGGGGGGAAAAAAAAAAAAAAAAAAAAAACACCTTACACATTATATTCTAATATATGAAGCCGTAGTTCCTGCTGACATCAGTTATGACAATTTGCTTGAAGTCAGAATAAACCAATTAGCTTATTATAAATACTAATTAATGTCTTTCCTTCTCTGCCCCTCACCCCTTTATTTATCTATTTACTTGTCTTGTTAAGATTTACTTTCTTCAGAAAGATACAGAAATAGTGGGAGAGAGACTTCTCAGAAGCAAAGAATCTTTATCTCTGAGAAGCAGTAACAAAACATTAAAAGGAGAAAAAAAATAGGTTAGATACTGAGATTAATTGTTTAATTTGTGCAAGCACACTTGAAAGAAACTTCTCTAGATAATGTTAGAAAGGAATATTCACATAAGCCGAAGGATAAGTAGGTCCTGGAGATGCTGTTTTCTCACTTATAGTTGAGATACAGACACTGTGACTTGCTGCTAAAACACCTTTTGACTATATAGTACAAACAAGATTTTTGAATGTTTAGCAGTTTGGTTTGATTTTTCCTAAAACAGTTTTAAAATCATGATTCACAACAATAAAATACATTAATGCATATGGCAGAAGTAAATCATAAGCAAATATTTACCTGGGAGAAAGTAATAATGGCATGCTATTGCTGGAGATTTGTGGAAGATTTCAGGAAGTGCAAAGGCAGAATTCCCTTCATGAAAAGTGATTTAAGTTTTTTGATTACTTATCCCTAGCTTGTTTTGAGCTTATCTTTAATTCTCTTTCAATGTTCTACCCCACAATTTTTGTGAGGTACTCTCTCCCTGACAAGCTGAAATCCACTCAGCTACAAAAACAAACAAACAAACAAATAAATAAATAGATTCTAAGTACCAAATTTAGACTATCTCCAACATGTGCTCTCTTTTTTTTTTTTCTTCCTCACAGGAAACTGTCAAGATGCATGACTTGTGGAAGCTGAGTCAGAGTAACAGAATACATGTAGTCTCATAGTCACTAGGAAGTTAGATATAAAGGATTGTATTGAGGAAAATGTTATAACAATGATTTTTAAAATTTTATTTTTTATATTGGCAATACAAGAAGTATCGTCAGGCTAGTATAACCTAACTGCTACAGCACATCCCTTGAAGTATGGCTGTTGTTCATAATCGTATTTTTATTGCTTCATCTTATAAGCCAATACAATGACTTTATTTGTCTGCAGATGACATTGAATAACTTCATTTTTACTGTGGATTCCAAATGTGTTTTTGGAAATGTACTCTCTCAGCTAATGCAAGATAAGTCGTTATGCACGAAAACTTAATCACAGCACTTTTTCCATAAGGCAAGACTTTTGGAATGAGCCTTCAGGTGTCTATGAGGTGACTCATCTTGAACCTCTGTAATAATGAACTGCTATTTTTACTGTAATATAAGCAAAGATGTACAGGGCGTTCCCCTATGCTAAGTTCTGTGAAACTATTTTGCAATAATCTTTTAAAAAGTGTACTGGATGAGCATACCTCTTCTTCAAAACAGCCAAGTATGTCAGCAAAGTGGCAATATGGTGACTAGTTACACTTTTCTATTTTACAGTAATGAATTATGAAGGGCATTTATTTAAGCAGTTTCTTTTGAAGCTTTTGTACATGATTGCAAATGACATGTGTGACGTCCAGCAGTCCTTTCTTTTGCATAATGGTCAAAGATTATACTTAGGAAGAGTAACATGGAGGTAAAGTGACAGCTCCAGTCACTTAATGAGAAGTTTATTAAGAAACTAGGACTGATTATCAGTTGCAAATTAACCATAATGTGAGTAATCAGCAGAGATGTCACATTGGTGCAAGAAAAACGATAAACAGAAGAATGTTCATCCCTATGCTAATCAAAAATTACCTACAGCTCATTACAGAATGTCATTTGAAAGAATCTAGGGATGCATGGTTCTGGAAACATGTTTTTCGAAAATGTGTTTGGCAATACTGCCATGCGTACATTTAGACTGTACTTATTATGTCTTTTTTATTCTTATTTATTTTGTAGAAATTAAAAGGAATTAGCAAAATGATAAAAGCTATATTTGTAATACAAAAATTATGGATTTGATTTTCAAACAATGCTTCTGAAGCAACAGGAACACAAATCATGTTGGTTTTAGCACATAATTTTGTCATTTCAATGAAAATAGTTATACACTGTATGCAAAATTCAAGACAGTAATCAGTCTCATATCATTTGCTCTAAAAAATATCGTGTTATTATTTTTAATTAAGTAATATGACAGTACTTTTTTACAAACGGCAAAAGGTTTAAGCCTCAAACCTGGAAGAAAAAAGTCAGTCTGGGATATAAAGAGTTTACATTTTTGTACCATTCAAAATATAGCAGTTGATAATTATATATATGACATGACACAGCAAGGTAACAGCAACAGGAATTTCATTATAATAATAACTTTTTTTTTTTTTTTTTTTTTTTTTTTTTTTTTCCCAGAAGTCCTTAAGTACACTTTGGTATACTACAGATAATTCATTCCTTTAAATTCAGTCCTCCAAATCATCTGTTTCTGTATGATATTCTGATTCTCCTTCTTCCCAGTTTGTAATTGTTATTGTTGTTTAGTTTTGCCAACTTTAGATCAATTTTCTGTTAGTCACTTATGAAATTAAGATAACAGACTGATATAGCAAATTTACATTTCGTAAATATCTATTGCATTTTATCTCACTCTTCTGTCTATAGCCATATCTTTATTAGACTTTCCTTCAAAAAATAAATGACGGGATTTGTTATAGTATTTTCTGAATTAGATGTTTTATGTAGGTATTGCGTTATCTGGAAATATTTTTCAGTTTATATATTTCCAAATTTCATCAAGAATAATTAACTGGGTCTAATACCTTCTTAACAGCCTCTTCACACTTGTCATCAGAAATGAAATAGATTTCCTAAGTCTTCTTCTAAGCTTGAGATCGCTAAATTACCTCAACAGTTTTTCAGAGAGATGGCCTCCATAGACATCTTTCAGTATTGGCCCATTTCAAGAATCAATTAATTTAAGACCAGCCTAGGACTTCCACTTATATCTTTGTCAATATAAGAAAGTAAGTTTCAGTGCTGTAAGATAGAGGGCTGGATTCATTTTTTACAATTCAAAAGGATTTTGGATTTTTTTTTTTTTTTTATTTGACTGAAATTGAATTGAGATGAGGCTACTAACAATTTGTTTATATATATATTGGTGGGGGTGCTATATTTCTTTTAGAATTTTAATTACGTAAATCCTTTTTTTCACTCTTTGCTTAAAAACAAAAAAGAAAAATGTTTCTTGAGGCTTTAAAATAGTCTGGTTATAGCTATCAGAGGAACCAAGGAGAAGATTGTTTCAGAGAATATAAAGATGGTGCTTTCTCGAGTGATTAATATATCTTTTGGATGTAAGTAGAGGAAGAAATGCTGTTAAAACAAACAAACTAACAAGCAAACAAAGCCTTCCATCTGAAATGATGGCTGCCTTACAAAAATGACAAAATAATCATCATGACCCCCAATTGAGGCCAGATGTTCCTGTAAAACACTTACAAAATACATTTTTAATCTACAAAACAATTTGTCCATGCATATTTCATCCCATTCTAGCCCTAAATCTGCTCATTTTAATCAGTTTTCATTTTTATGGTGCTTAATAGCATTCAGCATACCCAATGCATAACTTGTATGTGGGACAAATCATTCTTATGAAATAGATGTGAGAGTCTCCAGTGAGTTTTCTGAGAAGTACAAAAACAGCAGTTGGCCCTAGGCACCAAAAACAGCTGGAAACTTCAGTTGTAATGCCATGAAATATTTACTGTTTCTATTTCTATGATGTCTTAATAAACTAACTAGTTTTTAATTATTACAAAGAATTCATGTCATGATTCCCATGCGCATCAGGGATTGTCATTATTTTCTCATCTTCTTTGACACTGTTGTGTCAGAGACTCACACATGTCCTTGCTATGTCCCATTGGTGAATCAACAAGAACTAAGACGTGCTGCCTTGAACCAGACATCTCAGAAAAGCAAGAATACAGAAACAGAAGCTGGGACACATAATGCTAAAGGATCTCAAAACCTGTAGACAAAGCTGTAAACTGGGGAAACTCAGAAAGTAAAAAGAACAAGGAGACAGCAACAGTGGGAATATTTCATGAGTCACAACTCTTCCCTTTCAAATCATTAAGCATCTTAGGTTTCTGTTTCAATTATGAAAATGTTGTGCTTTGCATATTTTAATACCAAATTTATGGTAATAAAAGGGCCTAACACAGTATAAAGATTTCTGTACCAAAAGCTAGAGAAGAATCAGAATATAGTTTCCATTTAAACCCTCTTGAAACATTATTTCCACTGTCCATAAACAAGCCAGTGTTACAGGATTTTGTGTGTAGGTTTGAAGGGAATCCTGAAGTCTTTTCTTGTGCCCATCCTATAAGAGACAGGTCCAAGCTTCACAAACAGGACACTTATGTGCTCTCCCCCATCACTGTGAATAAGTTCAAGAGACAAAATGAATGTGAGCATTATGAACAAAGCAAAATACCACTGTTAGAAGCCAATCTTCTATGTCACAGTATGATAGACCCAGTCCTAGTTTAAATGGTATATCTGTTAAGGCAAACAATATAATATGACAGAGGTAAAGATGTCACAACAGCAAGAACAAGTAACATTTGTGGATAACTTCTTCTAAGCCTCCTAGTATTTCTGAAAATGAGCATAACATGAACTACATACCACAAGAAAACAGAATTGTCCTATTCAGTGACTTTAGTGAGATGTCAAAGGGTTAATAAGAAAATTAATTTATCCTTTTAAGCACAAGAAATAATTAAAGTCTAAGGGAAATCTGTATCATAACTGAAAACGAATAATGAGCAAGAGGGATGTGAAGGAAAAATGAGTTTGGTAATTAAGACAGGAAGTTCAGTATAACAAGAAGAAATAATGTATTTGTCACCTATGGCACAATTATATCATGCTAATATTGAGTGGGAAAGCTGAAGCTGAAGCAGAACAATAGACCTGGTGAATGAAGAGGTGTTAGGTAGTGACACTGCATCCTCCCTGGCAAAAGAAACTACTTTGGCGACCAATAATAGATAGCTCTTGATAGCATCAGGGTTTTCAAATTAATGATACTGAAATGTATTCAAAGGATTAAATAGTAATTGTACTAGCATTTATGTTAAAACTCCTGAGGTTATTACTTCTTTGGATTTTATTAAAAAAAAAAAAAAAAAAATCTGATTTACACACCAGGAACACTGGGCTACTATTTTAATAGGATGGGCCAAAATTACTTGTGGTATCTTTCCTCCAAAGTCAGTAAGAGTTACCCTGGTCATTAATGCAATTCATTACTTTCTATGTTTTTTGTTGCTTTTTTTTTTTTTTTTTTTTTTTTTTTGTCTGAATTTCTATTCTGAAATCTTGAAGCACAGAAAATTTTCACATCTAGAGACACCCAGGAGGTTATATCAATTCATAACAGTTCAGAGCCTGATCCAGAAATCATGAGAAAACTTACGTATCACTGTGTTTTCATTTTTCATGGCAGGTGATGTTAATGATGCCTAGATGCAGTAGACAGAAGACAGAATATAAGAAATGAATAGAACTGAATAAGACTCTTGCAGTCCCAAACCCCAGTGTAATTTACTGTGATGCTTAAGAAGATACATTTCAAGTTTATACAGGAGACCTAAAACGAGCTCTGCAAGCAGTTTTCTGAATAGGTTTTCTTTCACAGGCAAGGTATTGTTAAAAGAACAAAGCCCTCAGTCCCCAAGCAAATGTGAGTAAAAATTTTAATTTAAAAACTAATATTAGAATTACCAGGTAACTCCTTGCTACTGCTCGATATCTTCTAACAGTGATTTACAAGAATAAAATTCATCCTTCAATTCAAGAAAAAATAATGGAAAGCAAAGACCTGTGTATCCAATTGAACATGACTATTTATGTTGACTTGGGTGGTGTTGAAAGAGAATAGTGACCTTTAATCAATTAAATGAGTTCAAGAAGTGTTTAGATAATGCTCTCAGACACATGGTCTGATTTTTTGTGTGGCCCTTTGGGTACCCAGGAGATGAACTCAATGATCCTTGTGTTCCTTTCCAACTATTCTATGATTCTATGCAATGAAACCAGCTTTACTTTTCCAACTATTTCTCTCTTTGCTAAAGTGGAAGAAACCCTGAACTGATTAGGTCTTTCCTTTAGCTTGAGCAATTGAGTTTTGGCGAAAATAAGTCCATGATTATTTCTTTTAAGCATTATTTTAAGATGCATTTAACATTTCAATGTCCTGTCTCAAATTATTAGGAAAAGCACAATTGTTTTAGAGAAAACACATTAATTAAAGGAATCCAAATAGCAAACCCCATATTTTATCAAAAATATAAAATTAGAAGCTGTTTTGTCAAAAACATAATCAAAATTTAAAACTGCAAAGCAAAAACAAAGCAACAATATATATGGTTAACCATATAAATTATTTTCTATTTTTCACAGAAAGCTGATGAGCTGAATGAAGAAACCACCAACTAAAGAAGATACTCCTTCTCTTTCATTGTACATGCTTATCTCCAAAGCCTCAAGCATCATGACCCATAGAGTTGTGTTCTCTACACTTAGCATTTTCTGTCAGCTCGTGTTATTGATATTCATAGTCTCATGAGATCATGGTCTTCCATGCTTCAAGAGCACATATTATGATATATAAAAACTATATATGAAATAATAGTGCTTTTTAGAGGCTTCAGAAAACAGCTGAAACAAAAGTGAGCTCCAGCGGAGCTCATATCCCAGATTCAATTAGTTAGAGACGAAGAATTTTCTTTAGCCAGCAAATGACCCTGCAACTCGATCACTTTGGAGAATTTTTACAGAAATGAAAATTTCTACTCCACAGAAATGTACTTCTGCTGTGTCTCAAAGCTACACATGCTCTGGATGTACAGTGTGTGTCCTCTGCAGCTGTAGCCAAAGAATACATGCAGCTGAATTGCCTCTAAGTTTACTTATGAAGTCTCTTTATTTTGGCTGGGAAGTTCAAACATCACCTCTCCCAGTAGTCTGAAAGGTAGTTCAGTCTTGCTGAATCTTTTCTACCCTTCCACCAAAAGAAGGAAAAATGACCATCAAGAAGGAGCCTTTTTTCTCATAAATGAGAATGAGAAAAAAGCTGAACACCAGCTCCTTTGTTTGAGAGCTAGCATGGGCATTAAATATATCCTGTTTCATCTGAAAGCAACGCACATCAGCAGGCATTGAACATGATCACCATTTTCTTTCTTAAAAAAGGCACATACCAGGTTCTACTGTAGGGTTAATGCATGAAGTGTGTGTATATGAACAAGAAAGGCTTTTGAGATATCATTCTGCAGCTGTATCTACTGATGTTTTTTGTTTTGTTTTGTTTTGTTTTTTTTTGTCCTGGTTTCAGTTAGGATAGAGTTAATTTTCCTCCTCATAGCTGGTAGGGTGCTATGTTTTGGATTAGGATGAAAAGAGTGTTGATAACACACTGATGTTTTAACTGTTGCAGAGCAGTGCTTACACCAAGCCAAGGACTTTTCAGCTCCTTGCTCTGTCCTGCCAGCGGGCAGGCTAGGGGAACAGCAAGAACTGGGAGGGGACAGACCCAGGACAGCTGACCCAAACTGGCAAAAGGGCTATTCCATACCATCTGATGTCATGCTAAGCAATAGATAGGAGTGGCTAGCCGGGATGGGGGGCCATCTGCTCGGGGGTAGGCTGGGCATTGGTCAGTGGATGGTGAGCAATTGCATTGTGCATCACTTGTTTCATACATATTATTAATAATAATACTATTATTATTATTATTAACATTATTATTATTTTCCTGTCTTAATAAACTGTCTTTATCTCACTCTCAGGCTTCACATTTTAGTGGTTTTTGTTTGTTTGTTTGTTTTGTTTTGTTTTGTTCTGTTTTTCTGAGAATGAAATCTTGTTCTCTTTAGAAATTAGTTCTATGATGATTATTTTTGGAGGCATACAAAGAAATCCCTGTTAATTTCTCAATCAGCTGTCTGGCCCCAAAACCCAGATATGGCATCCCTTTTTCTTTTGAATTACCCAACCAGCCCTGTTTTGCTGTACTCTGCAGAAAACAATGAAAATAATTTTGAAAATAATAACTAGTAAGGAAAAAACTGTTGCAGTGGTACAACACTGAACATGCTAGCATATGTATTAGCCCCATGCATTGTCACAGAGCTATCCAAGCATTGGTGCTTCAGCTTCTATATCCCTTTTCCTGGCCTTAAAGTACCTTCTCACCAAAGGCAGTCTAGTCACACAGATCTCATCGGTGTGTATATCCTAGGTGTATTTATCCTCCCAGGGGAGGTTTCAGAGGAAGGTCTCCTCTCCCCCCACCTCCCACCCCCCCCCCCAAAAAAAAAAAAAAAAAAAAAAAAAGAGAGAAAAATAAACAAAGAATGTCAAAGCCCATAGAGAATAGAAATCAAAGCTAAAAAAATATATATATTGAGAGATCTGCTGCCTGAAATGAATCCCAAAAATGGTTTATTTGACTGCTTGAAAGAAAAGGGAAAATATCTGAGATGAATGAATGCCTGTTGTCAGCATGAAATTCATGGTTTGCTGACTACCTAAATTACCTGGCACATTGCTAACCCTGGTCTTAGCTCTGTCTAGGCAAGCATCTGTCATTAAAGGGGCAATTAATCTATTATTCTAATTTAAAACAAGATAATGACAGAAAAGAAAATGAGATGTTTCATTCAAGTGCTTTCACACTCAAAACCAGGCAAATGTCATGATTCCCAATAACGTCAGCAGAGAAATTTCTCTACATTGACTTGATATCCATGTGGTAATCAAGAAAAAGAATTTAAATTCTTAAATGCATCAATGAATTCTTAAGGTTGTGTCAAAACAGGAGGAGGACTAGATGGCTGCTCATATTGGGAGCTGCTGTCTGTCATTTTTGCCAGGTCATAAGCACAAAGAGTGGTATTTATTGCATCCAGAGAGACTTCTAAAACTTCTATTTCCTAGAAATAACTCATTCTGAGCTTTAAAAACTATTTAAACAAAAGACAAAAGTTCTGTTGCAGAGGGAAGCCAGGTCTCTTTACCAAGAAACCTCACTAACATGGAAGCTATAATACCTGAATCCTTATAAAAGACAATCTCCACTGCCGAAACCATCATTTCAGTTGTACACTAGGGTGAATTACGACTCTGGGGTTTGCTAATATCAATGTGGGTAGGGTTTGTGTGTGAAATAAAGACAGGTAGTCATTACTTGATGCAGTCATGCATTAACTGCAAGAACACAAATGATCTGCAAGCTGAAAAAAAAATTTCCATGGGAGAGAATTTAAAGGAAATTATGTATGTAGTTCGTCACTTAAACCCAATGAATTGAAGTGGTAAATTTAGTGGGATTGCTGCCCCTACCTCTCTGTGCTCTTTTAAATTTTCTGTCCTAGGAAAATAGGTTGATGCTCAGGATACCCTTAGGACTAAATACCTTAGGACTAATAATTTTAAAAGAAAAATAATTTTTATTTTTTGTATTTTTAAAAAAAAAAAAAAAAAAAAAAAAAAGTCTAATTAAAGCAAATCTCCTTCTCAAGGAGATTAGCACACTGGGATCGTTGAGTATATTCAGCAAACCCCCACATGATCTTTATTTTTTTGCCTTGAAAAATTGAATGTGTGTAAATTAAGTTTTAATTGTTCATTCAAAAATATGGAAGTCTCTAAATTTTTATAATTTATTAAATGATAATTCTAGCATTTTGCTTCATAAGTGGTAGATGGCTGCATCTGAAAGGTCAATAGGAACTGTGAGAAGTGCTTTACAAATGTAGATTAAGAAGCAGTTCCAGGCCTAACGGTCTCCCCTCATTCACAACCTTGTTGTTGTTATTCTACCTAAATCAAAGTATTTATGATGTTGACGGACTCATCTGTAACATTATTTCTGGAAAATTACTAAAAAGTGGTTAAGATATAACAAGTGATTATAAAATACTGATAGGTATATTCTGATTTTAATATTAAAGTAGCAGCAAATTAAAATTTGGCAGTTTTAAAGGAGACAGACTTACATAATATTGCAAGGCTACTTACCATTGAATTATTGGGATCAATCCAGGTGCATGCAGTGATCTATGGATGTGAAGATGGTTCCTAGACAAAAAAAAAAAAAAAAAAAAAAAAAAAAAGTGAAATGATGGCACTATATGTGTATGTGTATATATATATTCATATATATACATATATCCTGGTTTACGTACATATTGATGTATGTACATGAACTTCAAGTTGGCAATGGCAAAGTTGAGAGCCTCTGGATAAGGATTAAGGGATGAACAAATAAAGGAGATGTCATTGTGCGAGTCTATTACGGACCACCCAGCCAGGATGACAACACCAATGAATTATTCTTTGCAAAACTGAGAGATGCCTCAAGATCAACTCCCCTTTCCTTATGGGGGATTTCAACTTGCCAGACATTAACTGGGATCACCACACAGCTGACACAAGCAAGTCCAGGAGGTTCATAAAGCACCGAGATGATAACTTCTTGGTGCAGGTTCTAAGGGAGCCAACTAGGAAAGGTGCCCTCCTAGATCTGTTGCTAGAGAACAGAGAGGGTCTTGTGGGAGACGTGGCAATTGGCAGCCGTCTCAGTCATAATGACCATGAAGTGGTTAAGTTTAGAATTTATGGTGACAGAAGGAAAACTGCCACCAAAACTTCAGCCCTGGATATGGGGAAAGCAGACTTCAGGCTGCTCAGGGAACTAGTCAGCAAGATCCCCTGGGAAACTGCTTTTGAAGACATTGGTGTCCATCAGTGCTGGTCAGTCTTTAAGCACTGCCTCCTAAAAGCACAAGATCAGGAAATTCCAAAATATCAGAAGTCAGGTAGATGGGGCAGAAGGCCGGCCTGGCTGACCAGGGATCTTCTACTGGAGTTCAGGCGAAAAAAAAAAAAAAAAAAAAAAAAAAAGTGTATGGCTGCTGGAAGGAGGGTCAGGCAATGAGGAAGGAATACAAGGATGCTGTTCTTGTCTGTAGGGAGAAAATTCGTGTCACCAAAGCCCAACTAGAGATGAAACTGGCCATGTCTGTGGGAGACAATAAAAAAGTTTTTTTTTAGATATGTGAACAGAAAAATGAGAAACAAAGAAAACATATGTCTGCTACTTGATGGGGAAGGTCTCCTTACAGACAATGACATAGGCAAAGCAGAGACGTTTAATGCCTTCTTCGCCTCTGTCTTCAGCACTGATGATGGTCTTCAGGACTCAGGGTGCCCTGAGCTGGAGGACCATATTGGTGGGAATAATAAACTCTCAACCAGCCCTGAATGTGTGCAGGATTTGCTGCTCCACTTGGATCCATACAAGTCCATGGGTCCGGTTGGGATTCATCCCAGGGTGCTTAAAGAGCTGGCTGACATCATCGCGGGACCTCTCTCAATTATTTTTCAATGATCTTGGGAATCTGGAGAGGTCCTGGTAGACTGGAAGCTGGCAAATGTTGTGCCAATTTTCAAGAAGGGCAAGAAAGAAGACCCTAGTAATTACAGGCCTGTCGGTCTCACATCATTGCCTGGTAAAATTATGGAGAAAATGATCCTTGAAGTTATTGAAGTGCACCTGGGGGACAATGCAGTCATTGGTCCCAGCCAACATGGGTTAATGAGGGATAGGTCCTGCCTAACAAATTCCATTTCCTTTTATTATAAGATCACCCATCTAGTCGATCAAGGGAAGCCAGCTGATGTGATCTTTTTGTACTTCAGCAAAGATTTTGACATGGTTTCCCATAGGATCCTACTGGACAAAATGTCCAGCATACAACTTAACAAAAATATCATACAATGGGTGAGCAATTGGCTGATGGGCAGGGCTCAAAGGGTTGTGATAAATGGGTCCACATCTGGCTAGTGGATGGTCACTAGTGGGGTCCCCCAAGGCCAGTCCTCTTCAATGTTTTTATAAATGATTTGGATGTAGGACTAGAAGGTGTTTTGAGCAAATTTGCCGATGACACCAAACTTGGAGGAGTTGTGGACTCGGATGAGGGTGGAAAGGCCTTGCAGAGAGATCTGGACAGGCTGGAGAGCTGGGCGATCACCAACCGCATGAAGTTTAACAAAAACAAGTGTCGGGTCCTGCACCTGTGACGGGGCAACCCTGGCTATACATACAGACTGGGCAACGAGATGCTGGAGTGCAGCCCCACAGAGAGGGGGATCTGGGGGTCGTGGTCGACAGCAAGTTGAATACGAGCCAGCAGTGTGCCCTGACAGCTAGGAGGGACAACCGTATCCTGGGTGCATCAAGCACGGCAGTGCTAGTAGGTCGAGGGAGGTGATTGTCCCGCTCTACTCTGTGTTGGTGCGGCCACACATTGAGTACTGCGTGCAGTTCTGGGCATCACAGTACCAAAAGGACGTTCAACTGTTGGAGAGTGTCCAGAGGAGGGCGACAAAGATGGTGAAGGGCCTAGAGGGAAAGACATATGAGGAGCGGCTGAGGTCACTGGGCCTGTTCAGCCTCGAAAAGAGGACTCCGAGGGGGGATCTCATTGCAGTTTACAACTTCCTCGCAAGGGGGAGTGGAGGGGCAAGTGACCTATTCTCGGTATCACCAGTGATAGGACCTGTGGGAATGGTGTCAAGCTGAGGCAGGGAAAGTTTAGGCTGGACATCAGGAAGAGGTTCTTCACTGAGAGGGTGGTTGCACACTGGAACAGGGTCCCCAGGCAAGTAGTCACTGCACCAAGCTTGTCTGAATTCAAGAAGCGATCGGACTGTGCACTTAGTCACATGGTCTGAGTTTTTGGGTAGACCTGTGCGGTGCCAGGAATTGGACTTGATGATCCTTATGGGTCCCTTCCAACTCAGGTTATTCCATGACTCTATGATTCTATGATTCTATGATTTTATGTGTAGATACAGTTATATATACATGCATGCATGTGTCTGCATGCATATGACTAAATATGTATTCACAAAACTAGGTGTATGTATATGCATATATGTATATATGTACATATAAACATACATACACATATATATAGGAAAAAATATATATTTTTTATATATTTTTACACTTTTATACATTTCCTATTGGAAATCCTGTTGTACCATTATAAAACAGAAATTGATATTTTTTCCCCTGGAATTTGTCTAGTAAGAAAGAAATGTATTTCATGCATTTTCTTTGATGTTATTTCAGCCTTCCCTCACTACTACCTCCAAATTCTATATCTGAGAAGAAAAAATAACAGATACAAGGTAACCACAAATAATAAGTGTAAAAACCTTTTTCTTCTGTGAGAAAATGTGCAGAAGTGGCTGTAAATAAAAGAACAATGTATAAACTTAGACATATAACAGTACTTATTCTCCAAATGTGATCTTCCTAAATTTATTATTTCTGTGAGAAAATATGACAGCAAGAAGCCAGCAAGAAGCAGATAATGGACTATCTTCAAAGAGGATCCTTTTATTTCCCACACAGCAGTAGGTGATAAATGGTTCTAATGTCAGTGCTTAGTATTTTTTTTTTCTAGTTTTCTGTTTTTTCTTGCAGCATATCTCAAACAAGAAACTAATAGACCTGCAAGATAAGATACCTTAGCACAACTTCTTCCAGTCTCGAGTGGCTGAAGCCGTCAAACTCCTGTCTCCATTTTGAAATGGGGAAGGATGTAGATATTTTAAAGAGACACTCTTAATGGTATTTTTCACATGGGTTCGCATTTGCTTTGGAATCTCCCTTACAATAATGTTTCCTTTCAAACTCTGTCCTACTGAAACTCAAAGGATGGGAAAATACAAGGGAGCCTGAATAGACCTTGACTGAAGATGATCAGACAAAGTATTGTGGTGACCTATTTTTGACTCCAGAGATGCCTAGTAAACATCCTTCATCCTGAGTTTTCAATTTAAAATCATAATTAACATGTTGTTCTAAGATTATTCCACTTTTAAGGGAAGTTTTAAGTGTCAAAAAAAAAGGTTCTTTTCAGCAAACACAAGAAATGTCTACATGAAAGACCTGCTTATTGTTCACTCACTATTCAAAGTCAGAGCTGTCTCTGATGATTCAGATAGATACAAAAGATTGATAGAAAAAGTAGGATTCAGTGCACAACTCAACTGTTAGGTATCTACAGGCAATGTGTATTTGCATTTTTTTCATTTGTTCCCTGTCTATTAGATGGAAGTAATTTTTGCTTACTTTGTAGCATTTTTGCAAAGACAAAAGGAATGACTGATGTTCATGATGTCATAATGCTACAGTGTTAAGGGGCACAACTATTCAGTCATAGTATGTAAGACACCACTTTTTTGCGTGTAGGGATAAATTTTAATAAACTTCCATTGCAATATGAAAAAAGCTGAAAATTGCCATATAAGAGGAGAGGTAAAGAAAGAGCAAATGAATATATTGCATCCTTCTGGGAAAAAGGCTAAGCAGCTGATGGAAATTTTATAGAAAAGAGAAATATGATAGCAAATCTGAAATAATCTATTCTCTTTAGACTTCAGATAGATTAGGTAGAAATAAGTGATTCATTAAGAATCCATTTGCACAGACCTAGCTATGGAGATATGGATTTTGGCTAGATGTGGGACAGTTTTCTATTGGTAGGTTTCAACCCAGTAAATGGCGCATTGGAAGAAGAAGAAGAAGAAGAAGAAGAAGAAGAAGAAGAAGAAGAAAAGAGAAGAATATCACTATTGTCATTATCATTTATTAAACATGGTCATTTTTAAAATTGAAGCATTTTTTATTTCATTCCTTATTAACAGCACTTCCTACAAATCCTAGGAATATTTACTTAGATTAGTTTCCACTGGGAGGGTGTTTTTTCTGTATTTGAGAGTACAGTCATATAGGTAACAGGCTCAAATTCCTGAAACAGCTTGACTATAAAAAAGAGTTAACAGAGGCATTCACCTACTAATCACTGAGTAGAAGATCACTGAAAAAAAATGTTGAATAAAGTATTGAATAAAAAACTTAGTTATGTTTGGGATAAGCCAGGTTTCCCAGATGGTCTTAGAGCTATGTTTTCCTTCTGCCAACTGGTTACAGGCAGGGGTTTTGAAAATCTGTAATTTTGTCCTCTTTGAGCTTCTAACATATTGAGCACAGGTGACTGCCAGCTTCTACTAAGCCATGAGAAGGCTGGATGGCCCCCCAAACCAGTCAAACTAATTAAAATTCCTCTGGCAAACTAAAAAAAATAAATAAATTAAATTAAATTAAATTAAATTTAATTTAAAAAAAAAAAAAAAAAAAAAGTTTTCTCTGATCACCTGATCACATCACCCATACCTTCCTTCTATTTCTAGACAATCTAGGCCATGCAGTTTAAAGTTTAATGTGGTGTGGCCACTTCAGCTGCTACTTCTCTCCCATCCTGGTGACAAATGGTTGAATTTTATCTTTATAGATAGGTTCCTAGCTTAATAATGCCTTATATATCTTGTTAATTACATTGGTGGTAAATAACACAGCTCAAAGTGCTTTTGGTATTGCATATCTGTAGTTATACATTGTAAGCAAAGGGTAAAAAGGTGATAGGGTATATCTAAGAGAAATAAGTGTTGAAGAAAAAATGAAAAATAGAACTAATGTTGGTTTGTGCTTTCTATCTCTCCTTCCCTTTCTTCCCGCCTTCCTTCCTTCCTTCCTTCTTTCCTTGTGATTTAAGATTCACTAAGCCACCTCACCTGTTACTGAGAACATTTTGATGAGTACCAAGATTTCCCAGAAGACTGGAGACAGAGGCATCTCAGAGATTTTACAGGTTTAATGATTTAAAGGATAAATTAGAATTATTGTATTTTGCATAACAAGCTAGAGCACTTCACCAACTAACCACAGCTATTTTAGCTGTGAGATGTTTTTCAGAAGGTGATCTGAAATAGATGCCTTTATCTCTGGTGTGACAAATCAGTTACATCGAATACATCATTCAAAAGTTTATTGGCAATCTGTTCTCCCTGAAGCTTACATGAAATGTCCCGTAGTCATAATTTACTGGTTATACTTTGATTGGACATTTAAGTGGTATAGTATAGCATCCATTATTTTTGACCTTAGAATCAAATATGTGCTTTTATTTTGAACAGGAAAACTTGTTATCTGAAGTCTCATAGGGAGATTGTCTGTGTGAATTTCCAGTTGAATTATACTTTCTCTTAAGCAGATGCAATATTTTGAATAAAAAGAATGAAATTGCTCCTACAAACTTGATCGTTTACTGGAAACTGACATGAAGTCTTCTTTGATATCTACTTTCAAGTGATTTTCTCTCCAAGTATAAATTGAGTTCTTAAAAGTAAACTTCTCCTCTAAACTGATTTAAAAATTCTTCCTGTTTAAGCTGCAAGAAGTTGATAATGTTGATTTTGGCAACCACAGTTTTGAAAACTGAATGAAAACTGACATATATGAATAAAATCTTTTGAAAGCTGTAAAGGAAAAAAAAAAAAAAAGAATTTTAAATAAAACTAAAATATACTGTTGTTTTTATAAAAGTAGTCTTCCCTCTCTAATAACAAGAATTTCTTGAGAGAGATAAACAGCATTATCTTTTGAAATAGGAATCTTCAGAATTTGTTTATATTTCACTTTAATTATAATGAGAATATTTTTATTTTATCATTTATTTATTAAATTATTAATTACAATGGATAAGAATTTCTTAATTTTTTTTCCTTTGGCATCTTCACAAAAAGAACATTTAATGAAATAGCATGGATAATTTTCTCCTGAGAAGCTTGAGCATTTTTTTTAATTAGTGAGTATCCACAAATAAGTCTTTGAATATCTTTTCTACTGGGAGTATCAGCCTCTGTGTTTACACTTTTGCCCAGGAACTGCAGGTTAGTGATGCGTGCTGCTCAAAAACAGACACATTGTGTTGTTTTTATTGATAGCATTTGAATACTTTCTCACTTCCATATGGACAAAACACATCACAGATTGCCAAATCCTGCTGTGTTCACTAGGTTGTAGACCTAACTCTGATATTGTTTTCCTCATGTCTAAAGTAACTCAAGCACACTCTCCACATGAATCATACTGTCTGTGTTGCTTCACTGGTTTGAAGTGTGACACTGTATATATATATCAAATGCAATTTAGATAGTATGTTTCAATATTTTATTGGTACAGGAGCTAAGAACAATAGAATTGCCATAGCAGAACAGAACCAATGGTCCATCTAGTCCAGCATCCTGCCCGAGGCAATGGCTGCACACTTCAAAGGAAAGCACAAAAACCTTGGCATGCACACAAAATCTAACCATGGAAGGAAATTGCTTTTTGATTCTGTCTGTTGCTCAACTAACGTTACAAAGAATGAACATTACTTGTCCCTGTAACTGTTATCCTAGTCTGTGTAACTGTGCATGATAGTCTAATTTATAAATGTCTGATCCTTTTTTGAAATGTGCCACACAATGTTGTGAGAGTTACTGTGAACACATGTGCAAAGTTGCTTTTTTTTAATATTTTTTTTTTTTTTTTTTTTTTTTTTTTTAATGGGTAGATCTATCAGCAGATGGTGCTGTTGCAGAGAGCTGTATTAGTTATTTGCAACCCAACATATGGGCAATTAATTATTTAAAGGATCATTTATGGCCAAGTGTAATCCTACACCTTTGGATTACTGAAGAGAATACTCCCTCTTTCTATTCTCCTTACTGTTTTTTATTTTTAACTGCAGCTCATGGCTAGTGCCCATTCAATCAAACAAAATTTTGCTAACAAAAATATTAAGTTATGTCTAAGTCATATAGCAATGATTTTCCTACCTCAAAGTGGATCAATAGAAGTTTTATGTTCAACAGTACTAGGCAGATACAAGTATGAATTAGAAAAATACAAGTATGAATTCGATTTATTAGAAATATTGAAATATAAAGAACATGTAGTCATTCCATCTTTTTACACTCAAAGAGTCTTGGAGATGCCAAATAATTGATCTGCATCAAGAAGAAATACTGGGAAGAAAATAGTTTTATATGTATATATCTTACAAACCAAAGTTAGTGACTGCAGTTATAGAAGCACAGATTAACAAGATGAAAGACATATTAAAGTTATTAATAATATAACAGCCAGTCTGCTTTAATTCATTCAAGTCACAACTGTGAAAAGAATGATTATCAAATTATCTATAAATTTAGAAGTCACAGTTTTTCTAGATGATCTAGAGATGGCATCTGGTAGTAACATAGTTAAAAGTAGAAAAATCAGAATAATTAAGTTCTGTAAACAATTTTACTGAATAATCACAAAATATGTGAATTTCATAAGCCAAAATAAAGGCTGTCATGTTTTTTGGTGGTGGTGGTGGTGGTGGTGGTGTTTTTTCTTGTTTATATTGAATCAAATTGTACCTTGACCCGGGAACATTCAACAAAGTCTAGCAAATCTTCATAAGTTACAGGTTCTCCCCAGATGTTGGCTCCTTGTCATATTTGACAGTTTATTAGAACTTAGCTAGTCCAAGGAGACATTTAAATGATTTGTAAATTTGGTTTGAACAGGTCTCAAAAGATAGATGATAGAAAAAGCTTGTATGATCTATTTGGATTGCAAATCTCACAAGATGTTTTATAACGTGACAATGGATTACTGGTGATAGTTGATAGCCAATTGGTTGCATTGCAAGTTCTATTGCAATTTCTATTGCTCAATACATATAGTCACTGTCTTTTTGTTTTTCCATAAAAATTTTAATGTCTGATTTTGATTCTTAACAGCATGAGACGTAGACGTAAAAAAGTGGACAATTTTTCCTTTCTAGTACTCATAAAACTTTGGGATGTGTATGTTACAATCCCATAATTTAAGGGATTTATTTAAGCAATTCAGATCACATTTGTATAAACCATGGGACTAAGAAAAAATATATTTCTTTATCCTCCCTGTAATTGCTTAACTATTTTAATTTGTAAGTTTTATTGAATCTTTGCTAAATCCCTTATACCTGTAATAACTTTCTCCTTTCTCTCTACCTCTGTCCATAAACTGCACAAAGTATGGTGTGCACTTTTTTTTTGTTCCCTTATACATGTGATCCCTTATATATATATACGTGGGATGAATATATATATATATGCATTGCACAAAAATCGTATTCATTTTATCTTGTACTCTTATTTTAGAAACAACTGAACATTTCCTAGAAACATAAAGTGTAGGACAAAAATATAAATATATTTTTCTGGATAGTTGCCTTTCATCCAATAAATAAGCTGTTAAATAATCACTTCACATGTAGAGTCCCTCCCATCTAAGGTTGAATTTTACAGTGTCTCTGCAATATACTGTGGATAAATGTGCTGTAACTTTTGAATATTTGGAAAAGAGGAAACTACACATTTCATTTCATTTGTGTTTTCATCATAGTGTAAAGACCACTGTAGCAGGTATTTATTTATTAATGATCCTCACATAATCTGTTATTTTTTAATTTATATCTGCAGTATTTTATGGGTAAAGCAGTTTATGTAGATATGGATTATATTTTCTAATAACAATGTATAGAGGTTTTTTGTTTTGGTTTCTGCTGTGGGGTTTTTTGATCAATTTCATTCTCACTAAGGGTTATCATTGATCTTCACTGATCTAAACTACAGCTTAGTTTAAAATATAGTTTTCAGATATTTGTAGAAAAACAGATAATACACTGTTATTCCCTAGGGCATCACTCTGATTAAATTGTACTTATTTTACATTTTATTAAATTATCTAGTGACACATTATTTTTATATCAAAATTCTTTCTATATCTGAAGCTAGGTGGTACCCTGGTTTCAGGTGATTTTGATATTCTTGTGCTTATTATATAAAAAGATTGTAATCATAAAATGTTTATTATCATTTCGTTACCGATCCCGTTCTCTTAAAACCTGTGGAATATCTGTTTCACGGTTTTCAGAGCTGGATTTTTTATTGCATCTTTGTGGTACCAAATTTAACTTATGACTTAAAATTGTGGATTTAGTGTGATACTTCACAGCTGTTACAATGACTGAGTTCCTGAGGGATCTGCTTTTAACAGCTTTCATACAGTAGTCTGGCTTTTATAGCAATGTTCAAGTAGTGACGGCACTCGACTGGTGGCAACTTCAGAGTTTTTTGCAAAGATTAGATGAGCTTCACTGCAAGCTCCCTTTGTCAAGTTTGCACATTTTCTCAAAGCAGAAATATTGAAGCTAACCTTCACGACTGACTCCATCAAAAGCCAAGATATTTTATTGCCACAATTCTTTAATTTCATGCTATCAGTTATTGTCCATTTTCTACATCTCCCTTCCTCCTCCTCACAAGACAAATATTCTAATCATTGTTAGGAATTAGTTACAAATCACTGCTAGGAATCAACTTCTTTCCTCATTCTCTTTGAATGTTTTCGAAGTTAATCCCTAGTTTTCAAGAAAAGAAGAAAGAACAAAAGTTATTTATATTTTCTCTATGGTGGAGGCCTACGTAACATATGTTTTCAACAATCAGATTTCAACAGTCAACCTCTCCCCATGTTATTCAGTAACAATAATCTGTAATCACAATAATCTGTAGTGATGACTTTTTTTTTCCCTCCCTTACTGTAGCTAGATACTCCTAAATTTGTTTTAATACACAATACAAATTCTGGTTTATGTAGGTCAAAAATAGCGAGCTTTAACTGAATTAGTGTATGACTTGGAATATATCTTGGGAATGTGGTATGTAAGTAAGATACAGCAACAATTAGCCACATTGAGGACTTCTTTTCTTGTTGCCTACTAACTTCTACTATCATGTTTTTTTCTCAAGAATAACAGATTTTTTATTTTTTTTTCCCTAGGGTTAGTAAAGCTCTGAATTTAAATCTGCTTTAAGGAAATAGTTTCAGATTCCTGCTCTATTTATATCAATGATTTTGACTGGTTTTAGATAGTTATGGCAGTGTTGAAACAGAAACATCCCACTGTCTCTCTGATAGCTTCATCTATCACCCATGCTTCCACATTCTCACATAGCTCATCTCATCCTTAATTTTGTACATTATTAAAACAGAATGTTATTTTAAATGTCAAGTCTAAATCAAAATTATTTTTAGTATAAATTGTATGCACAGAGTACTTTGATCCTGCATGACATCTTTTAATAGAGTATTAGCATAACAAAGAGGAATAAAAGCAGCTGGAAGAGACTGGTTAAGTATTTCTTTGCTGGAGAATTTGAAATGTAGGCAGCTGTAGATTCCAGGGATGTGAGTGTCATTTCCTTTTGCAGCTATTAAAAGAACTTTCAGTAAGTACAGAGAAGAGAAGAATAGAGTACCAGTAATTCTAAAAGTAGACCGAAGGCAGAATCCATACCTTGTAAATCTTCACTGACATTTTATATTAGCTAAATATTTACTACTATCTTTTATCTATGAAGTCGGTAGTAATTGATTTTATACTCCTAAGAGGTCTACAATAAAAAGTTTTCATCTTCTTGTTCTGTTGTAACTTCATAAGTGTTCTGGGTTACTCAGGATTTAAATTCAAAGATATACAGTTTAAAAATTCTGATACAACCATCTCAGCTGAGGAGCCCAAGTGATGAAGTTATCTCAGGGAATGAATAGGTAAGTTTGATTTCTTTTCAGTCTCCTCAGAAGACCTTTAGGACCATGTTTTTATTTCTGGTGTTTTTGGCTTTCTTGTTTTGTGTGTGTGTGTGTGTGTGTGTTTTGTTGTTGTTGTTGTTGTTTTTAATATTATTTTTTCATTGGACATCTCTCAGATCTCTCAGATATTTAAATCTTATGAATATTGGCTTCAAAAAAAAAAAAAAAAAAAAAGTTTTGTTTCCTATGTTTTTGTTTGTTTGTTTGTTTGTTTTGGATACTTGTAAAATACCTCTACTGCGTAAGGTCTTAGTTTTATATCCGTGTGACCTTCAGAAGACCAATATACAAACAATGGATTTATTGGCAAGACAGATATTTAAGATACTCAATAAATATTATCCCCCAGCAATGGTTATCTTAACCAAATTATAAACTCTATATTTTTAATGGTTTATTATTTGTAAGACACTATTATTACTTTTTGACATATAGTAAGAAGTCATATAAATGTGCTAAAAATGAATATGTTATTTAAAGGAATAAATACTTTTATTTAATAATAAACTAATCTGTAACTGAGGCAGTTTATAAGTGCACAAAAGAATATATGTTGTTGGATTTAAGGAGAAAGTTATACTGCAAAGATCAAGAGAACATTGATTTTTTTCTTTTATTTTTATTTTTTTTTCTTTTTCCTGATTTCAGATGCCAACTCTTTGGGCACATTTCATATGTTAATCATTTTCTATAACCAGTCAATGTTGGGATTGTCTTAAAGTCAAACTTTACAGTTCTAATGATATAATTAATAAATAAAATATTGTGCTATATGTTTTCATTTCTCCTGTATTTCTGCTATGAAGTTTGACACACCATCTTAAAGAGCTGGCTTTGCAGGTCACCAATCAGATGTAAGGTAAGTGAAGCTTCATTAAATGCTTTTAACAAATTTCAGGCATATATACTCCAGAAATTTAAGAATACAGCCATATCATCAGTGTACATCCTGGAAATGTCCTTTCAACACCATAGTTTTCTGAGCAGAGAGTGGAATGAAAATAATACACTGAAAATAATGTAATGAATACAATGAAAATAATTCAGCTGAAATAGAATGTTCATGATGAAAGGGGGAGAGGACAACATAAGCAAAAATCTATTTCTAATAAGAATTTTATTTTTCAAATATCTTGTGTGCATGAACTTAGCTTAAACACCTCAGTATCTTATTTGAGAACTTCTGTATAGGACAGATGAAGATAAGAAAGCAAGCAGGAATTTGGCAGGGATCTGGCAGGGAAATACTGTAGATTTGATGAACTATGTCATTTTCAGTAATATAGACTTCTTGTGCCTGATGTCAACTCTTCGCTTTCTGTCATTCATAAGCACTGCTGGGTGCATAGAGCAGATAACTTTACTTCTATGCAGAAGTGAGAATATTAAATGAATGTAAAGAAATCATGCTCCATGGGAGAGAGAGATTTCATGCTTTTTCCAATTAAGCTACTCAGTAAAACTGACATAGACATAGCCAAATTTATCACTTTAAGAACTGAGATTCAATCTGTATAAAATAGGAACTCTTCTAGCTGAGACTTCACAGAGCTTCTTCATCCTAGGGCTCTGACTCACATACATCACAGCCTGCTGTGTTAACACAAACTGAAATCAATGACATTTTAATTTAGTATGTCACATTGCAACCTCTGATGGGTAAGAAATGGACAAACTGCTTTTTGTGGTGCTTCTGTGAGGGGATGGCAGCCTCTGGTTAAAGTGCAGGATGGTTGGGTGGAGACAGTTGTCGTCATTAGCCATCACAGGGAAATCCAAGAAAAACCATCACCTTGAAACTTCACAGTGAATAAAATTTATACTTGACCTAGGCCATGGCAAACTTTCTTTGAATCTTGTTGAACATAACACTGTATGAGAAAAATAATAATAATAATAATAATAATAATAGCAACAACAACATATATCCCATAATGCTCCCTGTACTTTTTTTCTTCACAAACCATTAATTTAAAGTTTCTATGATTTCAGATTTCACTCTTTGTAAGGAAATACAAAAGAGGACACGAAATGTAAGCATTATGAGGGGAGAGTGTAGTTATGGGGGAGAGCATTGTTCAATTTATTGCTTAAAGTACAGTTCAAAGTTCACAGCATCTTTTCTGGAGCTTTCAGGACTAAAAAACAAACAAACAAACAAACAAAAACAAAAACAAAAAGACCACTAATATCAGTTGGTTCTTATTGGTCACTGATTGAAGCACCTGAGTATCTGAAAAGAGAAAGACCTAACCACATAAATTATTTAAGTAAGTAAGTAGAGGAAATTATGGTTCCCTCTTTAGTAAAACATACCTGTCTTATCCATAACATGAGATTATTTTTTTCTGTGTGATAGGAAATAGTGTTTCAGAAATTAGTAAACTGTCTGAGAATTCCAGTAGCTCAATATTCTTCATTACAAGTGAAGGGCAGAAAAATAAACATAGTACTTGAGGTGAGGTCTCACCAGAGCTGAGTAGAGAGGGACATTCATTTCCCTTATCCTGCTGGCCACACTATTTCTGATGCAAACCAGGATGATATTGTTCTTGGTCACCTGTGCACACTGCTGGTTCTTGTTCAGCTGGCAGCCATTCTGCACCCCCAGGTCCTTTTCTGCTGGTCAAGTTTCCAGGCACTCTTTACCAAGCCGGTAGTACTGTATGGGGTTGTTTTGACCCAAATGCAGGACCTGGCACTTAGCCTTGTTGAATGTCATGCCACATCTCCTGTCAACAGTGAAACAATCTGTGGTCATTTTTTCCAGAGGAAATACCCATATGGCAGGGTAAGGTGGAATTAGGTCTTCAATCGTTAAAGTCCCTTTCAACCCAAACCTTTCTATGATTCTATGATTCTATTCTAATGCAACTGGCATTTAGAGATTTTTTTATGCCTGAAAGTGTGTAAAACAAGTCACAATTCTTCCATCAAGGACAGTATGGCATTTCTTATGTTTGTTCCCAATGCCACAATGACACATATCAGTACATAAATAATAATTATTACTTTAAAAAGATGTTGAGTACTATTTAATAATCTTGTGCATTAAAGCTATGATAGTCTGCAATTTTATTGGATTTTTTTCTATCCTATACATTATCATCATTAGTGTATAATTTTAAATGGGAATATGTATTGTTGGCAAAATAATAAAAATATGTTTGATTTGTACAAGTACTGTGGGAAAGGGATATACTTATCTATATCTTTCTTTTGGTACTGGTCACAGAATCTAGGAATGATCCATTTGCACCATACAGGGCTTTGCATGTAACTGAGGTTTTTGATTAAGAATTTGTTTTTGTTGTAGTTGTTTGTTTTGTTTTGTTTTGTTTTATTTTGTTAAATACCCAAAATATGTGTTTGACCAAACCCAAACCTGTTGTCACCTTTATATTTTTCCTAGAGGAAAAAAATAAATTAATTAAAAATAAATGTTTAATTTGGACAAAATATTCTACTCACTCCAGTTTATTTGTGTGTGTGTTTCTATTTATTTATTTATGTTCAGAGCTGTATAAAAGCTTGCCAATGGATGGCTACACTAAAAACATAGTAAGTGGTTCACTCTTATTCTTCTACCCCATTATTAATTAGCAAGGATGTAGGAGGATTCACTCCAGTGCCTTCTGTAGTCTGAAAAAAATTTAATCTGCATGTTCCATTTTAACTCCTTCCAGAGAATCTAGGTGGGTTCCTTCAGTCCCTTTAATGGGAGATATTGCAGTTCAGAGATGTGTTTCTGTAAGGAAGATTTATTATTATTATTATTATCTTTAATACAGCTGTGACTTATTTTAGTACGCTGCGAAACTACCAGCAGATTGCCTCATGATTATTTGCTTTAAAATCTTAATGTGGTCTTGTGTCAATGTGTTAAAATGTGGCAATAGGTGTCTTCCTGACAATTTCAGGTATAGTTGAGATTAGCAGTGGGACCCTTCAGAGCAAGTAGATTGGATCCAATCTGTGTAGATTCTGTGTAAATCAGATCCAACCTGATATATTCTGTGTGTAGCATATTAAATATTTTACACACAACATAAATGCAAAGTTTGAAAGTAAAAGTTACCAATCACTCATTGGAGTCATTAGCCTTGTGTGACAAGAGCATAAATATGCTTGTTTGAAGACAGATGTAACCTTTCAGTTCCATATCAATAAAAAAATTACCTTTAGCATTGAAAGCCAATGACTGTTCACAGTGGAAAAAAAAAAAAAAAAAAAAAAAAAAAAAAAAAAAAAC
>CM021766.1:11686608-11710845 GCA_011076525.1 Nettapus auritus | reverse complement strand
GAAAAGAAAAGAAAAGAAAAGAAAAGAAAAGAAAAGAAAAGAAAAGAAAAGAAAAGAAAAGAAAAGAAAAGAAAAGAAAAGAAAAGAAAAGAAAAGAAAAGAAAAGAAAAGAAAAGAAAAGAAAAGAAAAGAAAAGAAAAGAAAAGAAAAGAAGAAAAGTGTATATGCTCTGAAACGATTAATTCAACCACTATTTAAGAGGGAGAAAATAGACGTGCATTTCAAAAATAGAATGCACACAGAAACATTCAGAAAGAAATCTTAAGACTGTATTGATAAAAATGTGTGTTTTGTTAAAGATTTGTTCTGTAATATGATAGATGATTAAATGGATTCTGCAACTTATTATGTGGATGTATGTAATGTATGTAGGTATATTTGATTGCACATTACAATAGTATTTCAATCCTTGTATGTGGGGGATGAAAAACATTCTCATGTATCAGTGTAACAAATTCTTCCTGACTTGTTTCAGAAATCCTCTGTCCCAGGTTCTTTTGTAACTCCTGATGTTTTTGAATGATTTTCCTTGTGTTTGCTGTGGTGATGAATGCTGATAAGAACAATAGACCAGATAGTCACATCTCATGTAGCATCTGATCTTCACCTTTTTCAGGGTTGGTAAGGGATCATGATCCCTAGTTATGAGAAAATACTTGGATGAAGAAGTAATCATTACAGCTCAAGCATTTTTAGCACCATAAAATTATTTGGGGGATGATGAGGAAAAGATAGATGGCTTATAAAGACATCAAGTAGTTAATTTCCAGTTGTTCACAAAAGAAAGAGGCTCCCTGAGGCTTATGCTTCATCTTGGTATTTATTGAACTTTAAGCTACAACCAATAGGCTGGTTAATAACAATTCATGAAGCTGTCAATCTTTTTGACCAATGTCATCAATATTTCACGCTGCCAAATAACAACAATTAAGAACCAAGACTGGAAGAAACACTCAGGGCAAAAGTGTTTCTAACACTATAATGAAATTGACAGTATAGGACAGACATTTCCAATGGGCCTTCAGAGAAAGACTTTCCTGTGATTTTCTTTTCAAAACAGTGTGAATCAGTGTTCTTTATTACACAGTCAAAGCATTTACACACCGGATAAATTCCATAACTTTAACCGATAAAACTCAATTATTATTTTTTTTAATAATATATATTTTATATATTTTTTTATATATGCTCCTTTACATGGAGCACAATTTTTCAACTTTTGATTGATTATTTGCATTTTGGTAAATGTTTGTACTCAGCATAAACTGAGATATCTTCCCTCCAGCCCAAATGAGTAAAAATAACTGATTAAGCCTACCCACAGTCAGTAAGCATCAGTATATTATCATTGAAGTTATACAAGTCCACTAATATTTTCAGAATGTATTAATAAGCACCATATTCATATCTCTTAAATATCACCATTGTATAAAATACATTTTTGTTTTTCTTCTGAAATTAAAAAATGACCAGATAAAATTGAAATAGTATGCATCACATATACTTTTTGGTATTTGTTACTTTCACAGGGAGCTCAGGAACAGGTTTTTAGCTCAGATGCATTTTATTTGAGTCTGTCAAAGAAAAATGAAGGTAAAGGCTCTGAGTAAATGTTAAAGTCCATACTAAAAGACAACTTAAACAGATTCACAGGAGTTCAAACAACTTTACAACTTCACTGTGCATTTAAAAATATAAAATAAATCTGTATGATATGTTGGTTAATAATGCATTCTGCAATAGGTTTCTTACATCACACAAGACCTCCTAATCTTTACACTTCCTAATGCAAATATAAATGTTTTAATAACAAATGGCCTAATTGGAACACAGGATAATAAATATTACTATGTGGAAAAACAAAACAAAACAAAAACCCTGGGAAAAAGAAATAAATAAAAGTTAATGCTCCACATCCACAAGTGCCTGGGAACACCATAAATAAAAATTAAGAGAGAAGTTTTAAAACTATTGCAGGATTACATGACCGTAACTCTTTAAATTGAAAAGACGTAGGTATCAAACTATATTAGATCAATTAGAAAATAGATTAAAGGTATTTGTTAGTTAAAAAAAAAAAAAAAATGTTAATCCTAGATGGAATAAACTGTAACTGACACAGGGGGAATAGGTATGTCTCCCATAAGAATCAATTTGATAATCATAGAATCATGGTATTGTAGCAGTTGTAGTATTCATAATTACGAGGGTTATATGCATGACACAGGTGTTATGTGGGTGTTTACAAATATGTCAGATTGTTCAGAATTGTAAATGGAAATTTAACAGTAGAGATATGAACATGAATTCATTCACTGAAGGATTGGGTATCCTATGTTTTATAGATTATGAATATTAATTTTAATATTAATTTCATCTGATAAGTTCATTACTCTTTATTATTTTTCAGTTTCTGTTAGTGTGGAATTTTTCATTTAATTCAACTATCAGACTGGGGAATTCTGAAATATTCATTTTTCTAAAGGGAGAGTGCAAATTCTGCCTTACAAGAAAAAAAAGAAAAAAAAGAAAAAAAAAAAAAAAGATTTTTCTTCTCCTGATTTTATTGTATATAGCTGAATAATGGCCTATGAACCTGATCTGTCTTCAGAACAGAGTCTGCATGCATATATAACAGTCTAGTGTGCAGAGGTCTGCAATTCTAATCATTCCTGAAGTTTCAGAAATGAATGCAGACTCAAAACAAGTTTTTGTTTGTTTGTTTCTGTTTTGTTGTTGTTGAAGGAAAATAATAAAGCTTTTTCTTTTCATGGAAAATTATTCCAAAACTTGTGTTTTGCTGATGAATTTTTCAATGTAAAGTGAATCTATAGGAATAACTGTATCAAGTCTTTAAGCAAGGAAGAAAAATAACTCATAATACTGTGGAGTAAGAAAGCATTTATTTGACCTACAATTAAATAGTATATGGAGGGCGAATACAGGTTGTGCTTTCCTCCATACCTACCAGAGCAGGGAGAGGTACAGAGAGGACTCAGAATGCCCACCTGATAAACACGTGGCTCAGAGGCTCGTGCCAACACAGAAATTTAGTGTTTTTTTGACCACGTGGTGCTTTACTCGGCACCCGGCCCGCTAACTGCAGATGGGTTCCACCTGTCTCAAAGGGGAAAACAGACACTAGCGCAAGAGCTGGCAGGGCTGGTTGGGAGGGCTTTAAATTAGGTAGGAAGGGGGATGGGGAAGGAATAAGGCTCTTTAGAGCTGTGCCAGGGAGAACAATGTCAGGGATGGGGGAGCAGGCAATGACCCAGCTGAAATGCATCTACACTAATGCACGCAGCATGGGCAACAAACAGGAGGATCTGGATGCCATCATGCAGCAGGCTAGCTGTGACATGGTTGCCATCACTGAAATGTGGTGGGACCATTCCCATGACTAGAGAGCTGCAATGACTGGCTATAGGCTCTTCAGAAGGGACAGGCAGCACAGAAGGGGTGGTAGTGTGGCTCTCAGTATTAGAGAGTGTTTTGACGTTGTGAAATGTGAGTCTGAGTCTGGGAATAATAAGGTTGAATCCCCATGGGTTAGGATCGGCAGGAAGGCCAACAAGGCAAGCATCCTCCTGGGGGTCTGTTACAGACTGCCAAACCAGGATGAGTAAACGGATGAGGAATTCAACAGGCAGCTGGCAAAAGTTGTGAAATTGTCAGCTCTTGTCCTCGTGGGGGATTTCAACTTCCCAGACATATCCTGGAAATACCATACAGCTCAGAGGAAACAGTCTAGGAGGTTTCCGGAGAGCGTGGAAGATAGTTTCCTGATGCAGCTGGTTAGTGAGCCTACCAGGGGAGGTGCCCCGCTAGACCTTCTGTTCACTAACAGAGAAGGACTGGTGGGAGATGTGGTGGTTGGGAGCTGTCTTGGGCAGAGTGACCAAGAAACAGTAGAGTTCTCTATTTTGGCAAAGTCAGGAGGGGGACCAGTAAAACTGCTGTCTTGGACTTCTGGAGGGCAGACTTTGGGCTATTCAGGACACTGGTTGGCAGAGTCCCTTGGGAGGCAGTTCTGAAGGGCAGAGGAGTCCAGGAAGGCTGGGCACTTCTCAAGAAGGAAATCTTAATGGCCCTGGAGCAGTGTGTCCCCACGTGCCTGGAGACCAGCTGGGGTGGAAGTAGACTGGCCTGGCTGAACACAGAGTTGTGGCTTGAGCTTAGGAGAAAAAAGAGGGTTTATGATCTTTGGAAAAGTGGGCAGGCCACTCAGAAGGATTATAAGGATGTTGTAAGGATGTGTAGGGACAAAATTAGAAAGGCCAAAGCTCATATGGAGCTCGATCTGGCTACTGCTGTTAAAGGTAACAGAAAATGTTTTTATGAATACATTAACATGAAAAGGAAGACTAAGGAGAATCTCCATCCTTTACTGCATGCGGGGAGAAACTTAGTGACAAGAGATGAGGAAAAGGCTGAGATGCTTAATGCTTTCTTTGCCTCAGTCTTTAGCAACAAGACCAGTTGTTCTCTAGATACCCAGTACCTTGAGCTGGTGGAAGGGGATGGGGAGCAGAATGTGGCCCTCACAATCCATGAGGAAATGGTTGGTGAACTGCTACAGCACTTAGATTTGCATAAGTCAATGGGGCCGGATGGGATCCACCTGAGGGTGTTGAGAGAACTGTCAGATGAGCCGGCCAAGTTGCTTTCCATCATTTATCAACAGTCCTGGCTATCAGGGGAGGTCCCAGTCGACTGGCGGCTAGCAAATGTGATGCCCATCTACAAGAAGAGCCAGAAGGTAGACCCAGGAAGCTATAGGTCTGTTAGTTTGACCTTAGTGCCAGGGAAACTCATGGAGTAGATTATCTTGAGTGTCATCATGCAGCAGTTGCTGGGCTACCAGGTGATAAGGCCTAGTCAGCATGGGTTTATGAAGGGCAGGTCCTGCTTGACAAACCTGATCTCCTTCTATGACAAGGTGACACGCTTAGTGGATGAGGGAAAGGCTGTGGATGCCTTGACTTCAGTAAGGCTTTTGACACCCTTTCCCACAGCATTCTCCTCAGGAAACTGGATGTTCTTGGCTCGGAATGGTGTATACTTTGTTGGGTTAGAAACTGGCTGGGTAGCTGGGCCCAAAGAGTTGTGGTGAATGGAATTAAATCCAGTTAGAGGCCAGTCACTAGTGGAGTCCCCCAGGGCTCGGTACTAGGGCCAGCTCTCTTTAATATCTTTATCAATGATCTGTATGAGAGGATCGAGTGCACCCTCAGTAGGTTTGCAGAAGACACCAAGTTAGGTGCGTGTGTCGATCTGCTCGAGGGTAGGAAGGCTCTGCAGGAGGACCTGGATAGGCTGGACCGATGGGCCAAAGCCAACTGTACGAAGTCCAACAAGGCCAAGTGCCGGGTCCTCCACCTGGTGCACAACAACCCCAAGTAGAGCTACAGGCTGGGAGATGAGTGGTTAGAAAGCTGCCAGGCAGAGAAGGACCTGGGAGTATTGGTTGATAGTTGGCTGAATATGAGCCAGCAGTGTGCTCAGGTGGCCAAGAAGGCCAACAGCATTCTGGCTTGCATAAGAAACAGTGTGGCCAGCAGGGCTAGGGAAGTGATTGTTCCCCTGTACTCGGCTCTGATGAGGCCACACCTCGAGTACTGTGTTCAGTTTTGGGCCCCTCCCTACAAGAAGGACATGGAGGTGCTTGAGCGAGTCCAGAGAAGGGCTACAAAGCTGGTGAAGGGTCTGGAGAACAAGTCTTATGAGGAGCGGCTGAGGGAGCTGGGATTATTTAGCCTGGAGAGGAGGAGGCTCAGGGGTGACCTTATCGCACTCTACAAGTACCTTAAAGGAGGCTGTAGAGAGGTTGGGGTTGGTCTATTCTCCCACATGCCAGGTGACAGAACGAGGGGGAATGGGCTAAAGTTATGCCAGGGAAGGTTTAAGTTGGATATTAGGAAGAATTTCTTTACTGAAAGGGTTGTTAGGCACTGGAATAGGCTGCCCAGGGAAGTGGTTGAGTCTTTAAAAAACATTTTGATGTAGACCTTAGTGATGTGGTTTAGTGGAGGACTTGTTAGTGTTAGGTCAGAGGTTAGACTAGATGATCTTGGAGGTCTCTTCAAACCTAGATGATTCTGTGATTCTGTGAAATCTAACTATTAAAATTCAACTTGAGGATTAGCTTTGCAGACCTAGGTTGCTTTTAGATTCCTCTCCTGTTAAACAAAACAGCTGGACAAGAAAGGTTGAAGTAATAATGACTCCTAAATGCAGGCTGCATTTAGGAATGTGATTTTTACTTTTTGATCTCTGTTTTTGAGATTCACATAGAAACATTTACTTGCTATGACAGTGTGGGTCCTGACTTTTTAATTTTTTTTTTATTTTTTTATTTTTTTGTCTGTCATCTTTCAAATTTGATCTACAAAAAAGGGCATTACCTTACTATTTATTAACTGTGTTTGTGTTACTTTATGTGGTATTGGAACCCATTAAAAATATGGTTAGTATCAAGTCAATAAATATCTGTTAGCTGTTTGTTTGTTTTTTCCTTTTAGGAAAGAAACCTATAAAATAATGTATTAGGTGCCCCAGGATGATCCTTGATGGTGATTCCATGTGTTCATGTTGAAATGAGCTGAGACAATCCAAAGTGGCTGAGGTCAGATCTGTTCCTAGTTTATTAAGCTGAGTGCTGTAGCTTTTATTGGACAAGCAAATGGAGAAAAAGCATGAACATATATGGTAGGCTATCAAGCAATATAAGCTATAAAGCAAATCTTTTTCACAACTAATATTATGAAAATGTTAATTGTGCTATTTGTATTTCTTTTACTAACATTGCAGGATCTCTTTCAGACCTTGCTTCAAGAGAAGACATATCTCATGACACATGCAATGTTGGTCCATTGGCTCAGGAAAATATATGATTCCGTCTCTGGAGATGACCTCTAAAATCTAAAACATGCCAATGAGAATTCTTAGAACAAATATTAAATATTCTATTATTGTTTGTGGGGCAGAAGACTTCTCTGTATGTGCAGAACTGTTAGAAGGTTAGAGGCAATATGTCTGCCCCCACAGACCTGCAATTCAATGAAAATTACATCTTATCTTGTAACTGAAGAGGAGCCAAAGGAAGGGAACCCCCAAAAATCATTTTTTTTCTGACATAATGGAATACAGTGAGATCAGTACTAGCAGAGAATATATTTCAAATCTATACTTTTACTTTATGTTTCAAAAGGATTGAAAAACATTAGGTTTAAGAAGCACTCATTAAGAAATGTGAAGGGTCTAAACAACATATTAAAAATCATATGTATAATAACATGTAATAACATACATATAACATACATCTTGCAAACTGAAAATCTGCAAAAATAAAATTTGTAGTTTGTAATTATAAAAATGATAGAGAGTTTTCATCTTTGCTGAATTTTTACCTAATGATCTCCTGTTTTTTTATGAATGCAATCTGGAAAAGATTAGCTTCTTGATATACATAAAGCATAAAAACCTCAGCTGTCAATTTCTAGAATAATAAAATAATAATAATAAAAACATTTAGGATTCCCTCAATCTGGGGTGTCCAGAATGGGATATTTTAGGGTACCATAGATTTTTATTTCTTTTATAACTTCTCCAAATCTTCCAAATGTTTATTTCTGATCAGTAGGAAAACTTATTCTCCTTAAAATGATGTTCAAGGGCTCAACCCTTCTCTAATTAAGATCTGAAGTTGCATTCACTTCAATAATAATACCTTCACTTGGAGCTTTATTATATCAGGAATGAAATGATCCAATTTTATTCTTTCAAGTGTCTTATTTATTTATTTATTTATTTATTTATTGGTGGAATCATTAGGAATTGTTTAGCTGATGGATCTCATTTATCTGCATTTCATCCCCATGGCCTGTTTTGGCAGTTCTGAAAGACTGAGAAAATAAAAGTTCTCATAATTGAAAATAATGATACAGAATGTTTCAAGAGTGTGTAATCTGCAGAATAATAGCCCCAGGTTACAGGAACACAGTGAGACTGGCAGCCTGTGTAGTTTCTGTACAGTACAGTACAATGTTTCTAATTAAGAAAACAACTGAAGGGTACAGGGTCAAGAGCAGAAGAATGTTTTGTCTCTTCCCAGTCTCCAGGCTCTGAGCTATAAACTCCAGTCCAGGTTCCAGTCTAGGTTCATAAACTCTGCTAGGTTCACATGGCTAAGGAGGATCCTTACTCTGAAACCAGAGGTTAATACCCAATCAATATCAGCATGCCAGGGATTTCATTTGTGGATTATGAGTGTTCTCTGGGTCTGCATAAAGCAATCAAGAAATTCTCCTCTTTTGTTTTCAGCTCACCTGGAGAAAAGACGTGTAACTATCATGAAAAACATGGTCCAAACAACAAATAGGACAGACAAGCAAACAATCAAGAGAGAATTCTTAATCTCTTCAGAAACTTTACAATCCTGTAGTTCTCTATTATAGAAGCAATTTTAAGATATAAACTATTCTCACTACCCTGACAAACCATAAAATTTGCAAGCTTACTTTTGATTGTCAGGCATTCATTCTAGCTTATCATGAGTTAAGGCACAATGTAAGTGTTCCTAGAGATAACTTGATTTCTGTGCCATTAAAATCTGCAGTGTTACACAGAACTCAGCCAATGAAACTTTTGTGTAGAGTAAATATTGCCAATGTATCCGGTTTTCCTAACAACCTCATGCAACTAGTTCTACCTAACTTAAAATGCAGCCTTATCTACTGTTCCCTAGTAGCAATAGTATTGCATGTATTAGATTATTTTGCCTTCTTGGAAATCACAGGTGTTGTGTAAATGGTGGTGAGTATGCTATGTTTTCAGCAGGTGTGGGAAATCCAACTTCTGATTTCTCAGAGACCTGAGAATTTTGGCTTGCTGATATGAGAGTGAGTGGTATGGAATCATCTCTCAGGCTTTGGAACTAAAATAAATTTTTAATTAAATTAATTAAAAAAAACTTCTTTACCGAAAGGGTTGTTAGACATTGGAATGCGCTGCCCAGGGAAGTGGTGGAGTCACCATCCCTGGAGGTCTTTAAAAGACGTTTAGATGTAGAGCTTAGACATATGGTTTAGTGGGGACTGTTAGTGTTAGGTCAGAGGTTGGACTCGATGATCTTGAGGTCTCTTCCAACCTAGAAATTCTGTGATTCTGTGATTCTGTAAATACTTCCGCATTTTTAGGTTCCACTTCCTAGTAGATAGGGAGAAAACTGACACTAGATATATTAAATTTAAAAGAAATTTCTGAAAAAGTCTGTAAACACAGTTGGAAACAGACCATTTATAAGGTTGGGAAAGACACGTGAGATATTGAACAAATTTCCTTGTATTCATTTGATTTCCAGGACTGGCTTTAATGGAACAGAAGCTGAGGGGTCCAGTATTCCTAGCGAAAAACTGAACTATATACTCTTCTATTTTTACAGCACAGTGAGAAAGCATCCTTTGGTGATTAACAAGCTACCCGCATGGACAAAAATATTTTTACTAACTTTTAATATACATAGCAGAGACCTCAAATTGCTCTGAACAAACAGTTTTTGCTATTTTGAAAAAATGGTTGAATGACATAGGTATATTTCCTATGTTCAGTTTGTTAGGCCTATCAGGCACACACAATTTTCAGGTATCAGATTAAGATGAAAGGGATTCTTTAACGTCCAGATTACCAGAATGTTCTTGGACTTTCTCTCTTTACAGTTTTTCTGCTATTTTCTCCCACATCTTTTGTCTGAGCTAGGACCCAGTGCTGGCCACCCTTCTGGAACTGAAGAAACTGATAATATGGGGAAATATTTTTACAGAACATATTTCTTATTCAATTGAAGTAAGTGATATCTTCCACTGCCCATGTGTCTAACAAATGTAAAGCAAAATATATATATATATATTTTTTTCCCTAGAAAGGACATTATCATAATAAACCAATTCTTGCTAATTTATATTTTTACAAAGGCGGCTCTTCTGAATGACCCTTTGTCTGCTGAATATTACAGTTAAGTTGGTACATGCTGTTAAAAATATTGCTCTATTTTGCCCTTAGCAATCATGCAGCAAAATATTGCTCAGCATGAAAATGAAATGATAAAGTTAAGGCAGTTAATAATTGGAAGATATGCCACTGTATCTCCTGCTATTAAAATGAGTAACATGAGAGGATTTGGAATACATATCTGTAATTATTTTTGTCTGTCTATTGAGGAAACAAATAAATGTTTTTAAAAAAATTGCATCTGAAAATGCCAAATATTTTTTTATTTTATGGGATTGAATAGACTTTGTTTTCCTTTGAGGCCTTTTCCCTACACTAAGGATCTGTAATTCCAATTGATTTTATAATGTACTTTTATAAATTATTTAGATGCAATTTACATATGTTGGTGCAAATATTGAGAGGATAATTGTTATTGCCATTGGATTATTCATATATACATATTGAAAAATGTCTTTTCCTAGACAGAAAAACTTCATTATTTGTGTCTTCTGCCTGACATCAGCACTGTTGCCTTTCCATGTCACAGTTTGTGTCACCATGGTATCTTGAGATAATGGTGAAGAAAATACATATATCAAAGAAAAAAATAAAATCAACTAGAAAATAATTAACTTACCTTAATAATAAGATCATTACACCCACTAGTTTATCACAGGTCCAGATGGAATTAAGCAATTTATGAAGAGTTTAAAAATAAAATCATCCCACATCTATTTATCAGATATGATCACATCATAAAGCTCTGTGCAAAGTCTTACCATGTTGAGGGACAAAAAATTAGAGCTTTGCCTCCTGAATGTGTATTGGAAGACTATTCCAGAAACTTATACCACTAAATCCTCCTTTTAATTATTTTTGAAATAATATTAATAATAATAAAGGATATAAACGATCTATAAATGTATTTAGGCATGGAGCTAAACAACTTTCATAGATATTAATTAAAAGGATAAAAATAAAGCTTTGCATAGCTCACTGTCTTCTGATTTTATATATGCTGAATTTCACCTGAGCAGTGTGTATGTTTGATTATAAGCCTTCTTGAGATTTCAAGTGGCATGTGATTGAAAAGGAGCCCAGTACATGGATTCAAGAAAATAAGATGGTGGAAGTGATTCTGTGGAAATGTTCTTTAGCTGGAATACATCATTTTGTCAATTAGATTGTTGTAGGTAGAACCTTTCTTCTTCCAGATGTCTGTCTGCCTGCAGTAATGCTGCCAGCTGCCTCAACTCTATCTTTCCCCAGCCTTGACTCCAGCTGTCAAACACACTCAGTCTTTCCTAAAGGAGGAAGGACATCCCACACCTGCCAGAGATCTCACAGCCAAGCTGTTGCAAGAAGAACAAAATAAAGGGACTTTGCCTTGGCTTCTGGACTGTTCCCTTTTTAACAAAACCTTTCATAGCTGTTTAAATATGAGCACACTAATCCCTGAAGAGGCTGAATTGGTGGACTGCATCCAATTATATGGTGTTCAACATGGCTAAATGCCAAGTCTTGTACATTATAAGTGTTCTTGGGACTTGGGTCATAACAATCCCATGCAGTAGCACAGGCATGCTGAAGAGTTGACCAGCAGAAAAGGACCTGGGTTGCTGGGTGGCAGGTGACTGAACAAAAACTGTCAGTGTGCCCAGGTGAACAAGAAGACTGATGTCATCCTGGTTTGCATCAGAAATAGTGTGGCCAGGAGGACCAAGGAAGTGATTGTCCCTCTGTATTCAGCTCTGGTGAGACCTCACCTCTAGCACTGTGTTTACTTTTGTGCCCCTCACTACAAGAAGGACATTGAGCTACTGGAATGCATTCAGAAAACAGCAAGGAAGATGGTGGAGGGACTAGAAAACAAGACATGAGGAATGGCTGAGGGATTTGTGCTTGTTTTGTCTGGAGAAAAGGAGGCTGAGGGGAGATGTCATTGCTCTCTCCAATTCCCTGAAAGATGGTTGCAGTGAGGAGGGTATCAGTCTCTTATTTCAGTTGGTAAGTGGTAGGACATGAGGAAATGGTCTCAAGTAGCATCAAGGGAGATTTAGATTGGACTTTAGGAGGAATTTCTTCAGTGAGAGGGGGGTCAAGCAGTGGAACAGGCTGCCCAGGGAAACAGTGGATTTGTTATCTCTGGAGGTATTTAAGAAATGTAGATGTGGTCCTAAGAGACATGATTTCATGGTGTTCCTGGTAGTTATGTGGATGGTTGGACTTGATGATCTTAAGGGTCTTTTCCAACCTAAACAAGTCTATAATTCTACTATTTTAATCCATCTATCCTACCTTTAGGACAGGTTACGTATACTCATTTGTATACTCTTTATGTTCCACTCTATCAATTATTAAGGCTATTTATGGCCTTGCTGCTAATCCAAATATAGTGATGATTTTAAAATAACAATATTTCCAAGGAGGCAGATTTTATGACACCATTAATAATAATAATAATAACAATAATAATAATAATAATAGATTAATAATATTTATTGTTATTTTTAATGTTATTTTAAATAATAAAATAAAGCAGCACATAAGGACTTTCAAGAACTTGATCCTCCTTAGGATGATCCTAAAATAATAATAATAATAATAATAATAATAATAAAATCCCTGGGTATCCTACTGTCTCCTTTTTGAGACAGAAGCTTTTTTTTTTTTTTTTTTTTTTTTTTTTTTTTTTCAAATTATGCTTTTAAGGCATGGTTGCTGCTAAAAAATAACTCAAATTGCATAAAATACATGAGGTCCCATCAATTTACCTGACTTTTCAGATATAGATGAGACTCACTGCTGAGAGCTCCTCTGAGACCTCTGCACTATGGGCTGTCATGAACAACTTGGAAAGAGTTGCATATTGTCCTGGTATGATTTCATGTCCTGATGGCACCTAGACTTAAAACATCAGAGAACTTCAAGCAACAGAAACATCAGAGTAATTACTGAAACTTGAATTAAAACAAAAAATGATCATTCCTTGCTGTTGCAGAAAAATAAATCCCCTTCCTCTGAAGGTGCTACCACAAAGTTTTTGGATATTGCATCTTTATGTACTATTAAGTATAGATTTAATATATATAAATCTCCTTGCCATCTATTATCTCATAACAGATACGTCAACACCAGGGACAATTGCTTAATTATGTTATTAAATTTTAGTAGCTAATTTCTTTAGCTTACAGCAAAGGCTGTATACCAATATATTTCTTTTATTACTAATGAAAGAAAAAACCTGCAATAATGTCCAAACTTTTCCAGCAAACGCCTTTTAATTTACTTTAGACTGATTTATAATCTAGGATTAAAGTCCAATTTGAAGTGTAATTTTTTTTTTTTTTTTTTTTCTCCACAGGAAACAATAACTAGTTAGTAATTACTAACCAAATTACTAACAGAAATGTTGCTAGAAGAGACTTCAAAAGGTTATTTGTCAACCTTTTTGCCCTCAGGTCTCTAATAGTGTCAACAGATGTGTGCCTAATCCAGTCTTAAAAAACCTCATGTTAGGGAAATATCCAAAATCCTGTATCAGAAAGATTAGAAATTAGATAAGCTTTTCTCTAATATGTAACCTCACACCCCTTCCTTACAATGTATAACTTCTGTAACATGTATTTAAAGATGCTTATAATTTCTCTCCACCTTTTCTCAACTGTTTCTAATTTTGCTAGGAAAACAAATCAACCCCTCATCAGATCAACACTGATAAAGCAGATATGCTATGATTTTTTCTTTTTTTTTTTTTTTCATAGTTTTCACAAAGGTAATCAACTGTTTCTTCCTCCAGATGCTTCCACTTTGTGGACTGATGACAAGAAACCATACCATGAGTAAGTACTTATGTCCCTTTTCCCAAGTTTATTGTTATTGTTCACAGTTCAGCTACAAATTTTAGAGGCTAAGAGTTTTGTTTCCAGAACTTACCTTATTTTCTTTTTCAGTAAAAGGAATTATTCCAATGTTTCTAATTAAATTATTACTGTTGACTGAGGTCTACATTGCAATATAGCAAAATATCATTGTTTTTTATTATTTATTTATTTTAGGAAATCTTAGAATATTGATCTGTAAAGGAGCTGAAAAATGTATTTCTTTTTTCCTGCTGAAAGAAGGATCAGTTGTTCCTATGTCATTTCTGACAGATACTCCTACTTTATTTTAGAAAGCTCTCACTTTATAGTATCCACAGCCACCCTGAACAGGCTCCTCCCATGCATGAATTTGTTCTGATGTCTAACTTAAATCTCCTTTTCTGCAGTTTAAGCCAATTTAAATGTGGTGAGGTGATATCCTTGCCACACAGAAATGTGTATCCTTCATGCTGGAAAACCCCTCAGACTTATGGTATGACAGGGTTAAAGAGAGAACAGGCTCTTCTGGCTTCTCAAACAAACAAAAAAATCTAGGGTTTTATTGTTCATTAACAAAAATTTTCATTTTTTTAAATGAAGTTTGATAATTTGTAGTGCACTGTTACTCTCCTTCACTTAAAACCATATGAAAACATGTTTTGTTTTGCTTTGCTTTATAGATGGGTGGGTTACTTAGTTTTCTGATCAACATTCTATAATTGCCAGTGCTATGGTTTAACTCCAGCAGGCAGCTGAGTCCCACACAACTACTTGCCCACCTCCCACCAGTGTAATAGGGAATAGAAGTGGAAAAGTAAAAGTGAGAAAGATCCTGGGCTGTGATAAAGACAATTAAATAAGTAAAGCAAGAGCTGCACCCACAAGCAAAGGAAAATAAGAAATTCACTCACTACTTCCCATCAACAGGCAGATGTTCAGCCATTTCCAGGAAAACGAGGACCATCACATGTTGAGTTAATCAGGAAGACAAAAGCTGTTACTTTGAACCTCTTCCTCTCCTCCTTCTTTCTCCCCAGCTTTTACTGTTCATCATAAAGTCATGTGGTATGGAATATCCCTTTGTCCTGATTCTGTCCCCTCCCCAGCCTCCTTACTAGCAGGGCAACATGAGAAAAGGAAAAGTCTTTGACTCTGTGTGAGCACTATTCTGCAACAGCTAAAACATTGGTGTGTTATCACCACTGTTTTCATCAAAAATCCAAAACACAGTACCACACATGCAACTATAAAGAATATTGATTCTATCCCAGTCAAAACAAATATAACAAATTACCAAAAATATGTTAGATCCCTGGCCATTACTGAATCACAGACTGGTTGAGGTTAGAATGGACCCTGAAGGTCACCCAGGCCAAACCCTCGTTCAAGCAGGGATGCCTAGAGCAGGTTGTTCAGGTCCATGTTTACTCATGTAAGAAATGGATCAAGTAATCCAATCCCACCATGTCTGCTGACAACAATCACCAGCTCATCATCTGTTTGGCAGTTCTGTGACATGGTTGCTGCATATTTTTTTATTTTTTTTTTCAAGCCAGAAGAAAGAGCAATGAGGATGGTTGCTAGCCTCTTGGATCCAAATCAACCACTAAGTATGTTTATATGGGTCAGACACACACCTTTTGTGCATAACTGTTGTAACTGGAGATTGAAGGTGAATCTAAACAATTTCTAGTTTCTCTGAAAAGAGGAAATATCTTTCTTCCCTTGAGGGGATACCTTCTTCCTCCACAAAGGAGGAATTTGAAAAGGAATTGATCTCAAAAAGGAGGTCTTGCATCATGATGTTTCAGGTCCTCTTCTGCATCAAAACATCACATTTTATGGAGGGTGTTGTACAAATGAACAACTAAATCTTAAGAAAAGGAAAGTGACATACCTATGAGTTTCTTTCATACTCCTTTATAAAAGTAGTAGTCAGTAAAAATTCTCAGATCAGATGAGTCACTCAAAGGGTCACAAAACTCAGCTGAGTACCAGGAGCAATTCCCTTCCCAAAGTATTCAGGCACAGAGGTTTCAGCCTGGACCATGGTCAGACCACAGTGCTGTTGATGTGTGTAGTGGGTGTGTGTGGGAAATCTCTTCAGCATCACCAAGGAGATGCTTTAACTGCAATAAAAGCTCATACTTAATAATAATAATAGTAAAGGTGATTGCACTGTGTCTAGCCACCAACACATCATCAAAAATTAAAATCTAGTAAAAAAAATCTCTCATATACTGCCTAAGTGGAAAGCAGAGGTTTGACTTCTCCCTTTGCACCTTGCTGTCCTTACAATTTCTCTGTCCTTTTATTGTGAGAGCATTTGCTTTCCAATAGGAAAACATATAAAGTACACGTTCTTGGGTTTCTGCAGCAGTTTCGGTTCTAGTCCTTTAGAAATGAGATTTCCTAGCTAGTGGTGACTCATAAAATAAGACCCCTGTGGGTTCAATGGCAAAATAATTAAATGTATTAAAAAATATAATTAATATCAGCTTCTCAAACATTCTTCCACCTGTCTCAGTGTTCCACTTAACAAGCACTATGCTGTTAAGTGTCAGTCTTTTTGGTAGCAGTGTTAGGCTATGTACTAGTAAAATATGTTAACAACATTAATCATCATGGACCATGATAAACCTAATAATCTATCCCAGTGATCCTGCAAAGCCCTTTTAAAAGACAAACAAAAATGTTAGAGGGTGTAAATTAAGAAATGGTCATTATTTCCTTATAATACATTTCCCAGATGTATTAGTTGGGACAAATTATGGCATATTCTAAATTATATTCTTAACAGTGGCCACAGCAGGGTAGGTGATGTGGGTAGGGTTGCAGGGTAGCAGGGTAGGCAGCGCAGGACGGGGCCAGAATGAAAATGTTCATGTTACACTGGGCAAAATCAAACGAAGAGCAAGAGAGATTCCTTTTGGCCAAACAATTTGCAAAAATGTCTTTATGTCAAATGTTCTATTGACAACCTTTTTTGAAGCACAGTGCACTACAACACAATCGTGAATATGTTTTAATACATTTGCTTGTATCATCTCTGGAAGGTTTGCTTTTATTTTCAGATGTTTTATATAGACTCTCAGGAACTGTTATACATTGAAAACAACTTTTATTTTGGATAAAAAAAGTTTGACAATAACGTTCAGTCTAATTATGCTGCTGCAGTATGATACCACACTATGTATTTTGTTTTTTTCAAATCAGTATTTACCTTCTGTTATATTTGCATATGTACCTTTTGTGGTAAATGCTAATTGGAAATGTCAGAGTTCTCTTTCAATTTAATTAGCATAATTGCACATATAAAAGAGTGGAAATCTTTTTTAATTTAAATAATATATATTAAGACTGCCCAGAATATCATTGTTGTTGAAGTTTCCTAGGTAACCTTAAGCTATCGTCTGTCAACTTACAGAACAGCTTGACATCTGAAAATGCCTGTAAACTTACAACACGGAAGAAGGCCTGCCATCCAGCTTCTTGATTTATTTTTTTTTTTTTTCCAACAGAAATAGAGAATCTGTTTTTCAGACTTTTCTTCTTTGTTTCATGTTCCTGCCTTTCTGCTGTGTGTTTTTTTGGGTACTGAAAGACAGGTAAATGTGTTCCCTGATCCCCTACGCATTTACAGAAAGCATACCAGTCCCCCATGGCTGACGGCAGAGATGACACTAGATGAATGTAACTGCTGGGGAGATTTTTAGTTCTATCAAGTGGATCTGTGAGTGGAGTTTTCTCCCATTAAAAAAAAAAAAAAAAAAAAGGATTTAAAGAAAACAGTTTGTACTGGTATTTTCTGGCATGCATCTGAGTCAAGTGAAGAATGTGCAAGCATGCTTTTGAGCAGTGACATGTGAGGTACGCTGTGAAACTCAGCTATAGACAGATGTATGAGACAACCCTTTTACTTAGCAACATACATTCTGCAGACTCCTAAAAATCCCATGTTTTTTTGGGTAAACCATTTCTGTTCTGACACATTTCCTCGCACATGGCACTCAGAAAGAAATTCACAGGAATGTATAGGAGGAAGGGACTATTTGAAATACCATGGAACCTCATTTCCCATGTACTTCCCAACTAGAAATTTAACTTCACAATAAAAATAATAATAATGATGATAATCATAAAAAAGCTGAATTATCAGATGATTTCTGCAATATTTATGATATCTGCACAGGCAGTAGTATGGCTGCAAAATCCAGAAAGTAACTTTCTGAAAAATCTTTCAAAATTTTCCAAAGGAGCCTTTTTCATAGATTTTTTTAAACACCTTGTTCACAAAAAACACATATAATATCCACTGAAACCAAAGAGAATAAAATACTTATACATGTGAGGGCATTTATAAATGAACAACTATACAAGCACAGGGAAATGATGAAAATAACATAAGGGTTTAACAATGATAATAACCCAATGTTCTTTTTAGAAAAAAAAAAAAAAAAAAAGGAAATAAAAAAAGGAAATAAAAAAGTAAGGCACTATTGAAATTCAAGTTCTCAATTGAAGTTCTCAATTTTTGATATCAATTTCAAGAGTGGATTTTTTACTATGCGAAAAAATAATCATATGTTGTAATAAGCTTTCTACATAACATATTAAAAATAACTTTTATTTTTAAGGAAAGGTCAACTCTCTTTTGTAAAAACTTAATTTGAAAAAGCACACTTCTTGTTTGTTTTGTTTGTTTGTTTTCAGGTAAAAAGTCTCCCTCATTTAAGGAAAGAGAGAGAGAATGCCATGTGGCTTTAACAGTAGATCTGTAAGCATTTGACTAAACTAGGTCTGTTCTCTGGGCCATTAAGTACTGTTAGAAGGCCACAGAACACAACTCTTAAAATAATGAGTTTTAATGTTACTCAGAGATCACAGAATCATCTAGGTTGGGAGAGACCTCCAATATCACTGAGTCCAACCTCTGACTTAACACTAACATGTCATCCACTAAACCATATCACCAAACTCTACATCTAAACGTCTTTTAAAGACATCCAGGGATGGTGACTCAATCACTTCCCTGGGCAGCATATTCTAATACATGAGGCAAGACTCAGTTCATCTTTCCTTTGTTTCCCTATTTGCAAAAAATATATATGCTTTTATATATGTTCATGAAAGCTGATTTTATTTTATTCATGTTACTGTGTGAATTGTAGTAAAGAATGTATCTTTTTAGAAAGAATACTGCGTGGAAGAACTTTGCTAGATGGGTTGAATAACTTTTTTCTTCTTAAAGTAAATCAATTACTATCTTGAATGGAAGAAAATTTCTGAATGAATTTATTTCCATTCAAATTGCACACTAGAGCCTCATTGAAAAGACAGCCTATCCCTTAGTGTCAATGCTGAGATGGCTACTGAGCTTTGTGCAAGAAGGAATACTTTGAATACTAATTGATGGTCTATGCAACTGCTGTGGCATGGCTTTCTTTTCCTCAGCTTTTCTAACTGTGAGAAACACTCTAGCCAATAATTTAGGCTTAGGCAAGGATCTCAGTGAAGTAGTAATTTATTCTCAATTGCAATGGCGGGTGCCCCACAAGCAGGACAGCGCACCTACTAGTTCCAAAACACAGTTTATATACTCTTTGATGACAAGACCCTCCCCTGTTTTCCCACTGAGTGGGTAATCCAGGTTCACAATCTATTTGGTGTTTCACAGACAATGCATGGCCTTCAGTTGCCGGCCTGTTAAATTTCAAATTTCTTTTGACTTTTTTACTGCTTGTAGTGGTAGTGTTTCTTCACTTATCTGACTTGACTTGATACCCTGATTTTCACCTAATTTTTCTAAGGAGTCTGGTTGTCTACATTTTACAAGGTTGCCTGCTATGCTTTTTTATCACTGAAAGCATATCTCAATACCACATTCCTTACCTTTAAACAATGTAACTCTGCAAAAACATTTTTATTCCCCACATAACTTATCAGCACAAATGGAAGACATTTTGAACAGAACAGAAATTAATCACTGCTCAAAATTGTTTGAATTTTATTTTTTTGTTGCTTCACGGACACCTTAGCCAATATACAAAATATATTTGTATAAAAGTTCAAACTGCATAGTCTTCTTCCATTACATTATAATACAGGGAAATTCCTTTCAATGGAAATATATCTGAAGAGAAGTTGATTTACAGCTCCTTCATTTGTTGTTTTAGTTGTGAAGGGTAAAATGAATGGTTCCTACTGTTATGAAAATCTGGAAAAAAAGAAACGTAGCCTTAGGCTAAAGTTAGTTAGGAATCTTTAGGGCCTCATTTCATTTCAGCAAAATTACTTGGAGTTTTTCTGATGGGGCTGTTAGTATATTAACAAATCAACTTACCGTTGGTCTGTAAGTGGGACTTGGGTACACCGTATGACTTAGTCCTCCTTGTGCATCCATAACTACTTCATGGGCCACACAAGTCAATTCCAGACCCTTCTGGTGTGTTGGTTGCCAAGATCTGATTGCCCGTTTATGTAGCCAACTGAAACAGAGTTTACAGCCTTGGAAAAAAAAAAAGTTTAAGAATGGGAAAGGTGATATGGAAACTCTCTGAACACTCAGTGTGCTGCAGAACAGATTAAATATTGAGAACTTATTTCCTGGTTACAGTGTGTATCCCTCCCCCTCCCCCTCCCCCCCACCTTTCCACCTCAGTTACAAATTTCAGGCATGTTTTTTTCAGGCTACAATGTCTGGCTAAGCAGTTCACTCACCTTGTTCCCACATTCTGCTCATTATTAGTGATGCTGACTCCCTGCTCATGAGATTCAGAAATTATTTCTGTTCATGTATTAGCAACTTCATTTTTTTTTTTTTTTTTTTTTTTTTACTGAGCAGTTTTGGGAGTGTGGCCATGGGGGTCAACAAGCCCCATGGTTGGTGATAACATCAGACTCTTAACGATGAGGCCATCAGGAATGTAAAGAGCTTATAGGGAACAAAGAAGGGTGATTAAGTAGACGCCTTGCCGTCTCCGGTTGCTTGTTCTCCCTCCGTTAAGGCATGGACGTTGCTGGGGGTTTGCTGGTTGAAACTGTTATTTTTTTAAATTATTTTTTATTTTTATTTTTATGTTATATGATAATCATATTATTAGTGTGGTTTCAAGGGTTAACGAAACACAGGAAAAGATGGTCTCACATGGGTTGGTGTCAATCACGTTTTGTTGCTTTTGGGAAACTTGTGGAGGGCAGAGCATGCTGGTGGAAGCCACCCTTGCAATCTGGTCGAGATCCAGGAACCCACAGGGTCTGCGAAGGAATAAAAGTTTGCTAGTGGTGATTGAGGGAAACCGTGAGCCTTCATGCCCACGACCCCCAACAACCACCACCAAGAGACACTGCGCAGGCGCCAAAAGGAGGAGTTTGTGAAAATACTAATTATAATACTAAGTGGAGATAGGTCATACATATGTATAGGCGTACTCGGGTTTCTTATGAATATGTAAAAGTAATGTTTATATATTTAGAAAGTTGGACGGTTGTGTGTGCGTGTTGGTAGAGCATAGACTCCCCGTGCACTCAACGCTGTTTACTTGCCTTTTATAAATATTACTGAATTCAGATTGAGCTGTATCTTAATTTATAACACAGCCCAAGTTCCCCTGCTGCCTCCTTGGTGGAGGAGGCTGTCCCCCTGCAGCCCATGGGTCCCACATGGAGCACATCTCCACGCTGCAGCCCATGGAGGAGCCCCTAGTGGAGCAGGTGGATGTGGCCTGGAGGAGGCTGCGGCCCATGGAGAGCTCCCGCAGGAGCAGGCCCCAGGCCGGAGCTGCAGCCCGTGGAGAGGAGCCCACGCAGGAGCAGGGGGCCTAGGGGGAGCTGCCGCCTGTGGGGGATCCGTGCTGGAGCAGTTTGCTCCTGGGGGATGGACCCCATGGTATGGAGCCATGTGGGAGCAGTTCTTGAAGATTTGCTGCCTGTGGGTAGCCCCCACAGGATCAGTGTGGGAATTATGGCACGCTATGGGAGGGATATGAAGTTGGAGCGGGGCAGAGAGTGACTGTGAAGGATCATTAGAAACACAGTGTTGTGGACAGACCACAGCCCCCATTCTCCATTCATCTGTGCCACCTGGGGGGAAGAAGTAGATGAGGGTGGATGGGGAAAAGATATTTTTAGTTTGTTTTCTTTGTTTCTTACTTCTCTAATTTGTATTAATAATAGGCAATAAATACATTTATCTAATCTCCCTGTACTGCATCTATTTTGCCTGTCACGATAATTAGTGATCCCCCTGTCCTTATCTCAACCCTTGAGCCCTCTTTATTGTATTTTCTCCCCCTTTCCTTTTTTTTTTTTTTGGGGGGGGGGGGGGGAGTAAGAGAGATTTGTCATGGAGCTCAGCTGTCTGACTGGGTAAAACCACCAAAAAGTATGAACAGGAATTGTATAAAATGACACAAGTTGAAAGCATAAATAGGGGTGTGGAGCTCCAGTATGCTCTCTGGCATTTCTGATTACTTAGATCTAAGAGGAATGTTGGATCTCTTAAAGGAGTGATGAGGAGCTGGACCTCACCAGCCAACAGAGAAAGACTGATCAGAGACTTAGTGCATCCAAGCATATAATAAAATGCCATGTAATGGCTGCTTTCATCCAGAGCTTCCAGCTCAGGCTGTTGCTTTCAAGCCATACAGGATGTTTAAATTGTTTCTAGAGCATTTATCCTCTCAGTGTTTCTGTAAGCACTTCCAGCAGCCTTCTCACTGCTTGTGAAGCAGTGCTTGTGCTCCTGAGCTAAAGTTCACCTCTGTTCCTCATATGGAAGGAAGCTATATGCATATCATTTGCAATTATAACCACTGAAAACCAATATCATGATTTTTACTGCAATAATTTTCTTTGTAGATGTTCACACAATGCTGTATTTTTTGCTTTTGATTAAAAGAGTGGTGATAACTCACCAGTGTTTCTGGTTATTGCAGTGCGGTGCTTACACAGAGCCAAGGACTTTTCAGCTTCTCATGCTGCCATGCCAGCAAGGAGGCTGGGGATGCACCAGGAGCTGGGAGGTGACAGAACCATGACAGCTGACCCAGACTGACCAAAGGGATGTCTCATACCATAGGATGTCATGCTCAGCAATAAAAGCTTGGGTAAAGAAGAAGGAAAGGGAGAGATGTTCAGAGTGATGGTGTTTGTCTTCCAAGAAACCATTATGTGTGATGAGCCTTGCTTTCCTAGAGGTGGCTGAACACTTACCTGCTGATGGGAGGTAACAAATTAATTATTTGTCTCGCTTTGCTTGCAGGTGCAGTTTTTGTTTTATCTAGTAAACTGTCTAATCAAAACACATGAATTCTTGCACCAGTTTACCAGAGATTAGGCCCAGTCAGCATGGGTTTATGAAGGGCAGGTCCTGCTTGACGAACCTGATCTCCTTCTATGGCAAAGTGACGTGCTGGGTGGATGAGGGAAAGGCTGTGGATGTGGTCTACCTTGACTTCAGCAAGGCTTTTGACACCGTTTCCCACGGCATTCTCCTCAAGAAACTGGCTGCTCTTGGCTTGGACTGGCGCACGCTTCGTTGGGATAGAAACTGGCTGGCTGGCCGGGCCCAAAGAGTCGTGGTAAATGGAGTCAAATCCAGTTGGAGGCCGGTCACTAGTGGCGTTCCCCAGGGCTCGGTGCTGGGGCCGGTCCTCTTTAACATCTTAATCGATGATCTGGATGAGGGGATCGAGTGCACCCTCAGTAAGTTTGCAGACGACACCAAGTTAGGTGCGTTTGTCGACCTGCTCGAGGGTAGGAAGGCTCTGCAGGAGGATCTGGATAGGCTGCACCGATGGGCTGAGGTCAACTGCATGAAGTTCAACAAGGCCAAGTGCCGGGTCCTCCACCTGGGGCGCAATAACCCCAAGCAGAGCTACAGGCTGGGAGATGTGTGGTTAGAAAGCTGCCAGGCAGAGAAGGACCTGGGAGTATTGGTTGATAGTCGGCTGAATATGAGCCAGCAGTGTGCTCAGGTGGCCAAGAAGGCCAACAGCATCCTGGCCTGTATAAGAAAAAGAGTGACCAGCAGGGCTAGGGAGGTGATCGTCCCCCTGTACTCGGCTCTGGTGAGGCTGCACCTCGAAAAGGAGGCTCAGGGGTGACCTTATCGCTCTCTACAGGTACCTCAAAGGAGGCTGTAGCGAGGTGGCGGTTGGTCTGTTCTCCCACGTGCCTGGTGACAGGACGAGGGGGAATGGGCTTAAGTTGCGCCAGGGGAATTTTAGGTTGGATCTTAGGAAGAACTTCTTTACCGAAAGGGTTGTTAGACATTGGAACGGGCTGCCCAGGGAAGTGGTGGAGTCCCCATCCCTGGAGGTCTTTAAAAGACGTTTAGATGTAGAGCTTAGGGATATGGTTTAGTGGGGACTGTTAGTGTTAG
>CM021766.1:11633748-11684532 GCA_011076525.1 Nettapus auritus | reverse complement strand
TATTCTATTCTATTCTATTCTATTCTATTCTATTCTATTCTATTCTAAATTTCTATTTAAATCTGTTTTGTAGTTTGCATTTTTTCTTTCTTGTTTACTATAAATCTAACCATCACCTTCTTATAATTCTACAGATGCAAGAGCTGCTATTTTGTCATTGCTGACTTTAAAACTTTAGTGGCTTTGACTCTGCTTCAAAATCCTTCTTTAAAGTGAATGTTTCCCAGGGGAAAAAGAAAAAGATCACAGTCTCTCAGTCTTAACCAAAATAGGAAGTGATATCTTCTGAAACAGAAGCTATGTTGCCCTCTTTTCTCAGTACATGCTTTTGTACTACAACATGAGCACTGACTGCTAAATGGAGTTAGAATAAGACTTTGCATCTTATAGTTCTGAACTTTGAATATCATCAACACCCAAAAGCTATCAGAAGTTAGGCTGGGAGAAATACATCTGTAGTTATTTGCATTTTGAGGGCATGGTCTTAGTGTCTCAATTTCATTAGGAGGCACAAAAACATCATGTAAATGAGAAACAGGGCAAATTTTCAACAATTTGCCAGTTATCCTAGTGAAAAGAAATGAAAGGGAAGGGAAGGGAAGGGAAGGGAAGGGAAGGGAAGGGAAGGGAAGGGAAAGGAAGGGAAAGGAAGGGAAAGGAAGGGAAAGGAAGGGAAAGGAAGGAAAGGAGAAAGAAAAGATCCTCTTTTTTTGTTTCTAATATCTAATTCAGTTAAACCAATATAAACTAGCAGATCTGTAGGAGAGAGAGACCAGTTTTAGAGTAGTCTGGAAGATGAACTAGGCACCAGTCAGCCTAAAGAAGCACATCAGCTGCAATAAGACAGCAGGACTTGTGACAACTGTGGAAGACTGAATATCATCAGCTTCCCCTCATTTATTTTACTGCTAGGTTTGCAACATTTGCATTAAAGTGGCATACATGAAAATATAAACAGTCTGCTTCTCATGTGTCCTGTATTTCTCCATGACATTATTAGCGAAAAATTAAGACATAGAGTGCCTCAGTAAGAGGTAAGCTGCCACCCACATTTTCTATGAAGAGAAAAATGTCTTTTTTTGCCGTTTATAATTATGAATATTCTTACTGTACGTTGAGAAGCATAGTTGGCTTACAAAAACAGAGAATGGAAATGACATTATGGCACTTTTATTTAAGTTTTTAAGTAGTAATTATCCTAATATTTCTAATAAGAACACACATCTCATCATCCTTTCTCTGTTCCTTAGGACCATATGCTGGTCCTTTTGACCTTTATTTTCTCTCATGTAGGTTTTCTTGCTATGTTCACAAATCTATTACCAATATGCAGCTGATATGTAGAGACACTTTAGAAAATAGTGCTTCCTATTGAAATATCCTGGTTTGTCTTGTCCCCATTATTTTTGTATGTAGATCACAATTTTTTATTTTTATTTTTTGCATTAGGTAATTAACTTCTGTTGAGTGACTGGAATTGACTGAAACTTTGCTTATAGCACCAAGTTTGAATGTTGTCCAGGAGTACTTGGTACCATGCAGCCATATATATTCAATCACTAGAGAGCAAATCCTTTTTTCTTAGCAATAAGAAAAGCAAACACTAGTTGTAAAGACTGCTGTAATGAACACATCAAGAGGAATTTTTATTGCCTGGTCTAACAAAAGCAGAACTGGATTTTCAACTGTCTTACAATTTGCACTGTTGTATATGTTGTGCAATAAGTGATTGAATCGCACCTTTCTTCTGCTGAAAAACATCACAGGGCAGTGTTTCACAACACAGTATCTTCTGTTATGTTAATGACAACTGAAGCACAATGGAGACAACAAATCCCACTTGTGTGGCACCACCTCAAAATCCTGGTGAAGCAGCTGGTCTGCCCAGCATTCTGTGTGAGGAATTCAGGTAGGAAAGATCAATTTTCACTAACTGGGAATTTGAAAAGTCAGTAAGGGGAATATGATGCATAGTGTACATTTTTGGTGTTCTCATATTCTTTTGTAATACTCACCCTAGTTTACTATATATTTGTACAGCAGTATGCAATCCATGTGTCAGTAACATTTAAGATCATATACCTTTAATCTTTATCTTCAGCTATTCCTCATTTTTATAATTGCATTTGGGTAATAAGTTTGCACATTTTATGGAATACAACTTCTAGTAAGGAGATAAGGATGTTCATTTTAATTGAAAATGGGTAGTAGTGTTCTGATTTTATCCTTAAAAACACCAACTTCTACTTTGCCCTATAGAGCTAAAATATGCATCTCCCCTACCTATACTTATTGCTAATTCTTAAGATGTCCTCAGACAAATACTGCTGTTGTAGAAGACCATTTCCTGCAATCAATCACAACACCTTTCGTGAACCTGCTTTGTCATTTATTAAGTACCAAACCAATGGTCCAGAGCAGGTAAATGGCTGTTTCTGAGGCCAGTACAGATAATTCAAAGCAAGATAATAAATTAGCATTATGTCTTCTGATTATGTACTTTATAACTAAGTGAAAACCAGTGCACTCAAAAATAAAGTTAATATAAATAATGCAGAGGCTAAAGGGGAAAAACTCAGGTTAATATGCTTTAACCACCACAGTTGTGACTGTCAAGTTACATCCTTTCTTTAAGGAGGTTTCTCTAAAGGATTTTGGTCACCTTCTGTCTTTTGTCTTTCAAATATATTGCCACTGACAGAGCTTTCACAGAGATTAAAAGAAAAGACTGGGTGGCATTTCTGAAAAGTATTTAATTAGTTGTACATTAGTGAGCTTTCTGGAGCTGTTCTGCTCTTTATAAGCATTCAATATAAGTCATAAGTATCAGCTTATTTTGTTGTAGGTTCATCAAATGGCTATAAGTACCACACTTCTGTATTTGTTTTAACTGGAATTCTGTCATATATTGTGGTGACACATCGCGAGGTTTGATTTGGCAGTGTTTAAATAGACACCCACAGACAGTTCAGGTCAGAAACACTCACCATTCAAAGGCCACTGCCTTGTTGTGTATTTAAATTAGCCTGAATACCTACACAGGAACACTACAGTTGTGGTAAGCTCTTATCTGCCCTCCTCTCCCACGCTGAAACATCTGAGAGAAAAGACATAATGAATACACTGGGATAGTGTTGTACACTGCCCATGGTAGTTGTATACAATTCAGTTGTTTTTCTTTGTTTTTTAATATTTTCTAATGTGTGACCCAGCTGAACAATATGATTTTGGGTTCACTGAAATAGATGCAAAGTTTGTGTAACTTTCAGCGGACCTGCTTGAATGTTTTATATCATTCTCCCAAAGAACAGAGTCATATAATCCCTGGGAATTTTTGGTGATCCTTTCAGGTAGTATAAGTAGCTTGTTTCAAGGGAGATGTGCACAATAACCTTGGTATGAAATTTCTACTTTATATTTTCATGTCAAGCTCAAATCTAAGACCAGTTTTTCAAAAAATATAATATTAATTTGATATAGAACCTTTTGAGTGAATTGGTCAATTTATGGATCAAAATCAAAACAATATGTTATGAAGGCTGAAGACTTAGACTACATTCTGCTTTGGGATGTTGAAAGATGAAGTGAAATTCATGTAACATAAATCTGTGAAAGCTCAGGACGAGAAAAAAAGATTTTGTAACCAAAAAATTATCTCCTCTTTGATATATGACTTTATTCTCTTGTTTTTTTTTTTTTTAATAAGTGAGAATCTTCCAAGCTGTCCATAAAATGAGCGCAGGATGGCACATTTAATGACAAAGCAGTGAAATCCATTGAATAGGAACATATTTGCTTGGCAATACGATAGACACATACCATCGTGTGGCTGGCATCCTCCTACCACTACTATAAAAGTTTTGTTGTTGTGCTAATAGATCAGGATTTTACAATGGTTCCTTAATGACCAGTAATATTTTCAAAGAATATTTATAAAGGCAATTGTTTAATATGTCCATAATTAGAAGTTGACACACACACAAACAAAATAAAATCTTCCCTTTGTCAGTTTTTAGTGGGTCACATCACAAAGTCATTAATAGAATAAGGCTGGGAGAATAATCTAAGCCATCTAACTTCCCTCTAGCAAGATCCTCAGCTTTCTCAAAACAATTGCTGACAGACATTTCTCTAACCTGTACTCAAAGATTACCTTGAGCAGTGTACCCACACAATGAATCCTAACACTCATCTGTCCTTACAGCTAGAAATTATTTCCTAATGTCTAATCTAAATCTAATTTCTCTTCTACTTTACTCATACACTTGAGAGCTCTCATTTGCTATTTCTCAGAATGCCGCAACCCCAAACCATTTTAGGTCACCTGCAATATATGCCATAAGTCTTGTCAGTAGGACACTGAGTGAAGGATTACTGTTCTTTGTGTATCAAAATGAAAATGCAAAGCTTGACATTTATGTCTGTTTCTGCTGTTTATCAGCTGTTTCTGCATAGCTTCTAGCACTGTTTCCCAGTCATGGTTATCAGTCCAAAATGTGAGTATGAGTACATTGAGGCCCTGTATGCCTCTGTGCAATCACATATCTCAGAAGACCAGGACTTTATTATTTCTGACATAGAGAATACTATTTAGAAAAAGACATAGCAAGTATATGATACAGAAACCTGCAGTCTTGCTCTTGCTTACACCAGTGTGATGCTGTTTCTAGATTTGTTTCTATAACTTCTACCTGTGGCTCATCTGTTATGTTTGTTGTTGTTATTGTTTTTGTTTGTTTGTTTGTTTGTATGTTTTCTTGATAATTTCCTCTGAAGCTAGCTGGGGCAGTAAGTGTCCCTCCCGTGTTACATATTATTATCAGGAGAAAGCTATCTTTGATTAGGTTTCATTGGCACAGTTTTAATATACATAACAGCAATTATATTTGGAAGATTATGTTCTTTACCAAGTTTTCATGTGCTTACAATAATTAAAATGTGTGGTGTTTATTTTATTTTGCATATCACTACAAGAAAGACTGTAGTTAGACAATTTGACATTTCAAAGTGGTAAAGAATGAATGATTTTCATCTCATATTTTGGCTTGTGTGTTGGTAAGAATTACAGTTGCCACAGACATATTATTGCTATGTCTACCACCACCTAATCTGCAACTTTCAAACACTGCCATTCAAACATTATCAGACATTACAGAGTGATCAGTTTAGACAACTCGTAGATCCCAAGAAGATGCCTCTCTGAATCTTGTGATCTACAATAACTGCAGGAAAAGGAGGAGAGAGAGGCTGACAGAGTCAAACATAATATTCAGATTAAGTTTTATTTGTTCATTTAAGACATTATCATTTTAATAATCAATAATACTTTAAAAATATTAAAAACTTTCAAAAATAAAAATAAACCTTTTTTTTTTTTTTTTTTTTTTTTTTTTGTCTTTATGTACAAAATGCTGAAAGGAAAAAAAAAAAAAAAAGTTTTATTACCATCTACAAGCTTATCTATAAGCTTCCTCACAAAGCCCATGTCATAAGTATTCCTGTCATGAGGAAGAAATTCTGTGTGATGCAAAGCATAGGCAAATGGAAAATATCTTGAGAGACTTACTTGTGCTTCAACACCATCGTGTTCCAGCAAGCATACTTATGATATCAAAAACATGCTTGTGCCTCCAGAAGTACCCTGGCTCTCATCAAGTATCTCATTACCACAATTAAGGAGGCTTTGCATTTCAGTAGTTAGAGTAATTCCAGGAGTTAACTTCATTTGTCAGTCTGTTTTAGTAAATTTGTGTTTTATGTACATGTAAAATAATTTTCAGGTTGTAAATCTCTACTCATAGCAGCTAAGTAGCCTATAAACACAGGTTCAAAGATGAGACTCTAATAACTGAGTCTAATTTGTCTTAAATCCCTGAAGTCCTGCCGTACATGTCAGATGCCCGGTAGGTGATTCACAGCTTGCTGACTAAAATGAAAAAGAACCCCTGGGTTAGTGGAGCTAATAAATAACATTGCAGATTTCTGCCATTAAATACTGCTGAAGCTCTATAAGATAAGAATGACAGAATCAGCTTTTTTATTCTTTAATACTGATGCAAAGTGCTAGCGATTTAACACTGACACCTCTCACACAAGAAGACACCTTTCATTCCTGAAGAGCCTCGTGGTTGATTGATCTGATTTACCACAGATCAGTCGCTAACCAGCCCTGGGCAGAATGACACCACTGCTTTAAGAATGAAAAGGACTTCAGATCATAAAGAGCATATATATGTTTTTCAATATGAAACTATGTGAAGAGGGGGGAACTTGCTAAATAATACATTGGAATGATGGGCTAATTACTCAGTTATTTAAAATAAAATAAAATAAAAGGTTTGATAAGGTTGTTGGAGAATAGAAAATGAGAAAATAGATGCCTCTTAGGGTGAACTCTAGGTACAGTAAACTATGATGAGAAATCAGAAAGGGACCAGTAACAACATTAGCAAAATACCTTCTCCAGCCATTGTGCACAGCTATTTCTTATTGTAAAAAATAAATGCACACTTTGCTAAGAGTAAATGCAAGCCATTTTTATTTAGTTCATTTTACAAGACAAAGAATGCCAATTACATCTCTAAATCTGATGCAAATAAATTAGCAAAAAAAAAAATAAATATTTGTCAGATTTTGTAAATGTATCTCCTTCATAATTTTCGCAAATATGTAAAGAAACCTGATGACACTTGACTTCCTCATTGCATAGAAGAAATTCACACCAAATCTTTTAAGAAAGACTTTATCTTCTCATTAATGTTGGTGCTTCTGAACATTTTCATACAGAGTCAGATAAGAACTGTCCTAATTGCTGTATCAAGATATTTATAGGACCAGATTTTAGACTGCAGTCTCAGAATTCATTTCAATTGCTATAATTTATTGTCTTTTTATAGAAGCACGTCTATTTATTCAAACATTCTGTTAATCTCTTCTTTTTCTGAGACTCAGAATAGTAGCTGCCTCCATCTTACCTCCAACGATGATAGTTCTTGTAACTTTTAGAGTAATATAAGATACTGTACTTTACAGGGAAAACTTTTCTAGTTGTAGAAAACAACATTTGTCCAGTGGATATACTTCCTTCAAAGGAATTCAGGAAATTATAGCTGTACACCCCTACAAAGTCTCTTCCCAATACATAACAAAACAAAAACCCAGATGTCTTTTTGCATGATAGTACAATTTGCCACTATCAGACCCCTGAGGCATAAATTGAGTTTATATCCTTAGCATCTTAGGCCACAGACAGTCATTAAGAACCATTTAGGATATAAAAATAATACATTGGTGAAACAAAAACTCTTTCATGACAAAAAAATCTTTGATGGTGAAATTAATAGCAAAGAGCTCATGTCTTTTTGTAAAGAGGAGAATTATTCTCCAAAATCTTGAGAGCATCCCCTCCCATTTGGCATAGAGATGGAAGCTCTGTTGTGTTCATTGCTATAATCATATTATTTATAGACTTTCTGTTTATAGATGAGGCAGCTGTGTGTGTAGTTGGCTATTACAGCTGAAAGTAAAAGGTACTGGACACATTGCTGGTCAATACAGCTGTCAGGGTTGGATATATGACTGAACCACATGAACCCACGAGCTTACCTGAATTTGATAAATGAAAAGCTGAAGAATGGAGAATTCAACAAGGCCAGGAGAACAATACATACCTTTCAAATGCTACTACAGGTAGGTCTCTCAGAATGTGACTGACACATTATGACTGTCTTGCACCTTCCCGCTTGGTTTCTCTCCATAAAGCTTCCTACCTGTTTCCACACTGTGCACATTTTCCAACTGCCCCCTGTGGGCTTTCATTCCTTTCCTTGCTCCAGGTGTTGCTAACCAGGTCCTTCAACTTTATTCTTCACAGCACAGCAGGCTCTCTGTCTTGATTTCTTACCATGTTAAAGTCCCAGTCTCATCTAAGCAGTCCTGACACACTGAAGGCTGATCCTCCTTGAGAAGCACATTCCTACCGTGATGCATATTTGACTTCTGTTCAGCTGCTTCTGCTCTTCTTTGCTCATTTCAAGAGCCAACAAAGAGCTTGGTGAGACATTTGGGGCTGATTTACATATACAAATACTCCAAGCGTAGGTACATAACAGCATATATGGGTCCTGGATGAGGTTGGGGATAAACAGGTCCTGTGAAGGCATCTGCCTCTGGAACAATTTCTAGTCAACTGGAAAGCCAATCTGAGTATCTTACTTTCCAAAAAACTGCAGTTGTTGCTAGGCACGGGGAATTGGCCTGCTGTAGTGCATATTACTACCGTCACCCCTTACTGGACTTTACAGACCTACAGCTTGTGCTATGTTGAATCAGTATTTTTCTTGTGAACAAATGCATTAAATCTTCAGCTATTTTAACAGTAAACTTAAGTTACTAAGACTAGTTCTAGTATCTTGTACTACCAAAGATTTCATAAGGTAATTCACTGGATCAGAAAATCAGCTGGAAAAATAAACAGTTTTACTCTACAATACTACTCTCAAGGGACATAGATCAAAAGCAAATATTTTGATCAAATGTGATACCCTCCAGCAAAGCTTTAAGAATACCATTTAACTAAGGAATACTTTCTTGTGATGTACTGAAGTTATATTCTGCTTTCAGGCAGGGCTTAATCTATTGCTGGAGATTCTGAGACATTTTTTAGGTTCTACAGAAGAAATCTCACTCAAAACAACTTTTAAGTAAATATGAAATAGTTCCATTCTAATCACTGTTGGAAATGTAACAGTAGCAACAAGCACAAATCATTTCTTCTTTCCCTGTAGTAAATATGAGGAAAAGTTATGCTAACTATGTGTTTAGAAACTTCTAAATGATCAGGGGGTAAGTATGTGTGAAATACATATTGCTGTGATCAAGAAAAACTACAAAAGACACACGTGGCTGTGAATTTCTTAATACACATTAAGCTGTAAAGATTACCTAAATACCATTGAAAATACAGACATTGGTGGTATGCCACAGGTTTCAGTACCAGCTTTCATCCTATGTAAGGAGTTCAGAGGAGCTGAGAAGGAACAGGGGGAAGTGGATTTGACATGTTTTGAAGATGGCATGAGCAGAAATGCATGATGTTGTTTCTTCTGGAGAAGGTCTATGTTTCCTGGGCAGAAAGCCACCCTGGGTTCCTGCACACAGCCGTACTGCCAGACAGACTTGAAAGACCCCTGTTTTACTCTTAATCTACATTAATTCCAACTTTCCAAAGGTCTCCTCTATCCAACAAGAGAGCTGAACAATTTCCTTTGCTGCTTCTTTTCTGCATGGTTGCCTGGATACTCAGTCTCCTTGAGAATCTTGCTGATTAAAGCGTGGTTGCAATCCGGTGATTTGAAGACCCTGTTCTGTCACCTAGACAGAAATACTCAGTAAACAAAATAAGATAAAATAAAATAAAATATTTTTTTTTATGTGCCTTCTTTAGCAGAGTTATGTAGAGACAGTTGCCTAGAAGAAAACACATAGATTTACAGATTCTTCCCTTATATTGATAAATATACTAACTGGGCAATAAGTGTAGTGATTTTAACTCACCATTTGTATTACTGTGCAAAGCAGCACATAATATTCTTATTATATGTCTAGGTCTTGTTTAAAAGCTGCTTCTAGAATTAGGCACAAACTTTTCCCAGAGTGAGAACATCACATGCCAATATGTACATTGCAACCCTGTTTTCTCAAGATTGTCACAAGTTCCACTTTTGATATTATGCTGGAAAAAAAACTGTGATAAACACAATAAATCATAGCATTATATGATTTGGAAGAAACAACGTTATGTTTCTTCCTTTCCAGATCATATAGTTTAGAAAGGGAAAAACTTCCTTCTTGCTGGTCTGTGTCTGCTGCCAGCTTTGCTCTTTTTGAGAATTACAGCATGTTTATCAGTAATATGGTAAGAATTAGAATCTAATAAACCAATAGACAGCATGCAAGGTTATTGTAAGCCTGCAGGAACTTGCCATCAGAGAAAAAATAAATAAATCAAGTTCCCACGGAAGTAAGAGAAAACATGATAATTACATGATTTTAAAATTGTCAGGAAGTAGGTTTCCACAAAATATAAAATTCTCCTCCTTTGCCTGTGGAATAGAAAAAAAAAAGTATTTACAAAAATAAATTCCAATCAATCTCTGAAGGTGAGACACTTTGCTGAAAAATGGATTCTATGATACAGTTCTCACGTTTAATGAAATTGAAAATTTTATCTCACATCTCATAAATCTTTCCTGATAAAAATATAGATAAAATATCTGAATTGTTAAGAAAATATAGGGTCTCCAGAAACTGAAAGGAAAATACACTTAATAAGTATTTCTAGTCATTTATTTACAGTTTGGTATGAAGAACCTAAAATTTCATAACCTGGCTTGGCATCTAAATAGTTCTTTAGTTGTTTTTGTTTTATGCAAAATAATAAGAACATTAATTGCACTCACACAAACGGCTAATTTTTTCCAAGTCTTTACTTATATATCCCTTGTTTTTTTTTCAATTAACTCAATTTTTGAAAGCCTTCAATTTTTCTCCAGCACTTATTCAGTCATTTCTGCATTACAGAGAGGCAAATAAAATATCCTTCCAATTTCAGTTCATTTTAAAGCTTCTTTTTTGCTCCCATATAACTCAGAAATAATTGAATTGTTACAAATCAGAGCACATAAGGATGTTATCTTTTTATTCTTATCCAGCATACTTAATGTATGTATATGATTTTAACATGTTATTGAATAAAGATAGGCTTGAGGACAAAGGAAAATAACTTGTTCAACTAACAAACTGAAGTTTTTGCTGAACTGAAGTTTGTTTAACTAAAGATTTTGTTAAATTTCTTTTCAAGGAACAATATAGTATAACTGCAGTTACTATTTGCATTAAGAAATTCAGTATCAGATTCAGTTTCTCACTTATTTCTAGTACTATAGCTTTATATATATATATATATATATATAGCTATGATCTTTCCCCTAAAATAAAATAATTACATGTGAGAAATTGAGCTGAATGTCTAGCCTTGCTTCCAACACAATAAACATATGAACTGCAGATAAGCAAGAGTTGTCTTCCCATTGAAAATGGTGCAAAGTGGATTACTTTCTCTTTCAGAAGGAGACATAGATTTTGCAGTTTTCCTATCACCATCCCTTTTATCCCAAAGTAAGGGTCACTAATTCTCCTCCCTAGGCAGAACAACAAGTAATGGAAATGAATAATGTGATAATTAGTCAAGACAGCAAAATGATAGAGGTCACTTGCTTTCTGGTTTCTTTGTTTGTCTTCAGATAACATGTAATAATCTCTTTTTTCAATGTTATACACAATTACATGTTTACTTCTGTTACTGATGAGATAGAAACTGAAAGTCAGACACTTAAGCTTTATGCCATCTGGTATAAACACATATGCATCTTTTCTTTAGATACTGAAGCAAGTAGTAGTGACAGAGAGGAAAATATTGGGAAAATATATGTTGCCATTTAGATGAGAAGACAGAGCTCATCTTTTTTTTATTTTTATTTTATTTTTTATTTTTATTTTTATTCTAATTAACTGTGTTTGTGATATTAATCTTAGAAGGTGTTAAACAAGAAAATTACACAGCCCTTAAATGAAAGTGAAAGAAAAAAATAATAAAAAAAATCAGCAACAATATATTGTAATTTAACAAAATCTCCTATATGCATGGAATACTTCTTTCCATTAATAGAACTTTTGGAGTTTTTAACGCAAGTTGCCAGATTTCACAACCCAGGATACAAAAAAGAGGTGGCATGTGTAGGAAATGAATAGTATAATGAAGTGAGAAAACAATCTCATCCTTATGGCATTGAGTGATTGGTTTTAGTCAGTCTTCAGAAAACTAAATATAGAAAGGTTCAGAGGATTAAATCTGCAGTAACTGAGGGTGTCTAAAGAGGTTATGAAATGAACATAAAGTTTAATTAATTCGATAGATGAGGAACTGCTTAATAGCATAATTACTTGAATTTATTGGAGATATTTCATAATGTGTGAGAGATGAACACTTTAACTCTGGAGTTATTGAACTGTATAGTTCACTCCTTTCTACAGAATAAATTATTAATTTAATTATAAATAATTATTATACTCTTTATTATATTTATTCTGTGATTTTTTTAATATGTGTGCTCTGGTGTACATCTTTCAAACAGACTAAACCTTCTCATGTTATGGAAAAAGTTATGTGGTATTTACTTTCTAGAAATGCATATAACACCTGAGCAATGCTGAGTGTGAGGACATTACTGCAGTTCTAACTTGTGGTGAAGAATCCCTCTACACTTACACAAAAATGAGAACAGATTTATGATATACTGCGTCTTTTCCTGTGAGGTAATGCAATTTAATTGTCATAGAAAACTAAACCAAAAGTGCTGTCTTAGCTCAACAGAAAAATACATGGCACAACTGGGTTCCCATGACCTATGTTTTACTGTAAATACAGCAATATACATGTAGCTATAAAACTCAAGCGCCACCCGGTTTCTGTTTGCTTTTAAATACAGAAAACACTAAGCATCATAAGCTCACATTGCTCCTTAAGGTATGATACACTAATTTTTCTTCCTCTTAAATATGTCAGATTTTCAAAGTTACCATTGCTACTTCATTTCTGCTTGTATCCCCGTTTCAGTAGTATCTGAAAGCCCCTTGTTCAGATCAGGTTCCCTCCTTCTTGCTGAGGTTGTAAAAAGAAAAAAAATATGTATTTCTTTTTTTTTTTTTTCCTTTTTTTTTTTTTTTTCTTTTTTTTTTTTTTTTTCCCTTTTTTTTTTCCTGGAAGATCTATCATGATCAATAAATTAATAATAAATTAATCATGCTATCTGGAGGAAGTTTGTGATTGGACAGGATTTTCTGAGCGTAAAGCCCATTTTAGATGTCTGTTCTGGCGATTCTTGCACTTAATATACCAGAGATTTTTGTTACAGTTACTCTTCCTCAACTTAGATGCAGAGAATACTTTGGGATCTTTAAAGTTTTGGAGTTGGTCACTGTGTGATTAGAAGTATGTTGAATTAAGCAACATTCTGAAGGATCAAGGGGCTAAAAGAAACAAAAATACCTAGTGATGTGATCAGTAGTATTTTATTCTTATTTTTTCAGCTGTATGAATCAACATGTCTGTCCCCAAACTTTGAGAAAGTTTTGTGGGCATTGCCAATTTACATGGTTTTTTGTCAGAAAGAGATTAAAAAAAAAAATAATAATAATAAAAAAGGACATTTATTTACTATCACTTTCAAAGCACCTATGTGCCTAGTACACTTAAAAATGGACTAAAGTCCCTAGGTTACTTTGAAGAAATATGTACTTTCCATTGAATAGGTGGTGACACACATTAACACAGAGGTGCCTAAACTGAGCAGTAATCTACATGTATCCTCACAAATTATTTTACATAACACCAAGGATGGTTTTGCCTTCCTTTAGTCAGAGATGTTGTCCCTTTGATAAAGAATGTAGCTCTGTCCACAGATCTAAATGCCCATCAAAGAGTTTCAATCTTTTTGGAATGAGACCGTCTCTTTGTACTTTATGGATTGCAAGCTCAAAAGATGGATAAATTTTATTGATGATGTCAGTATTAATTCAAAGTATTATTATGATGAAATCAGCATAGATTTGTATATCCAACAGTGCTTTGACCTTTCTGTTGCATCTTGTGTCTGATGTTCAGAAATCTTGTATATTAGGAAGCAGATGGTCAATGGATTTTTATCATAGTAAATGAAGAGATAAGGTGGCAATGGCACAGAATAAAACTATTCAGACACCTATGGTATTAACTTAAAATAAGACACTTATGTAATTCTTCATTTCTGCATTTATTCTAATGCATTAAAATAAATAAAAATAAATAAAAATAAAATGCATACTGACAATTGATGATGTTCTTGTCAGATATACATTTTAACATACCATGAATTGACCTACCAATGTGGATATTCTGCTGTTATTAGTGAGCTTTGAATCAGATCTTGCAAACTTCATATCTCAGACTTCGTGTATCATGGCAACTTGAATGGAAGTCGATATGTGCCTTGGCAGCCAGGAGGGACAGTTGCATCCTGTAGTGCATCAAGCACAGCATTACTAGTCAGTTGCAGAATGGGATTGCTGCTGTAGCCTCCCCTCAAGTACTGTGTACAGTTTTAGGCCCCACAATATAGGAAAGACATTAAACTATTAGACAGAGTCCAAAGGAGGGCTAAAGGGAAAGATGTATGTGAAGCCGCTGCGATCCCTTGGTTTGTTCAGCCAGAGGAGGCTGAAGGGAGTCCTCATGGTAGCCTGCAGCTCCCTCACAAGGGGAGTGGAGGGGCAGGTGCTGAGCTCTGCTTTCTAGAGACAGACAGGACCCAAGGAAATAGCATGGAGCTGGGACAGAGGAGGGTCAGGCTAGGTGTTAGGGAAAGGTAGCCGGGCACTGGAACAAGCTACCCAGGGAAGTGGTCACTGTACTGAGCTTGCTGGAGTTCAAGAAGTAGTTTGACAACACTCAGGCATATGGCCTGATTTTTGGATAGTCCTGCGTGGAGCCAAGAGGTGGAATCAATGATCCTTGTGGGTTCTTCCAACTCAGCATATTCTATGATTCTGTGATTCTGCATCTGAAAAACTACAATTTATTTAAGGTAACAATGAGAAGAAGCTGAACAATCCAAATATAGAACTATGATTTAACAGTATTTTAAATTAAAAATAATAATAATAATAATAATAAATTGTATGTGATTTGTGGATCATATTTTTCAGCCACTTTAAGGTCCTTTTCTCCCTTATTACAAAGGAGCCATAATTCAGATGCAAATGCTCAGTGGAGAGCTCATTTTCATCAAGGGGGCATGAATCATACTTCACCTGCTCCTTGCTCACAGAAGTTCAGGGAGAAAAACAAAAGAAATAATTTATCCTTCAGTGGTACCAGATCCACTGAGACTCAAAAATACATGATGTAGGATTTTAGAACTTTAGAACTCTTTCTCTCTCTCTCTCTCTATGTATATATTACCTAGATCATTACCAACTGTTAAACACATAAATAGATTTATTCTTACAGAAACAGAAAGATTAACATATTCATTGATATAGAATATGACAGCAAAAATCTGTTAGATAATTCATATAACCTGTATTGATAATTCTTCCAGGAGAAGTCCTTTAAATCAGGGAAATGGTGGTGCATCTCTCTCTCTCATTTGGCACAGAGCTCTGGAGCAGCATAAATTTCAGCCAACTAAATAGGATTGATTCTTATCAGAAAAAAAATATGTTTCAACACAAAATATATTACCTAGAAACTTAAAATTTTGAATACATTCTGGAGCAAAAATTTCATTCATTTACTCCCCTATCTTTAATAGCTGCAGCTGGTAAGTACTCACCTCCTATAAATAGTACAATCCCCAAGTAAGTCAAGGATGTTTAAAAAGATCAGTCACAACCTCTTGAATAAAATACTTCATATTCTTAGTTTTTAAACCCAGTCATAATTGCAAAATGTTAATCAACAGCAGGAAGACTGATGAGAAAATTGAATAAGGGGAGGAGAGGTTTTTCAGATTTTTTTTTTTCAAACATTTATGCATACCAATTTTCATTTGCCTATGTGACCTAACTAAACATGTGATCAGTGTTTTCAAAATATAATAAGTCAACAAGAGCAACATGAATAAATTAAACAATAGCTTAAAGTAAACTGCCAATGTTTATTTAGAATAAGTTTTCCACAGAAAAACTGGACTCTTATGATCTCTCTTACCTCAGGTTATATGAATTATCTAACAGATTTTTGCTGTCATATTCTATATCAATGAATATGTTAATCTTTCTGTTTCTGTAAGAATAAATCTATTTATGTGTTTAACAGTTGGTAATGATCTAGGTAATATATACATAGAGAGAGAGAAAGAGTTCTAAAGTTCTAAAATCCTTTTTTTGTTGTTGTTAATTTTGATATACTTTTATATTCTCACATGCATCCTGCATCAAGAGGAGTTGATCTTTGGAACCTCCTAAAGGAGAACATTTGAGGAAATATGTTGGATATTGTCCTTAAAGCCTTGACCCAGATAATTTCAGATCAAGGAAGACGGGATACTTGCAGAATAAATGCTCCAAATATTACAGCAATTACTTAAGATTTATAAAATAAATCTGAATCTAGAAAAGGTTTTAAATATATATATATTCTGTTAAAAAAAAAAAAATAAATTATTTCATAACAAAAGGAATTCCTATATTTACAACTGTTAATATATTTTGCTTGCCTAATTCCAGCACCATCTTTCATATTCTATACTTCTATACTACTAAAATATTAACATTGAACAAAAGTATTGGGATATGCTATTGACATTGTTCCTACAGCAGATTTCAGTAATTATCCTTTACAAATGTAAATAGTGTCTGAATATCAAATGATACCTTTGATCGTCTTTTCCAAGTTCATTGTAAAACAAACTAATTTCCATTCAATGGCAGAATGACAAGTTTAAGATATACTTTTAATTTATAATATAACTAAAACCACATTAGACCAAACGAGATTCCCCCTTCAGAAAAGAGTGAACATGTTTAACTTTGAGCTTGGAAGTTCTGTGAGAAGTGGGTTGACTGGACAGTGTCTGAGTTTTTACATTTGTGAAATCACTTTGGTTATAACTAAATCTTTTTCATGAACTAAATGTTTTCCATGAACTGGTCATCCAGATGTTCACATCAGAGATCTAGCAAGGATATACCAGAGTTTTCTGCTGGTGTGCTGACCTCCTTTTGTCTCCAAAGGAAACCAAGTCCACTATGAAGATGGACTGTGACTGAGTCATACTGTCAGGGAGTTAAGGGGCTGCATCACATACTTCAGGATTTGAGAAGATTAAGCTTATGTACTGACTATTCATCAATGGATGTTTTTGCATGATTCAAGCTAAGTGTTTAAATATTTTGCTGATCTGGCAACTGCAGACAATCATTTTCTGGAAATATTTTCCAGGTCTTTTGAATAGCAACCAGAGAAAAGGAACATTTTTTTCTGTCTGAATTTTTCAAGTTAATGGTTTATTTTTCTATGCCACATCTATCTGCTCAATATTTTGTGAAAACAATGCCTAGTTTTTAAATATTCAGATTTTATTCCATTCATTACTGACATTCCAAAATAAAGCTCTGGAACCGAACAGTACTGTTTTATGGTTTACATTTCCAAGTTTCTGTGCAGTTCTGCAGCATATTTCTTTGCATGTTCAAAACGACTATCAAAATATAATGCCAATTTAAGCCACAACCATTATTTATATTAGTAGTGAAGGAGGAAAAACGTAGTGGTAAATTAATCTTTGTGCAGCAAAGAACTCCTTAAAATAGGTTTTCAGCATGCATAGTAATGAACTATTGCTATCTCTCCTCAACAGACATCTTTAAATAACTATGTCCAAAGTTGTTTAAAATCCTTTTCCTAGAATTTCAGTAATGCAAGGAAGACTGATTCCTCACTTATAACGCTGATCAACACAAACCTCCTTTTTTATCTTCTGTTTAATATAGGGAACTCATGAATCAGCTGTGACTTTTACATGCCTTCCCTTTGACCTTCGTACAGATAATCGTAATAACTCTGAGCTGCTGAGAATCAATCAGTTTTCATAAAGGCAGCAGCCTTCAGATTAATCTCATATTATTAATTCTGCAAGTTAAAAAGACAAGCAGAAAGACAAGATGGCTTTCAGTGCTATTTACTTCCCTAAAAATATTTCCTGTGGATAATAAACAAACAAATTTCCAATCTGGTGAAGCCGTAAATTTGCAGCCTTCATGAAAATTAATTTAAATGGATGTGACTGTGAGGTTGGGATTGTAAAGATTAGGAGACTCCTGTAGTTATAATTGCCTGTTCAGTTCATCTGCTGCTCTGTCACTCAAGAGTGGCACAGCTGCATTAACAACTCTAATCATAATCTAATTCTCAGATCAAATTCCCATCTTCAATATATCCTTTAATAAAGCTTCCATACCCCATCTTTTAGCCTTAATTATTGCTTCCTGTCTCCCCTGACAACCAAATTAAAAGGTACATGCTGCAGCTCTATAATAAAAAATAGCACAGATACAACTACTGTACTACAAATTCACACTAACCTTGTGAAGGTTGGATGGCTTGTGATAACTAGATTTTTTACTGATAGTGCAAACACTAGAAGATAAGAAATACAATTTTATAATCATGTATTGATTTTTCTTTTTTCCTGCTAATACGTAAAAATTACCTGGGCAAATTTTAGATTAGCAAAGTGAGAAAAGACAATTTTATAGGAATACTGTATAGATCCAAACATGTAGACTGTTTCACTTCTTAAAGCTGGAGTTCTTGACATGTCAGTTGTTGACAGAAACATTATACAAGTTAAAGTTAAATCCCTCTGCACAAGAACTGAGATGCCAAATCAGCAAGATATTTAATTAGGCTTTAGCAGATAAATAATCTCAAGTCCACAATATGATTGACATGTTTTAAGTTAGCAAATTCTAAAGTACTAAAGTACTTTTTGGGTAACCCAAACATTTGCTGTCTTGCTGATGTACTACTCTCTTTCATCTGTTGTACTGAGCAAATGAAGATCTCAATAAACGAGTTAAACTTCTGTCTGTGCAAATGCAGCAAGACAGCATGTCAACACTTCTGAGCCAGAAACACATTTCCATGAAACTTCAATAATATACTAATACAATCATTGCTAAGTTGGGAAAATTAATAAAAAATTAAAATGATGGGACAAGTATAGGAAAAAAAAAAAAAAAAAGAGAGAGAGAGAGGTGTTTGTTGGTGTAGGCAAGTGAGAAATATATGTATATATATTAAAAAATTGCAGCTAACTTAGGAAACTTTGAATAGAACAACACATTATGGTGATTTTCCAAGGGCAGTAAGCAAATGCTGCTGGGAAATGGTTTCACAGATAAGAGGGGCCTGCAAGAATGCCAAAACTTTAAACATGGCAGATTTTAATTATCCTGATACCAGTATTGATTTTGGTAAGAACAGTTTCAGGGCTAAAGAGAAAAATGTGTTTGAGAAAGTAGCAAAGGATTTATTTTCCAAGCAGCGTGCTGACCAGCTCTAGTGGCTTGGGGCTATCTTGTGAGTGAATGGAATCTTGAATAAACTGGGACGTGGGGGACAACTTAATGTGAGTAAAATAATTCAGTGAAATGTGAGGGGTTTATAATTTAAATGAATATATTCTGCACAACTCTGACCTAGAAAAGAATGTGCTTAGTCTTTCTTTCTTAGGATATCTAAAGTGAGAAATGAAAAATATTGCATAACATCATAGGTTACCTCTGAAAATGTAGAAATTAGTTCTGTACCTAGGTTTCTGTTGTCATACAAGTTTAAACATGTAATCTGAAGCAATCCAATTTTTAAAATGTCAGTTGAACTGGATCAGATGTTTCTGCTGGCCTTGGATACAGTCACCAGTTTTGCAGCTAGTGAACTTTTTAACTTACTACTGATCAACAAAAATATTCCTCTTTTGTTTTTTTTCATACTTTGAGACTTGAAGCATGACAATGCTGAAGTATACAATACTTATTTTTTTCCTTAAAGAAGGAATAAATAATCATGAATAACAGGTAAGACAGGTGTAAATACAACACTTTTTAGTCATAAAACTGAAGTGAGGAGAAATATTTCAGTAACTAATTCTACATCTATTTGCATCTGAAAACTATATGATTACTCATAGAATTTTTATGGAAAACATAAAACATCTTGCCAGATCTGAAGTTGTAGTGCTGTACCAGGGTCAGTATTTGCCAAAGCTCTTAAATGAACTTTTTTTTAGAACGAGTCCTCTCTTTCTATGACATTTATTTGACGGCAGTAATTACCATATGGCTTTTCATGTCTTTGTAAGGTATTTATCTTGACAAGACTCTGTTGGTGTAGGAATGTGTTACTATTCCCATTTTTTGTTTTGAAAACTGAAGCATAAAAGGTATGATTCATCTCCAACTATAACACAGAAGCATGGTTTCAGAGATGTGGATAAACCCTCTTTATAGACAATGGAAAGATTAGTTGCCTTCAGAGGACAATTCCTATTACCATAGATAGCTATTGAGCTGAATCACACCCTGGTGGAATCTAAATTTCTTCACTGACTATAAGTAGGACATCAGTGACTAACCTAGACTATACAACCATCAAACCATCAGATGGTTGTAAGTTGAATACCACCCTAAAATCAACAACAGAGTCCCATCTGGTAGTTAAAGGTCAAAAAAGAAACATAGGGATCACTGCTTTGAGCATTACAGCCCTAAATTAGCAAGAGCTCTAGGGTCCTGGGTATGGGAAGACTTATTTATTTCAGTGTCAAATCAAAAATAAACTAAACAATAATGAGGGAAAAATCCAGAGCTCAGCAATATCAACCACTGTGATCCCAGGTGTGAGTGCCACACAGCCTGTTTTCACAGCTTAGAAACCTGGAGCGTGACTGGGGGAAAAAAGCATTTTTATACTGTGTAGAATTCATCCTTTTTTACTGTTATGGTCTTTTTTACCTTAATGTGTTCTAGTTGGTACTGTATATACATAAGGAAAAATGACTGAAGTAGGACTGAGGGTAGAAGAAGAATGCAAAGACAGGAAAGGGCACATACTCAGGTCTCCGTGACAGGTTTTACTCTTTGTCAGTCACTATAGAAATTAGGGAAAAAAAAAAAATCCCTGAGAGATTGATATCTTAATGACAAAGTATTGGCTATTCTAACATGAAAAGTTTGACCTGATTTTTCTATTTATAAATAAATGCTTTTTCTCAGAGAAATATTTGGAGCTAAATCTTTATTTGAAATCAGTTTTACATTTTGCCAAAACAGCATTTTTAAAAAAAAAAAATATAAGTGTTTGAACAACTTCTTAATAACTCTACCCTATAAATTTTATATTAAAACTATACTCATAGCTACAGGAGCTATCAGATGCTTCAAAAAAAGTTAGGCCAAACAATATGGTTCAGTACCTAAAATGCAAAAAGCTTATCAGTGCTACCCACATTTATTGTGTTAACAAATTCAGAGTACAAATCATCTGAGAAAAGTATTTTATCAAGGCTTCTGATAGTCATTGTTCTCTTTTTGTTGGTGGTGGTGGCAATGGTGATGGTTTTTGTTTTTTGGAAAAGGGAAAGGGAGGGGGAGGGGGAAGGTGAGGGGAAAGGCTACCTGAACAGATTTATTCAAAATTCTATAATGTGATGTTTTGGCTCTGTGATTTGGTTTCAGGGTGAGAACTAAAAGGTGCGTTGCATTTTTATCTGTTCACCTCTTCAGTCTCACAATCTTCCAGAATTGTGAAAGCATTAAAGCTCATTTGTTTCCAATGCATAATTATTATGCATTAGGACAGAGGGGTTTCCTTCTGTCAGGTATCACAGCGGGTGATACCACAGTAGATGGCATATGTTTTGAACAGTTATAAAAATACAGGTGGTTAGATAAGCACTATGTAAAACAGCAAATGCAAGTGATCAATGTATTTATATTGTATTGGTCACCCACAAAGGTAATTGAAAAGTGGGGAAGTAATTTAGTCTCACATATTTAATTTTGACAGACTCATGCTACCCACATGTATTTATCTATAAAGGGATATAAATAAGTAAAGCAATAGTATATATCTTTTTCACTGTGTATGCTTTAAGAAGACTTTGAGACAAATAACAAGCAAAACTTGGTGGGAAGATTCCTGTGCCTGGTGCGCTATGATGTATGGTTATAAACTCTTCAGAAGAGATAGACAGGATAGTTGAGGCCAAGGTGTGGAGCTATATTTAACAAAGGAACTTGGTTGTATGGAGCTTGCAGTTGGTGATGACATGGCCGAGAGCCTCTGGATAAAGATTAAGGGAAAAGCAAATAAAGTGGATGTCATCGTGGGAGTCTAAGATAGGCTTAGGATGACAGCAGCCAGGATGACAACACCAATGAACCATCTTTTAAGAAACTAAGAGATATCTCTAGATCAGCTGCCCTTGTCCTTATAGGTGACTTCAAATTCCCAGAATTTAACTGGGAGTACCACACAGCTGATAGAAACAGGTCCAGGAAATTCCTAAAGTGCATTGACGATAACTTCTTCGTACAGGTTCTCATGGAGCCAACTAGGAAAGCTGTCTTTAGGAGTTGTCCTCCTAAATCTGTAACTCCTAAATCTGTAAATCTGTTTTTTTTTTTTTTTTTTTTTTTTTGTTGTTGTTGTTGTTGTTGTTGTTGTTGTTGTTGTTGTTGTTGTTGTTGTTTTCCCCCTCTCTTAAATATGCTTTTACAGAGGCACAAAACAACATCGCTTATTGGCTCAGCTCTGGTCAGCAGTGGGGCCCTTACCAAACATGGGGCATCTTCTAGATCCTTCTCACAGAAGCCACCCCCATGGCCCCCTGCTACCAAAACCTTGCCACGTAAGCCCACTACAACATACCTAAATAAATATATAATATGATGGACAAACAATTGGCTAATGGATTGGGCTGAAAAGGTTATAATAAATGGGATTACATCAGGCTGGTGGCAAGTCATTACTGGGGTTCCACACGGCTCTATTTTGGGGCTGGTTCCCTCTAATGTTTCTATAGACAGCAAGGATCATAGAATCGTTAAAGTTGGAAAAGACCTCCAAGATCATCTGGTCCAACCATCATCCTACTACCAATGTCACCCACTAAACTGTGTCCCTAAGCTCCAAGTCCAACCTCTCATTAAACACCCTCAGGAATGGTGATTCCACCACTTCCCTGGGCAACCTGTTTCGATGCCTTACCACACTTTCTGAGAATGTCTCCTAATTTCCAACTTAAACATGGCTATAGGTGGTTTTACCCTGCTGGGTAGCTGAATGCCACAACAAACACTTCCTCCCTCCCCCCCTTTGAAGCAAAAGGGGAAGAAAATAAGATGGAAAGGGATCAAGGTTTGAGATAAGGAGAGGGAGATCACTCAACAACTATTGTCAGAGGAAAGAAAAGACCCAACATTGGAAGATTAATATCATTATTGCCTATCACTAGCAGACTAGAACACAGAGAAACTAAAAACAATCTAAAAACATCTCTCCCCAGCCTCCCACCCCTCCATCCCCCTCCTTCTACATCCTCTCCCAAAGCAGCCCAGGGAAGAGGGAATGGATTCTGCCATCAGTCCTTGAGGCTGTGTGTCCGCCACTCCTTCATGGTCCGTTTCTGCCCCTGCCCCACATGAGGTCCCTCCCAAGGGATGCCGTCCTTCCCGAACTGAGCCTGTGGGGGCTGCCCACAGGCAGCAGCTCTTCAAGAACTGCTCCCACACGTCTCCGTCCCATGGGGTCCATCCCCCAGGAGCAAACTGCTCCAGCACGGGTCCCCCACGGGCGGCAGCTCCCCCCAGGTTCCTGCTCCTGCGGGGGCTCTCCATGGGCTGCAGCCTCCTCCAGGCCACATCCATCTGCTCCACCAGGGGCTCCTCCACAGGCTGCAGCATGGAGATCTGCTCCATGTGGGACCCATGGGCTGCAGGGGGACAGCCTCCTCCACCAGGGGCCTCTCCACAGGCCGCAGGGGAACTGCATGCCTGGAGCACCTCCTGCCCTCTTTCAGCTCTGACCTTGGGGGCTGCAGGGCTGGCTCTCACTCCTTTCACCCATCTGCTGTAACACAGCAGTATTTTTTCCCTTTCTTAAATCTGCTCTCCCAGAGGCAGAACCAGCCTTGCTCATGGCTCAGCTCTGGCCAACAACAGGTTGTTTTTGGAGCCGTCCGGAGCTGGCTCTGATCTAACACGGGGCAGCTGCTGGGCTCTGCTCACAGAGGCTACTACTGCAGCTACCCTGCTACCAAACCCTTACAAAGTAAACCCAATACAGAGACCTGAATGCATATTAAGTAATTTTGGATGGATTCTGCAGCTGGGATGAGGGAACCCTGGGTATATATGTAGTGACTGGGGGAAGAGAAGCTGGAGAATAGCCCTGCAGAAAGGCAGCTGGAGTGTTTGGTCAGTGGCAAGTTCAATGATAGTAAACGGTGTGCCCTGGCAGCTTTGCCTCATGACTCATTAGCTTTCTTTGCTGTAAGCGCACATTGCTATCTCATGTTCCCATGGAACCCCAGGTCTTTTTCTGACAAGTTTCTTTGCGTATGGGTGGCAGCCAGCATGTACTTCTCACTTCCTGCTGTTGAACTTCTCAAGGTCCTTGTCAGCCCATTGCTTCAGCTTGCCCAGGTCCCTCGGGATGGCAGAACAACCCTCTGACATATCAGCCACTCCTCCCAGTTTTCTGTCATCAACAAACCTGCTGAAGGTACATTCTGTCTCATCATCCAGATCATTAGAGAAAACGTTAAAAAGGACAGGACCCAGAACTGACCCCTGGGTTACAGCGCAAGTTATCGGTCTCCAATTAGACTTTGCACCATTGATCACCACCTTCTGGGCCTGGCCATTCAGACAGTTTTTAATACACCTCGTTGTCTTCCCATTCAACCCATACATCAACATTTTGTCTATGAGGATCTCATGGGAGACTGTGTCAAAAGCCTTACTGAAATTCAGTTAGGCAATAAAAAATTCCCGTGTGTCCATGGACATGGGTGTTGAATGTGTTCATCTTGAGAATCTGCATCCACCCAGCCACACAGAGACTTCCACCTCAGGACATGCACTGGAGTCCAGGAGAGTTCACTTCCCTCCAGTGGCTGATCACAGCAGAATGGGGACTATAGGTGAGCACCTCTCAGTACAAATTCTGGCAGCCCAGGTGAGGCTGGTTCTGTTGTTGAGCTTGGCACTGTGCCTGAAGCCCATGTATTGAAGCAAGGCTGGGTAATTTCTTCATTCAAATCTCTTCTATTCCTTTTAAAGGATGTGCACATGGTCTACTGTGTTGCAGTGCCATCAACTTCCCTCCCTTTATTCTAAGTAACTCGCCGGGGGAAAAACAAAACAAACAAACAAACAAACGCTGAAGATGCATTCAAGGTGTGAAACCAGGAATTCAGGATCTGTAAACTTTAAAACAACACATGAAACAGTTTTGAATGGCCCAAGTACCAATATTAGTAGTAGCCCACTTAGGAACATATGCTGCAGCTATTGCCCAGCAAATTCTCATTGGGATTTTTTTCCTTGATATCCATATGCATGTTATGCTTGCTTTATTTTTGCCTATTATTTCTTGTTGTATCTTTTAGCCTCATGCCAAAGTGAAACTCAGTTTCTTGATAAGGAGTTTTGCTTAGAATTCTCCAGTGCTTACCTTATTTTTTTTTTTACCATCTTTTTATTTCCCCTTTCATTTTTGAAGGTGATTAATAATGTTTGTTTCATTTTTTTTTTTTTTCAGTTTTAAGATCTCTGAATATTCCTTAAGTCCCTTCTTGATCTTTTCTATCTCCCATGCTCTTTGCAATGAGTACTGTCCACAGTTGCATGAGCAGATAATTGCAGAAATTTATTCAATTAGAATTTTCCTATCAAATAAGTCTTTCTCCGAACACACACTGAATCCAAATGAAAATAAACAGCTTGTCTTCTGGTACTATTATCATACAGCATGTGTTTTTCATTGTACTAGCATATGTTTACAGTTCCCTAATACTTTGAATCTCGTGATGTAAAATCAATAAAGGGATGTCCTCCTGCACCTGACTATTTCTGCTTTGATAATAGTAAACTGCACTTGAAAAAGCAACAATTATGTATTTGTTCTTATAGACAGATTCAGTAACTGCTTGGTAGCTTCATAAGTTTATACTGAAATATGATATTATCTCTTCCTGAACTTAACAAAACCCTGTCCTCTTTTTTCTGTCATTTTCAATAAGCTGCCCATAGTCTTGTTTCTTTGTAAATAAAAATGTGTGGTTCAATTACAAGAGCTGATGTTCTGAAGGTTAAATCACTTCACTGTATCTCTTATACTCTCTGTAAGGAAAAACTTTGATTAACCAAGTTTTTCACATTAATGATGATGGTCTACATAAAGTAGAGCATCTTGGAATGAAAACGACCATTTGAATCACCCTGTGTAATCTTTGTAGCATTGTAACATTAGCATTTCATATATTTTTTTTCAAGCACATTCGTAACCACGATTACTTTTGAGAATAACCCCAAGGCTACAGCCTTGTTTCCTTGAGTTTACAAGTGTTATGCTTAAAATGCACTGCATTCTGAGATGTGTGAGGTTTCTTACAACAGCATTTACTATTCCCTATATAAATTTTTGATAATGAATTTATATTATCCCTTAAAATAATTATTTCCAGAGATCTATTTTCTCTATTTTATATCAGAAAACTTGAGGAAATAAGTCCACTTAACAATTATTAAGTCTACAATATTCTTTTGTAACAATCTAAACAGATCTCCATTTATTATCCATCCTTTTTTTGCATGGGTGTCCTCTAGCAGCAAGTCTCCAGAACTCTCTTGTAGTCATCCCTGGCTAGGATCTAAGATCATGTAACCTCTCTTCATCTGTGTCAATTGTTTCCTATGAAGATATTAGCAATGGAAATAAACCTCTCCTACATCTGTGCTTTGCCCCAGCGTATAGAAGATGATAATGCAATCTCGTTCAGTTTATGAGAGATGTTTCTGAAAGCTATGATCTGCTTCACATTTCTGTCACTTCTTTCTTTCTTTCTTTTATATAACAGTTTTTTTGTTTGTTTGTTTGTTTCCATTATAAGTCAGGTTGTTTCTTTTGTTTTCTACCTTATTACAAGCAAAATGCCTATTTTGTTTCTATTTTATTTTATTTTTTTTTTAAATTTTATTGGTGTTTATTGCTTACATTTCCTTATTCAACTCCTTGTTATATTTTTAGCTTTCATTAACATGGATCATGGCAAGACCAATTAAAATTGGTTAGTAGCTGAGTCTGTCTGATTTCTTTGAGTAGCAAAGTAGTCTTAATTTCCAAAGAGAAAGCAAGGGATATAATGGGATTTAGGGTCTCTGGCAACTGTTTAACCTTTGAAACAAAAAATACCCTTAGGATATCAGAGCTAAATGAGGCGAGTTTTCTTGGAAAAAAAACACAAGTTTTTCAGCAACCCATAACAAAAGGTCTACTGCATCCTTGGAGAACACGCTGACTCCAGCTCTTTACAGAGCTTGGAGGTGAGAGCACTTCCCACAGCATCTGTATTGTCTTCTTATCCTTTTTTCCCCTTGACTCTTGGTTGGCCACTATAACATGTTTGCAGGGCTTCACAGTATGAACTGGTGTAAAAGACTTTCCTATATATGTTTACAAGAAATTGGCCCTGATGTTGTCTTTTTTTCCTTTCTTTCAGTTTCAAAGGGGCCATTTTGAGTGTGTGTGTTTGTGTGTGTGTCACAGACTGAGAAGGGAGTGCAGAACACAGAATTACATTCCTAGCATAAATCAGCCAAAGAAAACTGTGTTATTTCCTTTCAGATAGTGCAGTGTAGGCCAAGACAAATGAAACTCAGTCTGAACAATAGATTCAATGCAACAGATTTACTATAAATCATGTACAAAGATTAAGGTATTTGGCTTGGTTTTTCCCCTTGGAAAAAATGAGACTTTGAGATGAACTTAAAACAATTTTGAATCTATCAGAAGGATTGATAAAGCTGTTAACATCACTTCTTTATGAATCCTTATAAGGGATTCAAATAAAAACTGGGGGACACAATCTATTCATTACAATTTTTTTCATAAAGAGTGTAAATGCTTCCAGAGCACATGAAATAAAATGACAGGATAGAAAGATCATCAAAGTCTATTATATTCATTTTCCCTGACTTCTGTGTACTTTGTATGTGGTTCTTAGCTGCTAGTAAGGCAATATCTTTGATGAGTAGCAGTAAATTACAAAGACATTTCTCACCCTCTTCCAAACATGCCGTGCATTTACATCTCTAGTTTCAAGATCGTGTTGTTATCTTTTCTGAACAACCAGGACAAAAACATAAAAATGAATTAAGATTTGGTTAACAGTGGGCATACTGACAGCTCCTTGGATTTTGCATTCATTTAGGACCATTGAAAAATGACCTCAAATCTTAATTAACATATGATCAGGAGAATATCCGAATGCAAAGACTTGCAGAATACTAAATTCTTAGACTGAGAGAAATCGTGGAGTGGATTCTAGATTTTCAGATCATGTGATTCTTCATCCCGTAACTAAACCCACTGCAGATATAGGTGTTATTTTAATAATTAAAATGACCATAAAAAAGATGAAAAATGGTAAAACTCAATATAAAGTCGTGATGAGTAAAGGTACCCTTTAAATTAATGAAGGAAAGACTTATATTGAAAAATAAATAAATAAATTATATCCCCTTTGGCTAATAAAGAGTGGGGCACGGTAAAGGTTGATAAGACACAAGCCCAACTCTTCCTTCTACCATTTAAACTTTATTTCCTTTGTAACATTTTTGTTTCCAGATTTTTCTTTCATATAATTATTCTTTAAATTTTCTCCCTTTTTAATCTATTTTTTAATTTCATTTCTTAAGGGAAAATTTTTCCACAAGCTACAACCATGACTGTATGGTCAAAGTGTATGGTTTGGTAAGACCCATAGCTTTTATTGCCATCTTCAAGTGTAAGGAAGAATAGGTTGGAGAAGAATTAAAGTCTCATAACTTCAAACTTTGCCAGATATCTGGCAGCATTAGTCTTAAGGGGAAAATGTTTTTGAGAAAACACTGAGAAGCAGAATTTTTGGAGGAAGATATGTGAAGATATGTCTCCTGCTTGATAGCTGAGCTGTCTGACCTGCTAAGCAACATTTTTCTGAGCAAATTCCTGTGCCCTGGCAACAGGACTGGACATCATTGTCTATGTTCAGAAGATGGGGACATGGAAAGGAACCTAGACACTCCCACCCTCTCTGTCTATGACTCAAGTGACGACACCATAAGTTTATTATTATTATTATTATTATTATTATTATTATTATTGTGTTGTTGTTTGGTGTTTGTTTGTTTTTGTTTTGTATTAGAAGCAGGACTTATTTTTTTTTGATTGGGGAATGTTGGAGAATATTTTTCTCCCTCTGGAAAAAATAAAGCTTAAGTGGCTTTAAGACAATCCTGTTGGGATTTATGGATATCCTGCAGTTCACAGAATATTACCCACCGTTATAATTAAAATGTCACTTTTACAACCTTACTATCTATATGAGAATGTTTTCAGTATTGTAAATCAATTTTAGAGCTTACTGTGCATTTATGTAAAGTCTAGTCCATATAGGAGAAGCTGTAAACACTTTGTTTCAGTTGCATCACAACACATCAAATCTGTTCCCTGGGATGCTCATTTCCCTCAGGTCTTAAACATAATACCAAACAAGTGAAGATCCTGTCAGTATGTGGTTGCCTTGCCCTTTCCTGGCAGCTGGCAGATTTGTACTTTAGTTACAGTCAACAGCATGTTACTGTTTCCAAATAAAGGAAATCACATCTCTTTGTCACACGAGATAGAACCGACTGCTTTAATTAGAAATTTTTGCAGACTGCAATCTGAAATGTCAGCAAATATTCAAGAGGTACCCTTCCAGAATTCAACATCAGGACATATACACCTGCTTTTAACATATATGAACAGATAACTGCAGCAAGCCTGTTGTCAGTAGTTCTCAATGTATTTTCCATTATGGATGAGAATCAACTGCTTCTAAAAGATTCTTAACTACAGAGTGATGCAGGAAAACGTAGTGGAAAAAGTCCAATGGAGATCCGCAAAGATGATCAAAGGACTGGAACACCTCTCCTATGAGGAGAGGCTGAGGGAGCTGGGACAGTACATTCAGGAGAAGAGGAGGTTCAGGGGAGAACTTATTAATATATATAAATACCTGAAGGTGCAAAGAAGATGGAGCCAGGCTTTTTTCAGTAGTGCCCAGTTCCAAGACAAAAGGCAATGGGCACAAACTGGAACACAAGAGGTCCCATATGAACATCAGCTAGCAACTATTTACAGAGTGGGTGACAGAGCACTGGCACAGGTTTCCCAGAGAGGCTGTGGAGTCTCTCTCCCTGGAGATCTTCAACAGTCATCTAGACATAGTCCTGGGCAACCTGCTGCAGGTATCCCTGCTTGAACAGTGGTGTTGGACCAGATGACCTCCAGAGATCCCTTCCAACCTTATCCATTCTGTGAAGGTTTTTTGTAACATTTATTGACAAATGTATTTTGGCCTTAAACATAAAAGAAAAAAAAAAATCAAGAAGAAACAAAAAGCTAAGATAACAAAATGTTATGGATTTATTTGAATAATCAAGAGCCCTTTTTAAAAAGTTGTTTCGTTATTGATGCTAGGAAGAACTTTGAATCACTGCAATATAGAAAATAATTCATTTTTTGAGATTTCTTTGTGTTTCATTTTGATGAGATATGGTAATTTCTTTTTAGTTGACATTAATGACATTTGTTCAGTAATACTGCACATACCCTCTATCTCCCAAACCTGTGGAATCCAAAATGTATTTTAGAGGTATTTATTTTAAAAGACTCCTATTTTCTGCTTTTTGTGATGCTTCAGTCAGATCTTTGATGTAAATTACCCTGTCTCCAGTGAAGCTGTGTGTGCCTTTGTGTAGAAAACTGATCCAAATTGATTACTTTTGTGTCTTAAATCCAACTCCTGAAACAAGGATATGAATATTGCAAACTGAGCAAGCAGTACTACCTCCTGTAGAAACATACTTATACACATAGATACATAAAGTTCATGCATTAAACTTACATGGTTTGAAAAAATTATGCTGAAATCTCTTATCAGGCTTTCTGGACATTTCCACTAGCAAATTAGTGCAGTGGCAGTTGCTGGCAGCCTCTCTCCCCCAGAGCAAAATGTCAGCCTGTGTCACTGCCTGTGCAGCAGAGCATGCTCAGCACTCCTGCAGAAAGCCAAATGATGAACTGCAAATGCCATTTCAGATAAGTATCCCAAATTCCCAGGTATGGCATTAGCTTGGGTGTCTATACCACTATAATACTGGAGCAAGGCATAGGTGACTGTGGGCTTCAGGGATTTGCAAGATTAGGTCCCCAAGGAAACAGAGCTGGGCAGGGGATCCATGGACCACAGTCCCATCCCACAGCACCTGAGTGAGATGAGCAAGACAGCCCCCCAGAGCCTGGTTCAGAAATGTATTCTCCCAGCCTAAGAAACTGGCCTTTTAGAGAAACTGGCCTTTTAGAGAAACTTGTATGCCTCATAAATATCTATATGGGAGAGACCTGATAATAGGAGTCTGAGAGATACCTTGCTGCTAATGGTGCTGAAAAAAAAAAAAAAAAAAAAAAAAAAAAAGACTGATTTGGAGGTTCTTGTTAGAGGAGGTCCTTGCAAAACTAATGATCTGGCCATGATAGCTACATAAATGTATGTTCACCAGCTACTCAGTGCAGAAATATACAAGATGACAGAGACCTTGTTATCTTGCCCTACTCAGATGGTGCTTGATCCAGCACCATCAAAGTAACAAAGGGTCTGGGAGTTTCAATAGATGATGGCCTAATTGTAACTGAATGTCATAAAAAGGTCTCAAAAGCTCTCAGTATCAGAACACATATGGGATAATTGCATCCCCTATGTGCAGGAAGTAGATGGTCATACTTAAAAAGTTGCTGTCAAGGTCTCAATGTCCAGGTGGAGATCAGTAATGAGTGGTGTTCCTCGGGGGTCAGGGTTGAGACCAGCACTGTTTAACATCTTTGTCAGTGACATGGACAGTGGGATCAAATGCACCCTCAGCAAGTTTGCTGATGACACCCAGCTGTGTGGTGCAGTCAACACACTGGAGGGAAGGGATGCCATCCAGAGAGACATGGAGGGGTTCGAGCGGTGGGCCTGTGTGAACCTCATGAGGTTCAACAAGGCCAAGCACAATGTCCTGCACCTGGACCAGGGCAGCCCTAAGCACAAATACAGGGTGGGCAGAGAATGGTTTGAGAGTAGCCCTGTGGAGAGGGACTTGGAAGTGTTGCTGGATAAGTTCAACATGAGCTGGCAATGTGTGTTTGAAGCTCAGAAAGCCATCTGTATCCTGGGCTGCATTAAGAGCAGCATGGCCAGCAGAGCAAGGGAAGTGATCTCCACCTCTGCTCTGCTCACATGAGACCCCACCTGGAGTGCTGCGCTCAGCACTGGGGCCTCCAGCATGAGAAGGACATAGACATATTAGAACAAGCCCAGTGGAGAGCCACAAAGATGATCAAGGGGCTGGAACACCTCCCTTATGAAAACAGGCTGAGGAAGTTGGAGCTATTCAGTCTGGAGAAAAGAAGGCTCTGGGGAGACCTTATAGCAGCCTTCTGGTACCTAAAGGGGGTCTATAGGAAAGCTGGAGAGGGACTCTTTGTCAGGGAGTCTGGTGATAGGACAAGGAGTAATGGCTTTAAACTAAAAGAGTGTAGATTTAGATAGATGTTAGGAGGAAATTCTTCACTCAGAGGATGGTAAGGCACTGGAACAGGTTGCCTAGAGAGGCTGTGGATGCCCCATCCCTGGAGGTGTTCAAGGCCATGTTGATGGCCTTGATGAACTTTGAGCAACCTGGTCTAGTGGAAAGTGTCCCTGCCCATGGCAGGAGGGTTGGAGTTAGATGACCTTTACAGTCCCTTCCAACCCAAACCATTTTATGATTCTATGATCATATATGAATTTATTTACATAGGCTGAAAATGTCACTAAGTTATCTGAACTTAGAATAAAATGCAGTTGCCTAAATATAGTATCCAGTGCCATTCAAAATGACCTTAAGCTCAGAGACATATATTGGGGTCTGCTATATATGCTTGAATACTTCCAGAAGACCTGCAACTGAAATAATTTCTCTCTGAGGAGGTGGAACAGGAGGGAATCCCTCCATTCAGTTGCAGTCTTGGCTTGGGGTGTACCCAGCCAAGAATTTAGCTGCCAGTCTAACAAGTGTTCCTTAAAACTCTGAATCAACCAGACAATCAGATACAGCTTCAGAGTATATAACTAGTATAAGTACATCCCATGTTTATAGTGGTTTATGATACTTTATTTTAGCAAACAATTTAAGGAAATGTATACAGAAAATTTTTTCAGCAGCTTATTCAGAAGAATTTCTAAATCATTGTCTGAATCTCCTAATATGGCTCTCCAAGCAAGTACACAGTCAAAAAAATTCAGTCCAGACTTTCAGCTTGGAAAACAATTGCAAACCAGTAACAATCAATTAAACCATCTTTACTTTAGGCATTTCTACCTGTTCCTTAAATTAACAACAGGCATCACTTCTGACCTGCTCTAATATGAAAATTCAGAATACAAAATCCCTAGCAAACACTTTCTTCATTTAGTGGGATAAACAGTAAATGAAAATACCTATTAATTTCACAGAGAGGAACAGAGCTGAGCTGGGGTTAGGCCTGGGAGGAATTGATAATTCTACAGTGAGAGCTAAAGTGCATTTTATTTTATGTTCTGCGAGGTGTACAGTATCTCTTCTTCTGTTGACTAGTGTTTTAACCACAACAGATCCAAATGCTTTCTCTGTACCATGCTGTGAGGTTCAAGCATGTTCTGCCACCTGAGAATCTCGTTTGCAATATCACTTTCTGGCAATTGTTAGAGCAATTTACAGACAACAGACCTTCAGCCAAAATAGATTTTTAAATAGTAGTTGTTCTGTTTCTTTCTTATTGCATGTGGCTTCATGCTGCAGGACATTGTTTATTATTGAAAACAGCCAACTTTTTCTTCCACTAGATAGCTGCGTTTGGAACTGTAAATTCAAAACATACTTTTTTTTTTTTTTTTTTTTCCAGACAGCTTCAGATACATGAATAAAATGAGATAATTTACAGTAAATAATTTATTTGATACTTCTAATTATGATCATAAAACATCTTCAATTTGTTCTTCAAAATAGTCAAGGTACTAAAAAATAACTAGCAGTATTCTCCCTCTTTGGAGATATTCAAAAGCAATCTGGACATGGTTCAAGGTAACCAGATCTAGGAAAACCAGCTTGAGCAGGCAGGTTAGACAACATGACCTCCACAGGTCCCTTTCGAACTCAAGCACTTTGGAATGCTATTACTTATGAATAGATGAGCTTACATTCTGCATTCAAGCAAAATAAAAATAAAAATAAAATAAATAAAAAAAACGATGTCTGTTGAGTAAGGTACCTCTGAAATCCTTGTACAACTAGAACTGCAATGAATTTCTCCACACTCCCATTTCAGTTCTCCTGTTGAATAGAGCGAACAAGACTTGTATTACTAGTACATAAATATGGTTTTAAAGAATATGTTCTATAACATTGCAACATGTGGACAGTCCCTATTGGGAACCAGCTGAAAGTATTATTAGGCTTTGTTAGATATGTTTCAGCCAGTACTTATCCACATCTTTGAAATGCAGGCTTCCACTTTGAGGTGAACAGTATGTGCTAGCTGAGAACATTAATGAGGGCAAAAAATAAAAATAAAATATTGGTTCCCAATAACCGAACAAAACAAACAAACAAACAAAAAGATATGATGATGGAGAAGCCTAACTGATTGTTAGTGTCCAGTAAGAAAGTCATTTTTGGATGTTTATTGCATTAGTAAAACAGAAGAAGAAACATCGGGAAAAACTGTTTTATCTAGCTAGGACTAACCCTCTTGGTTACCGGGAATACCTCGGTTACTTCTTGTTGCTTCTTTTCCACCACTCTCCATAATGCCATGGTAAAAAGTGCACAGGGTAATGTTTTCACATTTAGTACTTATCCTGTGATTAGACAGCAGACCTGAGAAGTGTGATACTCTACAGCTCCCTGTACACCCCTAAGGTGGTGTACATTTATCACACAAAGAATGACTGGAAAATGTAGCAACATTTTCTTTGTTGAATATGTGTAAATGGTTATTTTCTGAAGCTCGTGATTCATCCAAATAGAGGATTCTCATGAAAACTCTCATGATTGCCTGTACAGTTTTGCAACCGCAATGGGTGGTGTTTCTTGGAAAAAAGTTATACCAATGTTAAATAACAAAACAATGAGCACTTCTGCCACTCACTCGCTGTTGTGAGTACTGTTTTTGATAAAATTAAAAATGATTTTTTCAAGCAAAACCAGAAACAGACTTCTAACAATGAAGTATTCAGGAAAAACCTTTAAGTTTAATCATCATAAGCAATTAACACAGAGCCTAATAATTGCAATTTTGGAATTGCAATCTATAATAGTTCCAGATAGGGAAAAAAAAAAAAACTGATGAGCTCTTAAATGAGCTTAACAAGAAGGGGAGATAGAAGAAAAGCAGAACATTTTTACATTTCCATTAAAATAAATTTTAATGACAATTCCCCATTCTTTATCAGCTACTTCCTCAAAGTAGGAGTCTTCATTCACTGCTAACTTTCAAACAAACCAACAAACAAAACAATGAGATACTATTATTATTCTTCACTATAGCAAAAAATATAAATTACATAAATAAATGAAAATATTTGAATTCTAGGCACAAGAGAAGTCAGCAGAAAATGCCATGAAAGCTGCATTTTAATTTGTGCTTTCATTATCTAGGGAGAATTTTTCAAGGTCATTTGCAATTAGAAGAGCTCTGAACTCTTCTGTTGAGGGAGAGTTAAAAAAAAAAATAAAATAAAATAAAAAAAAATGGGGATTACCTCAGCAGAGATTTGAAAGGACTGTGTAATGCATCTGAATTAAAAAGAATGTACCTTGGATTGTTTCTCCAGGTCCACATCTATAGATCTAGTTATGATTGAACTGACAAATGAATGGATTTTTCATTATAGCATGGGGGTGGGAAAAAAAAGAAAAAAAAAATCAAAAAACACTTTTTCTTATCTTCTGATCTCCAAATGTTTTCAATCTGATCCAGGGGAAGACATTTAGGGGGAGCATCTATTGCCCTAAACTGCAGCAACAGCTCAGCCCTTTACCCTGTCTCCATACGGAAACACAGCTACATCCCTAGAGCCAACAGGGGCCACCCCATGCAGAGTAAGGGCTGGCAGCCACCTGCCTGCCCACACATCTCACAGAACGCAGACTCTGAGAGAACCAATAAAGGGAGCTTTGCATAAGTCTTCTGCATTAAGAATACAGGTACATCTATATCATAGTCTGAAAAACACCAAGCAGGTACAATATCTTCCCTTGAGCTTTGCTTTCGTCTCCTTTCAAAAATGCTTTTTATAGGAATGGCATATTTTACAGGAGTCAAGCACAGCAAGTCTAATTTGCATAATGGTATTTATCACTATGTACAGATCCTTTGCAGAAAGTTACAGAGGCCCTGGAGATGCATGTTCTCAGCTACTGCAAGGATCTAAATACTGTCCAGAAGTCCATTACATAAAGAAATACCTAATGTATTTTTAGAAAATATATTCCTTTTTTTTTTTTTTTTTTTTTAACTGTCACTATAGCAATTTTATACAAAGTCAAAGAGAAAAAAAATATTGAGAAACTCTGGTGGCAATGGTGTTGTCAGGGGGGAAGTGTGGATACAAAACCGGGCCTTCCCTCAGAGACAGATGTGGGTGTTTAAACCAAATGGATAGATTCCTAGTGATTGCTACTGAATATAATGTATAGAGTAGTTGAGGCCATACACCAGGCTTCAAGGAGCCAGAAACCCAAGGTCCTAGTATTCACAAAGTGAATGACATGAGTCCTGCTTCATCGCAAGAGAAGAGTGTCTTGTCATTCTTCCTGAAGTCTCATTCCTACAACATCAGAGCCATGATGTCAGTAGGTGAAGCTTCTCGTAGATGGAGATGATTTCTAGAGTATGAAGTTAAGATTGCACAACAAATTAGTTTAAAATCAGAGTAGACTGTAAGAACTTCTATTTTGAGAATTTATTTTCAGCTTGAATAAAACTGAGAAATCAAAATATTTTATTACGCAACTAAAATCTGTTAAAAATACCAGGTGACATATTCTGTTTTTCCTATTAGAGGAAGTATAATTTTCTTGATAAACTGCACTTTTATATATATATATATACTTTTTTTTTTTTTTTTTTTTTTTTTTTTCCCTTAACACAATCTAGAAAAACTTCTGGTTTAAATTTTTAGAAGGCTATTCTTGAAGTACAAACTAATATTTCCAATATATTTTTCTAACTTTTGTTTATAAGTGCAACTTGGTGCAAAAATATTTGGAAACAAAGTCTGAGAAGTCTAATAATAAGGTAGAATTATTAATATAATAATAAATATAATAATATGAACTTCTTTTCATAACATTTTGCATATATTAAAGTAATCCACATTTTCTCTCTGAACTTGAGTTTTTTGACTTAACTATGAATTTGTCTATATGAAGAACTAAACCAAGCTAGCTACTGCTGATATCTAAATACAAATTAATATATATTCCTGGGTGTCTTTCTCTTTTCTCCTAAACTAAATGACAAAGTTTACTTTGTCATACAGTAAATCCTAATTTATATATTAACCTTTTCTTTGTTATCTTTTGAACACCTTGGAGCTGATCTTCCGGGTAAACCACTTTTATTTGTGTAAGATCAGTAGAAATGAAAATAAACAGAATTTGAAAGCATCAGTTCCTCTACGTACCTGTTCAAAAAGGCCTCCTGAAATCCACTTTGGTATAAAAATGTACTATTTAGAATCAATTTTATCAGTTTGAAGTCTTGTATTCCAGAGTATGGAATCTATATTGGAAATATGAAATGTTATTATAGTAAGCAGAATAAGAAATTCATTGAGTTAAATCAGAGATTGGACTGCATTTCAGTGCAGCCCAGATCAATTATAGAGTTTTCAAAAGGTAGGATTTTGCAGTTTTAAAAATACCAAGTATATAGTTTTCAGTGTTTTCCTGCAGCTTTGTGTTCTGGACCCATTCTTCTATTAACTTTTTCAAGAAGCATTTCAGTTTTTCTTCAAAACTTCTTATAAATATCTGGACTTTCCATGTAAAGTATCTGAACAAAAGGATTAGTATGTCACCTATCTGAGTGTTTATTAAACTAACTCTAGGGTTTTTTACATAATTAGAAATAAATTAAGAATATGTTTCAGCCATAAGATCAACACTTCTACATTATGTGATGCATCAGTTCAGTATTACAATGAAAGACACTGATGAACATAATCATAACAAACCGAGATAATAATTCTAAAGAGAAATGAGGGGGCATGTTGTGGCAAACACTAGACTCTAATATGTAGTTTGGCCAGCAAAGCCCTTGGAAGCATGGGAACTAACTAAGCAGCTATATCTATAATTTTGGTCTAGAACACTCCACACTCCAATCAAATCTGTCATCATCTTAAAACCTGCAAGCCCCACTTTGAGTACCAGAAAGGGACTGTTGTGGTTTAACCCGGTAGGCAGCTGAGCACCACACAGCCACTTATTCACTCCCTACTAGGAAGATTTGGGAGAGAACCAGAAATGTAAAAGTGAGAGAACTTGTTGACACAATGGTTTCACATTCATAGATAGCTAAACTCCACCATGTCATTCTCTCAATCTCTCTGCTCAAAAGAACTTGGTGAGAAATTATGATGGAAAAAAAGATTCATGAGTAAGGAGCAGTTTAATTAAAGGAAAAAAAAAAAAAATGTCTACACAGAATCACAAGGAGAAAACTATTATTCCCTAATTTCCGTTAGCAAGTGATATTCAGCTTGGGAAGCAGGACCTCAGTACACAAAGTAATTGCTTGGGAAGGCAAATGTTCTCATAGCAAGAATTGTCTGCTTCTTCTTCCCCTTTCTGAGATTTTTTTTTTTAATGAACATGATGCCACATGGTAAGGAATATCTCGTTGGTCAGTCCGGGTTAGTCCTGCTTCTGTCCCTTCCCATCTTCTAGTGCACCTCAAGCCTCCTTGATGGCAGGACAGCACAAGCAGAAGAATCCTCAGCTCTTTGTAAGCACTGCTCTGCAGCAGCTAAAACACTGGTATGTTATCAGCATTATTTTCATCAACAATTCAAAACACTAAATCATTCAAACATCTATGAAGAAAAATAACTTTATCCCAGACAAAACCAGGATAGTGCAGGCAGACAATCTTTTAAAGAGATTTGCAAAACATAGAACAAAATATCCTGCCCTTAGTACTTCCAGTGCTGCTTCTACAAAAGTTATATGAACTGTATAGTAATAGATATATCTTCTTTCCCATTGAAGTCAAAGCATATTGTCCCCTTTATAGTTATGTGTGAACATTGATGTAAACAGCTGATTCTTTATGTTAAGTTATGTTAAGATTTATGCATTGCAATTTCCCTTGGAAGCAACCACCACACTTTAATGAGAAAAGAAAATTAAATTATATTTGTTCAGCTTATTTTTTATCAGTGGCTAATCAGCTAAATTAAAAAAAAAAAAAAAGAAAAAAAAAAAAAGTGTGGGAAAATACATTTGATGGAAAATACATTTGATAAGAAATACAGGTAGAATTTGACTAAAAAAAAAAAAATTACATAGATTACACCATAGAAATCTGGTGCTTTCTATAAAGTCCATTTTCAAGTACTTTACAAATCTGGTCACTTTTGTTACACATATCAACTTTAGATAAAGCAAAGCATTTTGTAAAGAAATAGCTTGATAGTAGTCAAAAGCTAACATATAGCTATCCTCTAAAATTTATGTGGATATTTAGTCAGTGCAATAGAAAAACTTGTGTTATAGGTTCCCTTAAGAAACAATGTAACCCTATTAAGCAAAAGCCAACTGCTGTACCACAAGCATCCTCATTTTCTCTGTCACTTCCATCCATCACTTATGTTGCATCAAATAGAAATAGCCACTTTGCTCTTTTTCTTCATCAATTTACAATTAAGAACTGACAAATAAAGGCTAAGGGGTATGATAATACAGTACGCTTATGTAGACTATATCACCAAATGTGTCATAATACTGGCACAAGGGAATGTGCTAATTTCAAAATAAATTTTATTAGACCACTAAATTTCATTTCTAATCAACTCAATATGTATGATCTATCCATACCGAATAGTGCTTCAGCATATATATGTTTTGTATAAATATTAATGAAAAAATGAAAATTATACATCATTTTGCATGGTAAGAGAAATCATTGCACAATATACCTAGCTGTAACTGTCCAAAAATATTTTTGGCATTGAAATACACAAGTTCATAGTCAATTTCTATTTTTTTTTGATGAAAAATTCAGGGAAAAAATAGTTGCTGTTCTACAATTAAGTATTTAAGTACAAAATTAGAAGTAATTTGAGATAACTTTTGTACTAAAAATAAATTAAAATTTAATGATTTTTCAGATAAATATTTGCCATAGGAGGTTCCACATAAAGCCATACTTCTCCAACTTATTAGACTCAAAACTAAAAGTGGCTTAAATAAGGACCATAGAAACGCTAGCAGGACCACATTCTCATATTTCCAGTATGCACTTGAAGCTTGGTGAGACTATTTCCATTCAGCTAATGCAGCCACTTACAACAAGGAATTTAAGCTATTTCCCATCCTCATGTGGGGCATTGTAACTCCTATTACGGAAACATAGAAAAATATATGTATATATTACACTTAAACAATGACTGACACTGTGATACTCATATCATGCCATCAAATTAAATAAATTACTTTAAGCGAGGCAATGCAAGTAAGTAGTTGTACAAAATGAACATTTTTAATTCACCCACAACAGTTTAGATGTGCACCATTTAAGTACTTGCTTTCAAGTTCTATATCCTTCTCAGGCTTCTAAAAGACCATTTATTGAATCAATTAGCTGTGGAAATACAAGTATCCTCTAAATAATGCAAAATACCTAATGCATGGTGAGTAGTTCTCTTCATAAGAAGCAAGATTGATTTTGCCTTTGATTATCCTTGCTACACAGAAATACTTTTTCCAATTAAGGTTAAAAAGTTAATGTTACAGAGTCAACAGCTTGACAAAATATCACATTAATCAGGAAGCATAAACTCATTGGAATTCCACATATTATGCTACAAGAGCCATTTCTGGATTTCTGGAATATCAGGCAAGCACCGAGATACAGCAGCATGTTCTGGAGCACTGATTAGCAAGGCCATTTTAACAGTAACTGTAGCATATCTTCAAAGTACTGAAATATTCAGTCCCTCTTTCCTCTATTTTTTTTTTTTTTTTTTTTTTTTTTTTTTTTTTTTCCCCTAGGAACAATCAGGAATTTCAATTAAACAGTTGAAATGATTTCTATACAAATGCTATGCTATATAAAATATTTATCTTAAATATAACTGAATGTACTTACCAGAAGAATGCAACCCTGTTCCACTCTTAACTGTAAAGATATGCTTCTTCTCTGTCCCCAAGTCCCCACTCAGTGCATTCAAGGACTTTGCTGTGCTAGCTGCTGGAATAGCTCCAGCCTGGGACTGTTGTCACCACTTTGTCCATAACATGGAGGCTAAGGTGGTAAACTTAGTTGGACCCTGTTGTGACTCTGCCCATGACAGGATCAACTGTACACTTCAGCTGGACAAGCTGGGAGCATGAATTATACACTTTTTAGCAGTTCTGGACTGGCCTGGGGTCTGTTCTGTCTTGCCCAAATTGAGTGTTGGAACTCATAGCAACTTCATTTTCCTGGAAGGACTCCTTGAAGCAGACAGCAAATAGGCATATAAGAAAGGGAAAGAGTGAGAAAGTGGTGTCATCAGCCATTGGGACGTCTTCAGAAGTATCCTTGATTTTGTGACCAGTCCCCACTGGAGCTTTATACCTCTGACAATCAGACACAGAGGGCTTAAAGTGCTTGTAAATTGTTGTAATCAGAATGGTACCATAATTGTGGTTCTTATATTCCAGGCTGGGGAAAAAACATAGTTTTCTAGACAGCAGAGTGTACAGCAAATTAGCTACCATGAAAGCAACCTGCCAAGAAAATTCCTTTGAGTCTGCCATTCGGAGACTCAGTTATTGGATCCCATCAATATGATGGACATTTTCAGAGGACTGCAATAACTTGCAGAAGGTGTTACATCTTCTTTGCATTCCCACAGATAAAGCTCAAATTATGATGCTGGAGTGATGTTTGAATAACATAAAAGATTATTTAGAATAGCTAACAGAGGGTAGATTTAGATTCAATATAGGGAATAAATTCTTTCCTATGGGGGTGGTGAGAAACTGGAACAGGTTGCCCAGAGAAGCTGCGGATGCCCCATCCCTGGAAGTGTTTAAGGCCAGGCTGGATGGGGCTTTGAGCAACCTTGTCTAGTGGAAGATGTCCCTGCCCATGGCGGGGGGTTGGAGTTAGATGACCTTTACAGTCCCTTCCAACCAATTCTATGATTCTATGAGCACGTTGTCAAACCTATAGGATTATTATACAATAGTGAGGACTAAGACATAAAAATATGTACAGATAATGTTGACTATAATGTAGGAAAGTATCACATATTAAATATTAAGAAAGGACAGGTTCAAAAAAAAATGAAATAATTGCTTGATAATTTTGTTAATGGACAGGGAATAGCACTGCTATTGGTATTGATAACAGTGAAGCAAATGAATAAAGTAATAGAATAAAATAATGATAAAAGGTTTTTTTTATTATTATTATTATTATTATTTTTTTTTTGGTAAATTAATAACTCAGAACACTATGAATATGGCTGCTATCATTTTTGTGATTTTTCTACCTTCCCTAATGGATACATATTCTCCCACTGTAAAACCAGTTATAAAAAGATATAATGAAAAGACAAATTATGGCCATTAATTTCACTTTGAAAACCTTTATCCCAGAGTGTAGCTACAAAACCTTCTTTATCCCAGAGTGTAGCTACAAAAGAGGGATTCATAATTTCGCCCCTGGCAGTGAGACATTCAATAGGAACAAACAGAAACATCTAGTGTTGCTTCCAGTAGTAATAGCCTTACTATGAATATCACAGAGAGAGACAGTGATGACATTACAACATCATTTGTGATAGTGAGACAGTGCTATCCTGTCATGGCAAATTTCAGCATATATGGCATTCCGGTAGCAGCTCCTTTAAGTATTAAAACAAACTCTGCTCACTTCTACCTAAGCTAGGCTTTTAAAATCAATAAGATAATATAGATTTAACTAAAATAATTTGGTTAGTACATAAAAGATGAAAATAACTATTTTGCATTATATTAATCAGGAGTTTGTCAGATATGAAATTTAACTTCAAAAAATATATATATATCATGGTGCAAAGACTCTTAATTCTGAGTAAATCATCTGTGGAGAATTCAGAACAGCTATTCACATGCTGAAGAATAAAGCCATTAACTGAAAAAAAGGAGGAGGTGGTGTGAGGTGTGGGCAGGGAATGAAAGAGAAAAGGGAAAAAAAGAAAAAAAACCTGCAAGTCTCTTTGAAGATAGTGGAACAAATTAGAAAAAAATGAAAGAAAGAAAGAAAGAAAGAAAGAAAGAAAGAAAGAAAGAAAGAAAGAAAGAAAGAAAGAAAGAAAGAAAGAAAGAAAAAACAACTCATGAAATTTTCTCAAGAAAGAATCTTAGCAATTTGAACAACTGTTGTGTGAATCTCATTGCATCAAAGAACAATTTTAAGATAACGAATACAAAATGCCATCAAAAATGTTTTTGAAGAATGACAATTCTTCTTTATTCTCTAATCTATGCACTGACATTTTCACAGTAAACATATTAGTAATAAATGGGGTTTCCATGTTTTTATGATGCTGAGAAAGCCATGAGAGGCTTGATTCATTTCTACTAACTTCAGAAAGTCTTTTTTCTTATTTTTCCCCTCTTCCTTTATAGCTAAGTAGGCACTTATTAAGGCACAATTCTTGCTAGATGTTTGAGAGATCAGCTTTAGTAATCTGAACCAGCAGTTTATTTCTCTGTGACCCCATTGACTTTATATTCTTTAGTTAAAGAAGGAGCCTGGAGTGACCAAGTCAGAATAGATGTGTTTATTTAGTGAGCTGAATCCTGTGGAAAGTCTCTTGGAGAAGAACTGGGTATCTGTGGATTCCTTTATGAAATAATCATATTTTCCAATATATTTACTGAGACATAACAGGCATCAGAAGTGGAACACAGAGAGACAACTGGCCAAACATTGCTTTAATCTGGATGATACAAGTTCTTGAATATGCAAATAATGTGAGATGCTTCAAACAAATGAAAGTTAAAAAATATAATCCCAGTTGCAGAATAAATATAAATTATTTAAACAAAAAATGTCAGTATGGTCATGGACAGTTTCCAGGTTTCAGAGAAAGATGTCATGAAAAATACTATTATCTTTCAAAGTTGGTTCTGTTCAGTCCAGGTGCTGGAGTGAATATGTCTGTGAACAGTCACACTGGTTAAGTGCGACAGAGGGAGATATTGTGCTGTTCATGTTTTAAGAATATGCTTCCTGAGACTACCAATTTAGGTTTAGGAAAAGAAAGAGATAGGTCCAAGAGAGAGTTTCACGGACAACAAATTTACAGATGAAATAATTTATTTGACAAAGAATATGAGCATCTGGTTTTATATATCTGGTGATATGAGAAGTGACTTGGTAGGCTCCCAAGTTTTAATACAACATATCTATCCTTCCCACACACAAACATCATATTTGAACCTAAGAAATGTGGAGGACTTGTTTCTAAACAGTCATATGACATATTTAACAATTATTACAAAATAACAAGATAAACTTACACAAAGTTTAATATCAAGCTTTTAAGAGTTTTTGTTCGTTTGTTTATTTGTTTGTTTTCTTCTGTTAATACAATATAAAGAATTGAGGGCAAGTATAAAATCTCAGGAAAGATGTTTCCTAATCATACAGATTTTAAAATGTCAAGAATTTCTCCATGTACTCATTTAGATTTGGAAACAGAAGAAAAAGTAAAAGCTATATATTCCCAGCTTAGCTGCAACTGATAGCTGCAATAAGGACAAAACAATAAAGCAATTATGTCTTCCAACAACCCCCCCAACCAGTGCCACACCTGTTATCAATCTATCCTTATTAACAAGTCTAATGCAAGAGATTAAAAACTAGAGACTTTCAGAATCCAAATGCTCATTACCAGCTGTTATGTGCAGATGTCAAAAATTTCAGGTGGATTACTTGAACCATAAACAACCTGAAAAAACCTGGGTCAGGTTTTGTATCTCCTCGTCTTAAACTCATTGAAGAGAAGACCTGACTGGAACAAAAAATGATTTTATCAACAAGTAATATCACTATCAGAAAAAAAAAGGGGGGGGGGGGAAGAGGCATAGGGAAGAAAAAAAAAGAGAAAGAAAGAAAAAAAAAAAAAGTAAAAAAGTAAAAAGAAAAAAAGAAAAAAAAAAAAAAGGCTTCAGCAGGAAAATATATGCTTTTATTATATATATGAACTTTCTTTTTCAAACATTTCCACTCCTATCCCATCCCATATAAAGCCATTATCTTGTGACCTGTGCTGTGCACTTTCAAAATTAGCAAACAGGTGTTAAAGCTGGTATTTGACAGCTATAGCAATGACAGGCATTGTCTTCACAGCTGTGGTAACTGGCAACCATTGTTACCATAAGAAATGCTGGTAATTGAAAGAATAATTTGCATTATTTTGCAATTGCATAGAAATAACTATTGTGCAGCCACTGCAGTCATCAGTCAGCTCTCTGGGCATAGTATTCAATATCTTTTGTATCAGTGGAGACAGTAGACCATTTATCTTGTAAAGTGGCATTTAGCATCAATTTGTTACTTAGTAGATTAGGCAAATGTGTGAACATAATCTCTGCAGTCTCATGAGTTATGAGATCTTTGGGCTATTGTAGTTAAAGGTGGAATAAGATAGGACCATCCACTATGACCTTTCTGTCCAACCTTGAAAGAAACCGGATGATTACTGTTCTATAGTATAAAACCCAAAGCTGAATTTTCACTTGAAATTATTTCCAAATCTACATCCAGAGATTTAGACAGACACTGAAGTTCAGATCCATAACCAAACATAAGCGGTTTGTGATACCAGAAAAAGCAAGCTTTTCTTATATGGGCACAGATATACCACTGGAAGCAAGGATTAAGAAATCCCTTGAACACCTTCTTTGGCTTCCTGATTCATTTTTTCATTACCTGTTTAGTGTGTGGTGCAAAAGGTTACTTTGGGGACCACAACATCAACTACCTTCGTTCTAAGAGCTCTCACATTTTCATGTACATTTTCTGCCAGGCCAAAATCCTTTTAGCTTCCACCACCAAAGCAATAGTTACTAATAACAGCAAAAGTATTGAAGGTGTTTCTGCTCCATTGTTCTTAGAGAGATTTTTTTTTTTTTTTTTTTTTTTAGTATTACTCTCTCAAATCTACAAGACCACAGAGGATGCTTTTCAGCATTTTTTTAATAATGTACCAGACCAAAGAGTAAATTTCTCATGATTTGTTATGAAATAAGGCATCAGAATATGTTACAGATAGAGTTATAATTAAAAATCGAAGTGTTTAAAGAAGGAAATCTGTAAATCAAACACTTTGCTTAACTTTATGTTTAAATACACATTAATAAGAAACGTTTTTCCACAGTGAATTTATCATAACTCACTTCCTAAAATTATTTATATTTTTTGGAATACACAGCCCCAGACCATAAATATTATGTTTAGATTTATTTATTTGAGTATTTATACACAGTCTGTTCTTCAAGCTTCTGGGCTTTTAATTAATCTGGATTTGAGGCATAAATTCTTTATGCCTTGATTAATACCAAGCAGGTTTTATTTAATTAAAGAGACAGACTGGTGAGAGACATTTTAATCAAAAAATTCATATGCATACAGTACATCTGTACTTTTTAATACAAGCTCAAGCACATTAAAAAAAGATTTATTCTTTCTCAGCTGTTTTCCTTTTTGAATGATGGCATATTTGTGGTTCAAATGAGGAGTTACCTTCATGAACTCTTTTAGTACCTTACTTCCTCTCTCCTCAGAACAGCAGAGCAGGAAAACCAAATGAACGGGAACAAACAGAAAATAAATAAATAAATAAATAAATAAATAAATAAATAAATAAAATGCTGAGAAGCAATTTGCTAGATATCACAGAATTTTATAAAAGTAAAAAAGAATGTTATACAAGCCATTTGCTTGATGAGCAACATGATTCCAGCAAAATAGTGGGAATTCTTTTGGCTCTAAGGAAAGTAGTGGAAAACTGGAAACTTTCAAGGAAGTTGGGAGTCTATCATATGGTCATATCCTTATTGTCTTTTCAGCAAAACTGCTTAGAGTTAATTTTAAAGCAGTACTCATTTGATTTTGTATAGAAAGCAATTGTTTTGTGCAGTAATAAACATTTGGCTAAAGTTTTGCATCTGGCTACATTGTGTGTATATATCATCTTCAGCACAATATTATCTCAGCAGCTTTTGATTGTTCAGTGTGTTTATTTACCAGCCAATTATTTTTGTTCATGTTAAATGTTTTTAAACATATGTAATATATCAAACAGTTATTTAATATATACTTAATATATATATATTGAAGGTTATAGCACAGATAAAGTCATTTTCATAGGGCTGGAATCACAGGAGTCATCAGCACTATGTTTAGAATGAGATCACAGCGTTCTGGGAGGGATAAGATCAGTTTTCTTTATGAAAAGATCATATTAAAATATTTTTGAAAAATTGGAATCTTTCAAACATATCAATATAGACAACCTATATAATTCATATACATCATAGACAAACTTTTATTAGCACTGAAGAGGTCAGGCAATTGGACTGGATGTACAGAACTCCACTGAACCATCTACTCCTATTCTATTCTATTCTATTCTATTCTATTCTATTCTATTCTATTCTATTCTATTCTATTCTATTCTAAAGGACTTCCTCTAAGATCAAAGGCTACATTCATAATGCTTTGTCTTATCTATACTTGTATTTTAATCTTTTTAAAATTTGTTTTGTGCAATTATAAATATATATATAGGTTGAATATATATTACTGTGTAAGCACATTTAGCTGACTGGTAAAGAAAAAGTGTGAATGTTCATGCTGTTCTGGAGAGATCATAATGGCCAGATGCAAATCCTCCTCTAACAGGAGTAGCTGTGCCTGTCCAACAGGCAACTGGAATGCTCAGAAGAGCTTCAAGCTTTTTAACAAGTAAAACACTGCAAATGAGAATCATCATACCTTCATAAATAAAATAAACAAATAAATTTAAATGATAAATAAATAAATTAAAATAAATTAAACTAAATAAAATAAAAACTAGATAACTAGTTTGCAGTACTAGAAATGCAGTACTGATACTCATCTATAAATAAAGACTTTGAGAGACCTAACCAAGACCTGATGAAACCCATCAGATGACTGAATACAGAAAAAGAAAAACTAGTATCTAAAAATCAAGTGGAACCAAGATTACCTTGTGCTGTTTGCTACATTTATAAACAATCTGGTTGGAAAAGCAGGTAAATATTAGTATGTAACAGATGGCAGGTAACAGGTAGCATTATTGGCAAGGGGTAATGGTCACATTTTTGTAATACTGAAAAGAAAATAGAAGCATTTTTCTAAATAAATACCAAGACTTCAAAAATCAATGACTATTAAGACATCTGATTTCTGAAATCCAACACCAGGTGTTGCCTGTCTCCAAAGCAGATATTCTAAACCAAGCATATGTTTAAGAATGTCAGTTTCTGGAAACGTGGGGGAAAAAAAATAATCTGTAGGAACACATAAACTGTCTCTAAAAGTGCTGGAGTTGAGATATAAAAAATAAACAAAATGGAGTGTTTTTTTTTATTGTTTGCTTGTTTGTTTCTGAAAAAAAAATAAAAATAAAAATTAAATAAATAATAATAAAAAAAACATCCACACTGCATGATTACAAGAAGTAAAATCTGACCAGAAGAATCCAGTATGCAGCCTGTACTTTCTTCGAGGTTGCCAATGTACTTCTAACAGGTTCACGGAAGTTGACTGAGAAGAGCAGTTCACAATATGTGATATTTCAAACATTTCAAGCAGAAAGAAGAGGAAGGCCAGAAGTAGGAAAAAAACAAAACAAAACAAAAAACAAACAAACAAACAAAAAAATGGTGTGGAAACAAAAGGTAATAAATAATACCATCCACACACTAACATTCCTCTTTTTAATAACAATCAACTGTCATTAGTTAAATTAAAAATAAAGACAGGATTAACATATCAAAGATGATAACATACCAAACCATCATTTAAACACAGTTCACACGGGGTCTTTAAATAAATGCTATATTAGATTAAACTGGTGGTAGAAAGGTGAGGATTAGCAATGGTTTTTAGTCTTTGTTGACTTTGGGTGGCTAAAGAAGATGTAAAGTTTTGTCTGTCTTCACTGCAAGCATGTCAGTGATGATTTTTTACACTTTTTTCAGTGCAATGTTTCAAAGCAGTTATTTGTGCCAAGAATTTTGAGTGTTCAAGTTGTGCAGCATGTGATTTTACAGAAAACATACACAAAGCTGCTCTTCCTCAGTCTTACGTACTCTTGAACGCTCATATATTGTGTTTCACCAGCTGTCAATATCACCCTTTTTTCAACTGAAAGCTGCTCTGAGGTTTTGTTTCATGTTTTACAGGATTTTATACACAGAGAGCACTCCTAGATATTATTGTGAAATAAAATAGTCTGTGTATTCACATCAGTGCAATGAACTACCCCAGTCTCCCAGCACCACAAATGCACAGAGGAGGCTGGGTGTCACTGCTATACTCTGTCTGTTCCTGCCAGTCCATATATAAGTGCTTCTCTGCCTATATAGTTGTAAGAAAGGGCTTCACAAATATGTCTACCTACAAGGCGAAGACTAAAAAATATATTTAAAAGATATATGTTGTAAATGTTACATAATATATAATGTTCTGATCATCTCAAAATTCTGGGATGGAAGAACTCCCCCTCTTTTCAGTAAAAGCTAATATTTAGCAGAAATTTTTGAATGCTTCTCAGGAAAAAAAAAAAAAAAAAAAATCATCCATAGCTTTCCTGAAGCTGTGAATGATATACAATGCTATGTTTGCTGTACCACCAGTTTGTATTAAAAGTAACTTTTTTGTGTATTTTTGTTTGTTTGTGGACTGCTTCTTATCACTTCTTGTCAGAAATCATATGATGTGCTTTCTGATTTTTCAGAAAGATATGAGAGTTATAAAAATATCTTAAGATGAATCACATAGGAATCTCCATCTTTAATTTTCTGCATACCTTTACTCAAGCTTTTTTTAAACATATATTTTACACAAATATTATTATAAAGAAATAATCACTTCTCTGAATATCTAAAGGAGATTATTCTGATATAATTCATCTGCATAGAGAATATTATTCTGATGAGCCTAAAAGCACAACTGAGGAGCTCAGCTAAAGAAAAGGTGGCAAATACTCTGTGTATCCTGAAATGTTTTCCAGTGCTAAGAATCTACCTTACAAAAAGAAAAGTTGATAAAAGTGTCATCTGGATGTCATTTTCTTCAGAGCATTTCAAGTTTAAAAAATTCTTTGTAACTGATTAAAAACTGATTTATTTTAATAAAAATTTCAGTGGGGATTTATTTATTTTTTTCATGTCACATATTCTGCCCTGCCCCTGCCTTTTCCTTTCCCTTTCCCTTTCCCTCTCCCTCTCCCTTTCTCTCTCCCTCTCCCTCTCCCTCTCCCTCTCCCTCTCCCTCTCCCTCTCCCT